>CM032161.1:26902897-27101850 GCA_018901935.1 Pugionium cornutum
ATGTTTCAAACCTCAGCCGTGTGTATGAGGTTAAGAAGGCTCTCAATGATCTACACCAAGAGGATATGGAGTTCACAAAGTTCCTAGGTAAGTTCCAATCAACATGGTCCGAGCTTGACATGTTGAGACCAAGTTCTATGGATCCAAAGGTGCTTAATGAAAGGAAGGAACAAGACAAGATATTTGGGCTCCTTCTCAACCTAAATCCAGCCTTTAAGGATGTGATTAAGTCCATCCTAAGAGAGCCAAAACTCCCTGATTTGGAAGAGGTGTGCTCACGGATTCAGAAGGAGCAAGGCAACATTCGTTTGTTTGGTGGAAAAGGAGAACTAGTCATGGCCAACAAGAGCGTGTTTAAGCAAGAGGATAGGAAGAGTGTGATGTGTGAACATTGTAAGAGGAATGGCCACATCAAGGACAAGTGCTGGATACTTCATCCTCATCTCAATCCAAACCGGTTCAAGGATTCAAAGGCTAACATCTCTCAAAAGGTTGTGACTGAACCGGAAAGTTCATCCAACCAAGGAGGGGAGCTAGCTATGAATGTATCCATGGAGTATGCTAAGAAGAGTGACTTGGAGGATCTCATCAAGGCCTATGCCTCAAAACTCTCCGTATCACACTCTACTCCCATAAATTGCTTGATAAACCGGATCATAAGTTGGTAGTGGATTCGGGTGCTTCTCACCATATGATTAGCAATGCTAGGTTGTTAAAGAACATTGAACCACGTCTAGGACAAGTAACTATAGCTGATGGTAAGAGTATTCCAATTGAAGGAACCGGAAAATTAAGACTATTTCACAAAGAAAGTACTGCTTTCTTTGTACCTAAGTTTAAGTCTAACCTAGTTTCGGTCAAAAAGGCTACTAAAGACCTGAATTGCAATGTTACTTTTGGACCTAACAATGTTTACTTTCACGATATTAAGAGTGGTAAGATACTTGGAAGTGGTGGGACTCAAAATGAGCTCTATGTTCTTGAGGACACTCCTCCAAGCAATTTGGATTCCTTAGCTTTCAAATCCTGTGTTTTTGCTAATAAAGATGTTTTATGGCATGCTAGATTAGGACATCCTCATGCCCGTGCTTTAAGCTTAATAATGCCTAATGTTGCTTATGATCACTCAGTTTGTGAGGCTTGTATCCTTGGCAAACATTGTCGTGTTGTTTTCCCTAAATCGCCTACCATTTATGAGCATTGCTTTGATTTAGTACATTCCGATGTTTGGACCTCACCTTGCATGTCTAGAGATAGGAATAAATACTTTGTGACCTTTATAGATGAGAAATCGAAATATACATGGGTTACATTACTTCCATCTAAAGATAGGGTTTATGAGGCATTTATAAACTTTCATAATTATGTTACTAATCAATTCAATGCCAAGATCAAAGTGTTAAGATCAGATAATGGAGGGGAATACACAAGTCAAAGATTCAAAGCTCACTTAAACAAACATGGAATACTACATCAAACTAGCTGCCCACACACCACAACAAAATGGAGTTGCTGAAAGGAAGAACCGACACTTAATGGAAGTAGCAAGATCCATGATGTTTCATACCAATGTTCCTAAAAGTTTTTGGGGAGATGCAGTCTTGGTTGCTTCCTACCTCATCAATCGGATTCCAACCAAAGTCTTGCAAGACATATCCCCATTTGAGGTACTCAATAAAACTAAACCTTCCATTGATCATTTACGTGTATTTGGATGTGTGTGCTTTGTTTATGTTCCAGGTGATCTAAGAAACAAGTTGGAGGCAAAGAGCATCAAGTGTATGTTCCTTGGATATTCGACAACACAAAAGGGTTATAAGTGCTATGATCCGAGCAACAACAGGACATATGTGTCTAGAGATGTCAAGTTCATAGAAGAACGAAGCTATTATGATCAGAAAGATTGGGAAAGATTGAAGGATCTCTCAAGGTCACCTTCTGATTTGGCTACAAGTTTGAGGTTTCTCTTGAATCATTTGGGAAATGATGTGCCAAAGGATTCAAGACACGAAGAAGAAAGAACCCCAAGTAGTTCACAAGATACCCAAGAGAATGAACAAGGGGTGGTAACTCAAGAACCAACTCCAATCCAAGAAGAAGCTATGGCCCAAAGCCAAGAACAAGTCAACTTGGAAGTGGATATAGAGGAACCTATTCACCAAATGGATGAGGAAACGGTTGTAGAGGAGGCTGCAACACCTGTTCAGCAACTAAGGAGGAGTACTAGACTTAGGAAAGATCCATCCAATTGGGTAAACACTAGGGTCTTCTACAACAACCAGGCCGTGGCTCATCCCATACAAGCTGTTTGTTCCCTTGACCTCTTGCCATCTAGTCATCAAGCATTCCTTGGAAAGATTGAACAAAGTCAGATTCCAAGGACTTACGAAGAAGCTAAGAGGAAGAAAGAATGGTTAGATGCAGTAAGAGATGAGAAGGGAGCTATGGAAAGGAATCATACATGGGATATACAAGAACTTCCCGATGGCAAGAAAGCTGTGAGTTCCAAGTGGGTGTTCACCATCAAGTATAAGAGCAATGGGGACATAGAAAGGTACAAGGCACGTCTAGTTGCAAGAGGTTTCACTCAGACATATGGAGAGGACTATACTGATACCTTTGCACCGGAGGCTAAGCTACACACTGTAAGGGTTGTTCTTTCACTAGCTACGAATCTGACTTGGGACTTATGGCAAATGGATGTCAAGAACCCATTCCTACAAGGAGAACTTGAAGAGGAAGTGTATATGACTCCACCACCAGGCCTTGAAGATCTTTGCAAAGAGGGACAAGTTCTAAGACTTAGGAAGGCAATATATGGGTTAAAGCAGTCACCAAGGGCGTGGTATCACAAATTAAGCTCCACACTTACTGATAATGGGTTTAGGAAATCCCATTCAGATCATACTTTGTTCACTCCTCAAAACGCAAAAGGAATTGTGGTGGTCTTGGTTTATGTGGATGACCTTATCATCACAGGAGATGACAAGGAAGGAATTCAGTCCACAAAGGCCTTCTTAAACAGCTCATTTGACATCAAGGATCTTGGAGAGTTGAAGTACTTCTTTGGTATTGAAGTGTGTCGGTCTCAGGAAGGGCTCTTTCTATCCCAAAGAAAGTATGCTCTTGATCTGTTGACAGACACAGGAAAGCTTGGGGCTAAACCGGCCAAAACTCCTCTTGAAGATGGCTACAAGGTCAACGGAAAGGGGGAGAAAGCTGATGAGTTATTTAAGGATGTTTCTAAGTATAGGAGACTAGTTGGGAAGTTGATCTACCTCACCCTAACACGACCAGACTTGTGTTTTGCTGTGAATCAAGTGAGTCAACATATGCAAAAACCTACTGTATATCATTGGAGCATGGTAGAAAGGATCCTTAGATACATCAAAGGATCTCCTGGTCAAGGCATATGGATGGGCAAGAATGGGAACACTGATATTGTCGGATATTGTGATGCGGATTGGGCTGGTGATAGGGTCGATAGGAAATCAACCACTGGGTATTGCACCTTCATTGGTGGGAACTTAGTCACTTGGAAGACTAAGAAGCAGAAGGTGGTATCATGTTCTAGTGCTGAAGCAGAATATAGGGCAATGAGGAAGCTGACAAATGAAGTAACTTGGCTCAAAGCGCTCTTGAAAGATTTCTGTATTGAACAACCAGGGCCAATTACCTTCCATTGTGATAATCAGGCAGCCATTCACATTGCTTCAAACTCAGTGTTTCACGAGAGGACCAAGCACATAGAGATCGATTGCCATAAGGTTAGAGAGAAAGTTCAAGATGGAACCATTCTGCCATGTTATACAAGGAGTGAAGACCAACTAGCTGACATCTTCACAAAGGCAGTAAGTCTCAAAGTTTGCAAGAACATCTTTAGCAAACTTGGGCTTGTTGATTTATCACATCCATGATCAAAGGTCTCCTAATCCAAGAGCAACACACTCTTTTTCCCTTATTAAGGTTTTGTCCCAAGTGGTTTTCCTTAATAAGGTTTTTAATGAGGTGTTGCCTTGGGTTCCCAAGCTTAAGACTTTAGGGTGATTCCAAAGTCTTTAGCTTGAGGGGGAGTATTGACATAGGAAAATCAAATAAGACCTATCTTGACCTACAAGGCAAGTGTGAGCACGAAATTCAGTTTGAATAACAAGGGAAAAGAAAAGGGAGGGAGTTATTATTAACCACATGGTTAAAATGGTTAAATAGCTGCCTTGGGAGAAGAATCAAGGTGAAAAGGACATGTCCATGCTGCACACAGCCTTGGTAACCACACCAAACAGTCATGAGACAGTCTGCAGCTCTTCCCCTCTCTTCTCATTGGTTGTTGACAGGCTCCTCTTCTATTCAAACTCATCCACAAGTTTGAATTCGTTTTCTTTTGTGTTCACATTGTAAATCCTCTATAAAAGGGCTGTAAAGACTCAATGTATGGATATACTCTTAGGAAATTCTTCTCCAGAAGTCTAAGACATTTTCTCATCTTCTCATGCTTTTCTTTGAGTTTCTGGATTCAATTCTTCACATTTCTCCTCTCTAATCTCAATATTCTTTCAAGGGTGATTCCAAAGTCTTTAGCTTGAGGGGGAGTATTGACATAGGAAAATCAAATAAGACCTATCTTGACCTACAAGGCAAGTGTGAGCACAAATTTTTTGTTTGAATAACAAGGGAAAAGAAAAAAGAGGGAGTTATTATTAACGACATGGTTAAAATGGTTAAATAGCTGCCTTGGGAGAAGAATCAAGTTGAAAAGGACATGTCCATGCTGCACACAGTCTTGGTAAACACACCAAACAGTCATGCCTGCTGCACACAACCTTGGTAAGCACACCAAACGTTCATAAGACAGTTTGCAGGTCTTCCCCTCTCTTCTCATTGGTTGTTGACAAGCTCCTCCTCTATTCAAGCTCATCCACAAGTTTGAATTCGTTTTCCTTTGTGTTCACATTGTAAATCCTCTATAAAAGGGCTGTAAAGACTCAATGTATGATAGAACTCTTAGGAGATTCTTCTCCATAAGTCTTAGACATTTCTCATTCTCTCATACTTCTCTTTGAGGAAAGATTCAATTCTTCACATTTCTCCTCTCTAATCTCAATATTCTTTCAAGGTCTCCCACACCTCAAATACCATTTCACGTCTTCCTTTGTTGGCCTTTCTTGCATATTGTTGGGTTCTGGCCTCAACATTCTCATGGATCTGTTTAACAATCTCAGCTTTTCTTTTTCCATCAATGCTAGCTCTTTCACTTAAAGGCAAAGGGGTTAGATCCAAAGGAGATAAAGGATTGAAACCATACACAATTTGAAAAGGAGAATACTTAGAAGCAGAATGTACAGAATGGTTATATGCAAATTCAGCATGTGGTAAACATTCTTCCCATGTTCTAAGATTTCGTTTGATTAATGCACGCAATAAAGTAGACAAGGTTCTATTAACTACTTCAGTTTGACCATCCGTTTGTGGGTGACATGTTGTAGAGAATACCAACTTAGTTCCTAACTTAGACCAAAGAGTTTTCCAAAAGTAACTCAAGAACTTAGTGTCTCTATCAGAAACTATGGTCCTAGGCATTCCATGTAAGCAAACTACCTCTTTAAAGAACAGATTGGCTATATGCAATGCATCATCAGTCTTGTGACATGCTATAAAATGAGCCATCTTAGAGAATCTATTAACCACAACAAAGATAGAATCCTTTCCTGTCTTAGTTCTAGGCAAACCAACCACAAAGTCCATTGATATGTCAATCCATGGATGAGTAGGAATGGGTAAAGGAATGTACAAACCGTGGGGTTGAACCTTAGACTTAGCCTGTTTGCATGTGGCACACCTTGCACAGATTCTTTCTACGTCTCTCTTCATGTGTGGCCAATGGAAATGATCTTGCATTACTTTAAGGGTTTTGGCAACTCCAAAATGCCCCATCAGTCCTCCTCCATGAGCTTCCCTAACTAACAAGTCTCGAATAGAACAGTTAGGCACACATAATCTATTATCATAAAATAGGAATCCTTCATGCCGATAGTATTTTCCTGAAGCAAACTTTTTGCTAGCAATGTATACATCTTTAAATTCAGGATCAGTTTCATATAGCTCTTTAAGCTGTTCAAAACCTAACAACTTAGCATCAAGAGTAGAGATTAAGGCATACCTCCTTGACAATGCATCTGCCACAACATTCTCTTTACCTTGTTTGTATTTAATGACATACTGAAATGTTTCTATGAACTCAACCCACCGTGCATGCCTTTTGTTCAGCTTCTGTTGGCCCTTTAAGTGCTTGAGTGACTCATGATCAGTGTGAATCACGAACTCCTTAGGCCACAAGTAGTGTTGCCAAGTTTGCAAAGCACGGACCAAGGCGTACAATTCCTTGTCGTAGGTTGGATAGTTGAGGGTGGCTCCTCCAAGCTTCTCACTGAAATAGGCTACAGGTTTCTTATCCTGCATCAAAACAGCTCCAATACCTATACCAGAAGCATCACATTCTATCTCAAAGGTTTTAAGAAAATCAGGTAAAGATAGAAGAGGTGCATGTGTAAGCTTTTCTTTCAAAGCTTGGAATGAGCTTTCTTGAGCTTGTCCCCATTTGAATCCTACATCTTTCTTGATTACTTCCGTAAGTGGGGCAGCAATTGTGCTAAAATCCTTGACAAAGCGTCTATAGAAGCCAGCTAGCCCATGGAAACTTCTCGCTTCTCCTACTGTTTTTGGACTTGGCCATTCCTTAATAGCTTTGACCTTCTCCTCATCAACCTTAATACCATCGGCACTTATAACAAATCCTAGGAACACAATGTTATCTGTACAAAAAGTGCATTTCTTAAGATTGGCATATAGTTTTTCTTTTCTAAGAACACTTAGAACCGATGTCAAATGACTAGCATGCTCTTCTAGATTCTTGCTGTAGATTAAGATGTCATCAAAGTATACTACAACAAAGACTCCTATGAATGCTCTAAGAGCATGATTCATCAACCTCATGAAAGTACTAGGTGCATTTGTTAACCCAAATGGCATGACTAACCATTCATATAATCCATGCTTAGTTTTAAATGCAGTTTTCCATTCATCCCCTTCCTTCATGCGTATTTGATGGTACCCACTCTTAAGATCTATCTTAGAAAAGATTCTGGAACCATGCAATTCATCAAGCATGTCATCTAAGCTAGGGATTGGATGGCGATACTTTACCGTAATGTTGTTGATTGCTCTACAATCAACACACATGCGCCAGCTGCCATCTTTCTTTGGCACAAGTAGAACTGGCACAGCACAAGGACTCATGCTCTCCCTGATGTAGCCCTTTTCCATTAGCTCATTAACTTGCCTTTGCAGCTCCTTAGTCTCAACGGGGTTGGTTCTATAAGCTGGTCTATTTGGTAGTGAGGCTCCAGGTACAAAATCAATTTGATGTTCAATGCCTCTGATGGGTGGTAGCCCCTTTGGATTGTCTTCTGGAAATACATCTTCATATTCCTACAAAATAGAAGTCACTTCACTCGGTAATACCGGTGCAACGTTAGTTAAGCTCATGAGAGCTTTCTTATAGATAAACAAAAGAACAGGTTGTTGTGAGAAGAGAGCCTTCTTAACTCCACCAGTCCTCACAAAGAAACTTGAGTGCTTCTTGTTCTTGTTCTCACAGCCTCTGTCACTTTTGGTGCTTATGGTTTCCTTTGAAGTTTTAGCTGTTTTCCTTTGCTCCAACACGAGTTGATCTTGGTACACCTCCTCTGGTGTCATAGGAACAAGTGTGATCTTCTTACCTTTGTGTTCAAACGAGTGTTGGTTGGTGTAACCATCATGAATGACCTTTCGATTAAATTGCCATGGTCTTCCAAGCAGAATGTGGCCAGCCTCCATTGGTAAAACATCACAAAGGATCTCATCTTGGTACTTTCCAATGGTTATAGGTACCTTGACTTGGCTGCTTACCTTCATTTCGCCACACTCATTAAGCCATTGCAGCTTATACGGCTTTGGGTGCTTGAACACTTCTAGACCTAACTTGTTTACCATAGTTTCACTAGCCACATTAGTGCAGCTGCCTCCATCAATAATGATGCTGCAAACCTTTCCTTGGACGTGGCATCTTGAGTGAAACAGGTTCTCTCTTTGCTCATGTTCTTTGGTTTTATTTTGTACGCTTAGGGTTCTTCTTGTCACCAATAATTCTCCTGCCATAGGAGGTACAAGATGCTCTTCTGAAGAATCAGAAAAGAATTCTTCTTCCTCAAATTCTATTTCACCATTATCCAACAGAATCATGATCTTCTTGTTGGTGCATTCATTCGCATAATGCCCTCTTCCTTGGCATTTGAAACACTTCACATCTCTTGTTCTAGTAGATGTAGTAGCTTCAGATTTTCCCTTGACGTCTTGAATGGTTGTTGAAGGTTTGGAATCAACTTTAGCAATCTGTTTTCCTTCCCTTTGGTAGCTAGGCTTATTGTTAGCTGCTCCATAGCTTGGCCTAGAATAACTTTTTCTTTTTAGCTGCTGTTCCACCAGTATAGATTTGTGCAACATTTCCTCTAGCTCCACATAATGTTCCAGTTCCATTCTATCTTGAATGTCACGGTTAAGTCCTCCTAAAAATCTTGCCATAGTAGCTTCTCTATCTTTTGAAATGTCTGCCCTGATCATGAGGGTTTCCAACTCCTGGAAATAGTCCTCAACACTTCGGCTTCCTTGATTGAGTCTCCTTAGCTTTTGGTGAAGTTCGCGGTGGTAATGGCTGGGCACAAACCTTTTCCTCATTATGGCTTTCATCTCAGCCCATGTTTCTACTGGATACTCACCATTACGTCTTCTGGAAGTCACCATTTGATCCCACTAGCTGAGTGCATACTCATAAAATTCAGTAGTAGCTATGCGTACCTTGTTGAGCTCGGAATAGTGTTGACAATCAAACACCAGCTCGATCTTCTTCTCCCATTCCAGGTAAGTGTCTGGATCATTTTTGCCATAGAATGATGGTATCTTAAGTTTAAGACCTCTTATGGTGTCATTAAGTGTCACCCTTTCCTCTCTTAAAAGCCTATGCCTCCTTTGGGTTCTCCTACTCCCTTCACTGCCATGACTATAGTAGGCTTCTATTTCTTCATTATGGCCATGTCTAAAGGGATTCCTGGTTCTCCTTGGACCTGCTTCAGTGTTACTATTGTTCTGAACATCATCAAGCCGCAAATGAATGGTTTCTAGCTCTACTTGTAGTACTTTCTTCATTTCTGCTACTAGAGCCTCCATTAACAAGTTTGTTGCTTCTGAAGTTTGATTTCCTCCTGACATAGCTACAAATACACTTAAAAATGCGTTAAAAGTACCTGTTCTGAAAAAATATTTTCAATGGAAGATGAAGAGTTGCGAGTGTGTTATTTTCTAATCTGAAAATGCAATGGGTTGGGGTCGATTTTGATGTGATAAACTGATGTAATATTGGATAAAAACAACAATTAATTATATGAATAGTTTTTTTCGATTAATCAATTGATGCAAATCGATACAGAAGCTGATGCAATCTAAACAGATAGAAATGGAGAGATATGGAAATGAGGGATAGGGATAACCGATCAGAAGTGTGCTCTGATACCAAATGATGCGAAACCTCCCAAGGAATGCACTTCTGGATGCGGTTGAGATAGGCTTTGCAACATAATGAATCAAAATTCAATCTGTTCAAAGGTTGTGGATTGAAGGGTCACACAGTAGCTGTGGAAAGACTACTGATTTACCTAAGATAGTAGCTTAGATATTACACACTAAGGCTACTAAATGTTGACTGAAGGATATTACACACCAACAATCAGATTAAGAAGAGAATCACTCTCAAACTTAAGAAAAGAAGCTGTTTTTATTTGAAAAGTTGAATGATGAAGTTTACAACTGAAAGCCCCTATTTATACTATATGGGGACGTAAATATGAGGAGCCTACAACATTAAATTGGTTACAATTACAAGGGAAGACTTGACCAAAGACCTTGACCAAAGACCTTGACTTCATTAACTCTTATTTTGACTATGAATGTAGACACTTTCCCCCCCTTTGATGACGCCAATTTTGAGCATTTTTAACTGAACTCCTTTTGATTTTAAACAACAAATTGGGCTGGTTGTAATGTGATTCATTTGCCTCATTAAAAACCTTACCAAGAAAACCCAATGGGAGAAAATTTGGATAAGGGAAAAAGAGTACAAATGGATCACATACCCATTTGTATGCTATCTTGAGCTTGTACTAAAATCAGAGTGCTTTTAGGCACTTCTCCATTCAAGCTCAAGTGAATTTGTTGTGCATTCTTCTTGTTGAGCATGCGACTGATTGCCTCTTTGAGTTTCTTGGCTTTGGCTCAGGTTAATGGTCCAGCTGGTAGTGCAAGAGATTCTTCATGTTCCACTGGTTCATTCCTAGCCATGAGCTTCTTCTTTTGTGTGCTTTCCATGCTCGTATCACTTTCACAGCCTAAGAAGTGCATGGAAAGAGACATGTAAGCCATTAATTGAGGTTTACGGATGCTTTTTACGATCTAAAATGAATGAAAAGCTATTGCTTTCCTCAGGTCGAGTTGTAGAAAGTGTGATATACCCAATAGCATGGGTTGTGGTACAAGTTAAAAATACGGATAATTGGTTATGATTTGTTAGGAAGATTAAAATTGATTTTATATTAGAAGATATCTCTGATCAGAAAAAGGTAAATCCTTTGTGGTTTTTAGTTGTAGTCTTCATGTTTTTGGTTGATCAAAGTAGTTGAAATAGAATTGCCGAAGATCGAACATAAACTGTGTGTAAGATATGTCTATGCCAATTTGAAGGCCAATCATTAAAAGAAGCCATAAATGAATCCATTAATTTGGAATTTGGCATGGATTTACAATGAGACAAATTTTCGTGAATCTGGACAAGTTGTTTAATAACGAATCAAGGGTTTATGAAGATGTGATTAAGTCAAATCCAAAGAGTTGGTGTAGGGCTTTATACAAAATCGGCAGCCATTGTGAGGATGTGCAAAAATACTCAACCGAATCTTTTAATAGCATCATAGTGAAGGTAAGAGAGAAGCCATTTGTGCCAATGCTAGAGACCATTGCTTGACTTACAATGGTCTGAAAAGCTTAGAGGGATGTAAGGGCGAATGTGCACAAAGTGATATGTTCTCCATAAGTGGTTGAGTTATATGCATCAGAACATAAGAAAGCTTCATTGTAAGGTGTATAGGTATACAAATATGATGTCTGAAGCCATGCTAAGCGGGTGTTCTTATCGTGTGAACTTGGACAACATGACTTGTAGTTTTAGAAAGTGAGAAATAACAGGCATTCCGTGCAGAAAACCGGTCATTTCATATCTGGAGTTTACTCGGATGTTCGATCTAGACCCAATTATTAGAACAGTGCAAAACTATATATGAATTTAAGTAAAATTCCAATTTCATACCGAAAGTTTCATTATCGTGCAAATTATACATAAGCCGTAACGGGGTTAAGTTTCTGTTAACGGATGTTGATGTGGTTGCTTTGTGGCATATGACGTGGCATTAACTTAAATAAACCGTAAAGGTTTCCTCACTTTCCCGAAAGGAAAAAATAATATCTCTCGCTCTCTACTGGTCGTCGATGCACCATTTTTTCTTGGCAAGCCGAGCTGCAAACCGAGCCACTATCCCTTGCTTTGACGCCACATCTTCTTCCGAGGACCTCTTCACTGCTTCCTCTCGACTCTTCCAGAGTCTGGCCAACACAGAAGCAAGGCAGTTTTCAACCTTCCATTGCTTCCCATCGAAAGCCAAGAGAGCACGCTGAATCGCCTCGAAGTCGGTACGAGCCCGATCATGCTCTTTGGCAGCCACCCAAAGTTCGGCTCTAAGCCCCGAAATGGTGCGCGTATGCTCAACGGCCATGTTATCGAGCTTGATCGAGAGTCGGGCCGCTTTACGTTCAAAAACGACAGCAGCTTTGGCCTGCTCGGCCTTCTCGACGACTTCAGTAGCCTTCTTAGACCTCCTCTCATACCCAGCAACCAACCGATTGGTCGAGTCCGCAAGATGCAAAGTCAAGAATCATAAACGGAAAATGCTAAGTATTAGGAAGGCGATACGGGAAGAAAAAACTAACCAGCGCTTTGTGCTCCGACATAGGCATCATTGATCATCTTGGTGACTCGGAGGACGAGTGGTGAGAGGACACGTAGCGCACCAGGTCGGCGCACGAGATCGGGCTGTTGGTGATCAGCTGTCCAGAAGAATAGGCATATGTAAAACTATACCTATTGCGAGCCTTCTCGACAAGGCGCCAAATTTAGCTGGGAGGCAGCTTCTTGCAGCAAGGTCATCCAACCCCTCGGGCAGCCTCTTGCGAGAACCTCTTGAATGAGGTAGAGTTGAGCTAGAGGGAGCAGTAGTAGCAGGTGGGTCACTAGCAGGACCCGCAACGGACAGCGATAAAGCCATGGAGATGGACAGATCGATCGACGGATCCACGATGACATCCGAAACACCAGACACAACTGGGTTGGCCACTTGGACCTCAAGAAGATTGGTAGGATCCTCGTCCGGTTCATCGATCATCACGACATCGCAAGACGGAGGGACAGGCGCAACAGATGGAGAAGCGAATTTAGCAGGAATCGACGAAGAGCTCTGACCTCGCCCCGAAGAAGACATGCCTCGTCCTCCAGCACCAGACGACAACCCTTCTTGGATAGTCGATGTAGATGGCACAACCCCGAGAGCAGCTAAGAACCCCGGAGATTGGGGAACTCTTCTTGAAGGCCTCCCCATTTCACGTACATAAACTCATAAGTTAGATCAATGAATAGAGGGTCATTCATTCGACAAGCTCAAGAGGCTTACCTTCTTTGATCCGAGAAGACTTCGACGAATACGCTTTACGCTGATATCAAACCACTTCTGCTTACCCAACGAGCTGATTTTCTCTACCTCCAAGAAGAAGTTTATAGGTAAAGGATGGCCGATCGGGTGACAGTATGCAAGAAAGAGAAACAATGATAGAGGCACCCCAAAACCCGGACGCTAATGTGGCCGATATCTACCAATGGAACTGTTCCAGGAAGTAAAGATATTCTTGCCAAAATCCTCGATCGATTCAGGGGAAGCATGGACGAAGAAGTATTTGGATTGCTAAGCATAAATTTTGCTCGGCACGTAGGACATGATCTCAAATCGCAGCTATATGGAGATATAGAAGACATTAGCATTCGTCTTCATCTGTTTGATCGAGGTCAACTTCTCGAACATGTCGTAATCGATGTTCACGCCGCACTTCGTCCCAAGGACCAAAAATGTGATTATGTTGCGTATCGTCGTGGGGTATAGTTAAGTGAACACCTCTTCCTCGAGCACAGTACTCCATCAGCAAGCAAGGAAGGAGAAACCAGAGACGGCAATGGCTGAAGAAGGATTCATACAAGCATATGAATCCTTCTGGAGGTGCCCACGGCCGCTCTCCCGGTCCTGGCACTCGGGCCTCAACCTTCCTCAGCATTCTGCGAACACTGGCTAAAGATTGGGTCATCCTATTAGTGGAGATCGAATTTGGGAGATTACCCGAATCCCCGAGACTGAAGGGTTAGAGGATCCACCGGCCGTCTTGCTAGGACCAGCGATCGCCACACTACCGACCTCCTCCTCAGTGTCCTTAATTGAAGAACTGGAGATCGAAAGGTCGGAGGAATAGACCGACACATGACTATCGGGGATCGACGACCCATCACCACCCGAGATGCTCGTCTCAAAACCGGATGATAACCTAGAACTAAAGCCAGACATGAACGAGCGGATGCGAGCTAAGGAGAGCTAAAACAAAAGAAAGTAGAGAGCGAAGGAAGGATAAAAATACCTTTCGAACTAAAAATTAAGGCGTTGAAGGGATATATCGAGTTTTTATAAGCATAAAAGTAGTGATTCCCGAGGCAACACTATCATTACCACTACGTCGATTCAAGTTAGCCACTATGGCACGCCTCCCATGAATTTTGGATCACTCCGAGTGGTTATCCAGTACAGCTGGTTGAAATGTGGGCCCGAGCCAGATTTGGCCCAAACGATGAGGCAGCCCAAAATCAAGGCCCCAAGGACGGCGATGCTTCAGAGGGTCGGCTGCTCGTAGAAGTCTCTAGACTGGCCGAGCTCGTCAGACATGCTTGCCAAGCCTGCAATATTCCCCGATTAAATGAGGTAGGGGGCCTAATGTTGGAGGTAGGTTTCGCACCCCCTACGTTGAACTCGGCCCAAGAAAAAATTAGCCCAGCAACGAAGACATGTAACCTTCGGTACGGATGATCTCCATCATTCTAAAAGAACCAAAGTGATCTTCCAAAACGTCTGATCTCGTGATATACCGAGGGTGGCGATGAGCTTATCTAGGGAGCATTAATGAGTATTAATGAGCATTAATATAGGATAGCTTATCTAGAGAACATTAATGAGTATTAATGAGCATTAATATAGGATATCTTATCTAGGGAGCATTAATGAGTATTAATGAGCATTAATATAGCATTTATGACAAAAATCTTGGAGATTTAGGGAGTTAGAACTGTATAAAATGAAGAATTGTTAGTATTAAATGAGGATCTAGAAATTAATAGTCCATGTTATTACAATCATTCGATAGTTCGTCTAATTACTGTTCGCCGAGCTCATAGATTAATATTGACTCTCCATTTTAAGTTAACATTCATATCGTTAACTCCAAGTTGAATAACTTTAGTTCTAATCATAAAGCCTAGGTTCAACACTATAGTAAAAATTTCGAAACAATCAATCGATTACTCAAATTCGATGGAGTTGCCCATGTTGTTCATAGGAAAGAAAGGCATGAGATCAGCACATAGACGAAGGAAAGAAAAAAATAGTGATGAGAGAAAAAACGAAAAAAAAAAAAAAGACAACGAAGATGGCATAGGTGGGAAGAGAGTCAAAGAAAAAAAAAAGATGATAAAAGATAAAAAGATAAAAAGATGAATTGAGAGGAAATGGAAGCAGGTCGAATAAGTGGGTCAAGTATTGATTTCGATTTAATATTTTTGTTAATGGTGAAAATTTATGTTATTAATACCTTGATTTCATAAATAAATATGGGTTTATAATTTATTTAAACGGAAAATGTAGTAATTCATGACAATGTTGGTTGAAATTAAAAGGTTTTGATAAGAGAAAAAAGAAAATATTAAATTAGTGTAACTAGTCCAAAAAGTCAAAATTTTGAATTAAAATAAAGTTTTCGTGACAAGAATATGTATCATGCAAAAATGAAATAATATCTAATGCAAACATATCACTACATCAAAATCATTTTAGCTAATATCAAATCATTGTAGCTTATAATATTTTAAGTTGGGTAACATAATAATTATACTTTGTATTGACGAAAAGTATATTTTGTATATTTAACAAAATGAAATTGGGAAAGAGAGAGAGAGAAAGAGATGTGGCATGAGTGATGGGTCTGTATGGGAGTGAGTGAGAGCTGTGAAAGGGAAAAAGGCAGAGATTGCAGAGAATGCAGAGATTGCAGAAGTTATCAGAGTTTGTAGACTCACTCATTATTTGCCTCTGACTCATCCACTTCCTTCTCTCACTCCAAACTTTCAAAACTATTTTTTATAAATATTTTTTATTAAACAATTTATTCTGTATAGTGTTACAACACAAGTCGACCTTATAAACTTAGTTTTACTTAGTTTTATACCTGTCATGTGTTGAGCTAACCTTAACTTACATTAAAATTAAAAGTTAGATTCCTCTGTGGGTTTCAGAAGGAATAATGTTTACATAAAAGATAACAAAAGTTTAAACTTTTCAAAAATCTGAGTAATAAGTATTTATGTTGATTTAACGAGAAAAAAAAAACGGTGATGACAAAAAAAAAGCAAGAGATACACAGCAAAACATATGTTATCCATTCCTATAAGTTGTCTTTTTTTTTTTCAAAAAGGATTCTAGTTACACAATATGATTTATTTTTCATTTAAGTAACAAATAATCGTAATCTATTATTTATATTTGGTCTGTTGATTTTTATAGATGACTAATTATTTATTTTTGCATAGAACAATTGACAAAAATAGGACTTTTTTAATTTTTTATTCCAAATATAATATTATTAGTTTAAATTTTTAAAAATATCACTAATTTAATATTAAATATTTTAATTTTTAATAAGAAAAATTAAACTCTAAATTAGAAAAAACCATAAATATAATATTTTATTTATATTTATAATTTATTTATGATAAATATGTATTTTTTAAAAATAATTTGTGCTATTTTGGAATTTTAAATTTAAATGCTAAATTCGAAAAGAAACTTAAAAATATGATATTTTAGGGTATTATTGTTTTTATATTTAGTTATGCATATTTATTATTTGTCATAATAAAGTTATATACATTTATATCTACACGTTCATTTATATAACATACATTGTTTTAAAATACGTTTAGCATCTAACAATGTATATATATATATATATATATAATATGTTTTAGTGAGTAAATTTATATATATAATAGTTATAAATAAAATATTTAATATTAAATTTAATAAGTTAAATACGGAAAAATAAAATATAGATTAATCACATAAATATAAATGATAAATTTAAGACATATTCTTAAAATAATAATAAATAAAAAGTCAAATGTTGTGTTTCAAATAATTAAAATTAAATAGTTTAATTTTTAGAGATTGGACAATTTTCTGAAAATAATATTATTTTAAATTTAATTTCAAATATATCAGTTTAAATTTTTAATAATAACACAAATTTAATATTATAATATCTTAAAAAATTTCATCATAAAGATAATTTAAACTATAAACTGAAAAACAAAAATCCGAACATAATGTATTAAACATAACCGCATTAAGAAGAAAAAAACGAGTAACATAAATCATTTCCTTGACTATATATATACACATAATTACATAGTGTAAATCAAATTATTTTTTTCCAATTTCAGGATGTTGATATGAAAATTCTTATAGAGCAAGATTGAGCGCGTTAATGAGTTTTGAGAGAGGTGCAAAACTATTTTTTTCCTTTTTCTTATGACGAAAACCGATGGCAATTATTTTTTTGTGCTCAAAATAATTGAATGTCATTCAATGGATATTAAAATATGTCAAAGCTACAGGATGCTGACATTTGACATTTTTTATGAGTTTGGTGATAAATTTTAGTTTGGACATTTTCATTTTAATGTTTTCGTTTATAACTTGTATTTGTGATTGTTGATAAACATTCTTGCTGATGTTTTTTGGATAAACACTACTGCTAATATTTTTTGGATAAACAATCTTGATGAAAACAGGTGGAACAATGTGATGAATACACACTCTTACTCATTTAATTTCACGTTTTAAAAAATAATTATTAAAACGTAAGAGATACTTCCTAAAGTTGCATAAAGTCTTCCTAAATTTTGTATAAAATGTGACTAATAAACTAAATTAAGTAAAGATTTCTTAATATTAAGAAAGTGTTTCCTAAATAAAATAATTAAATAAACTAAAATAAAAACTAAAAGTTGCAATTATGCAAATCGAACTTTAGACAATTGGGTAAGAAAAAGAGTGTGTAACCAATATGCTGATGTAACTAATCAACATATAACATTTTGTTTAATATATATACACTACTTTAAGTAAAATAACAAAAGCTTTGTAATAGCTTTGGAGGGGGATCGAACTTTGGACACATGTTGGGAGAGAATGAGTGTGTAACCAATGTGATACTATAGCTAATCAACATATTACATTTTATTTAATATATATACGCTCATGCAATTAAAATAGCAAAATCTTTACTTGGGAAGGGGATCGAATTTTGACTAAAATTAAGGATATTTTAGTCTTTTTTATTGGTTAAAATGCTATTTGTGTGAGTTTTTGAATTGAGTGCTATTATTGGCACTAAAACTTCATTTAGTGCTAATCTAGGGTATTTCTCTTTATTTATGGTAAATATATATATTTTCAGAAAATAATTTATATTATTTTAAAAATTTTAAATTTAAAGTGTTAAATTTAAAACAAAAATTTTTTAAATGTTATTTTATGGTATTACTTACAAACTAACTTAATATTTAAATCTAAAAAATAAATAAATATATATATATATAATAAAGGCAAAGAGATGAACTTAAGATAGATATGTCTCTTTTTCACAAATCTAGCTTTAAGAAAGAAAATCTTGAATTGTGCTTAAAATGAAACCAAAACCAAAGCTAAAGAAATAAAAAATAATAATAATAATAATAATAAACAGGAAGAGGACATGAAGCACAGAGATTCTGCAGACTGCAGGTGACCAGAGAACACTTTATCAATAAAAACATACCTACTCTCTCTACACTTGCAATTTTGCAATATAACCCACTCTTTAATCTCTCTTCTTCTTCATCAATTCTCTCTCTCTCTCTGGCTCCCTCCCTCTTTCCATGGCTACTAGGGTTCCCTTCACAGAGGCACAATGGGAAGAGCTTGAAAATCAAGCTCTTGTCTTCAAGTACTTAGTCGCAGGTGTTCAAGTTCCACCTCATCTTCTCTTCCTCATCAAAAGACCCTTTCTTCTCTCTTCTTCCTCTTCTTCACCTTCAAGCTTCTTCTTCTCTCCCACTCATTCTCCACACTGTAAGCAAACTTGAGCTATATGGGTTATTAATTGCAGTATAAAGGTTGTATCTTTGAGGGCTGATTAGTGATAATGTAAAGACTTTTAACTTTGTTTGTGTATGTGAGTTAAGCAGGTCGGTGGAATTTTTACGAGATGGGAACAGGAAGAAAGATAGATGCAGAGCCAGGAAGATGCAGAAGAACTGATGGCAAGAAATGGAGATGTTCTAAAGAAGCTTATCAAGATTCTAAGTATTGTGAGAGACATATGCACAGAGGCAAGAACCGTTCATCAAGAAAGCCTGTTTCTCTTCTTCTTCCTCCCCAATTCTCTGTTTCATCCTCACCAAATCTCTCTCTAAACTCTTCTCTCTCTTCTTCCAGGTTTAAGACAAATTCTATTCTGCTTTAACTAGTGTTTTACTATTATAGCAACACAAAGCTTAAGCCTTGTTACTACTTAATGTTTAAGGGTAAGAAGAAAAACAAATGGATACATGGAAGATTTATTCTCCATAGAACCTTCAGAGTCGATCAAAAGCTGTTCGGGCTCATCAATGGAAGATGATCGACATTGCTTCATCCTTGGCACCGACTTGAGGACGCGAGAGAGGCCATTGATGCTTGAAGAGAAGCTGAAACAAAGAGAAGACAATGAAAAAGAAGAAGAAGAGCAACGGAGCAAGAGAGTTTATAGGTTTCTTGATGAATGGCCTTCTTCTAAGTCTTCAGTTTCTACCTCACTCTTCATTTGATTATCTTTTGTTGTCAATCTTCTGTTTCTTATTAAGTTCATTTTTGTTTCAGTTAATTAGGATTCCTAAATTATATTAACATCAAATATTTTATTTTCGTGGTCAACATAAATATATGGGTTGACTTTAGCATTCACATCAAATATAAGTCCTTCCAACCAAAACATTTTCCCCAAACTTTTAATACACTTCACGATAAATTCACTACAAGAATTTAAGAATTTAACAAATTTAAGAGTTTTCACCAAAAATGCCATTTTTTATTGATTCCCTATGAAATTGAGTGGTAGAGACTATTTTGTAGGAAACTAAAATTTGTTACAAAATTGTCAGTAATTTTTGACAGATTTTCAACAATAGATTTTCCTGTGGTTTCCTAATATCCAACGGATATATTCCCAACATTCCACGAAAATTTGTTAGTAATTTTTCGAACGGTAAATTTCTGACGGTTTGCTGAATGAAATAATCGTGACAAATTTCTGATAAAATTGTTTGTAACAGTTTTTTCAAAGTGTATTTTTTCGATGATTTCCTGAAGGATTTATTCTCGAGATATTTGTGACGATTGTAGTTTATATTTTTTTAAACAAATAATTATATTAATATTATTTTTAATATACTAAATCCAAAAATTATATTAATAATATATATAATAGAATTAAAATAAACATACTTATTTACTTATAAATTAAGATGTTCTACAATATATAAAAATGATCAAAAAATTAAAATACAAAAATTACATAGGTGAAAAATTAGGACAAACTGAAAATTTGGATTTCATAAAATACATTATACTAGCATACGTCGATTTTGTATTGGTAGTTGCTCTTCCATCTGGGATTTTGATGTCTCCAAAGGAAACGCTTATTTTTAAGCTCTTCTTTAACCCGAATGAGATCTTCATTGTAGTTTAAAAATCCGGCCAAAGATGTTGCATTTTCGCTAACTCCAACTCTATCCAATATTCGACGATCTTTTGAAATAAGTCTCTCCTGCAAAAATTTAAAAATGTTAGAACATTTACAAAATTTAATACAAAAATAAATAAAAATAAAAATTTAAAATTTACATCAAAAATTAAACGGTTGATATTGTTTCAAGACAATTAGGCGGAAGATGAAGAGACGCTTGTACTGTTTGGTCAAAATATCACTTTCTTAGTTTTCAACTTTCCAATTATCTCATTAATGATACCATATTAGATGTGAACATTTTTTTTTGTTGGTATGTATATCTTCCAAAAATTGCAAATGCTCTAGAGGCCACATTCGTGTTATTACGTCTAGAAATTTAGGATCGATACTATTTTACCACACAAACTATAACTGTGCACGGTTTTTCCATCTGAAATTTAGACCACACAAACTAACAATTCGTATCTTAATTTTACATAAAATATTGACATGTGCCAACAATTCTACAAATTATTATTTTTTGGAGAAATCGCGATCAATTGAAACTAATTATGTTTACCACATAACTCAAAAATTGACCTAATTAATAAATCTAACCCAAACCAATGTAAACCTAAAAATCAACCCAATAAATCCCTAAATCAATTTTAACTCCAAATTCGATTTAGGGTTCGCGACATAGATTCGATTTTAACTCCAAATTCGATTCAAGCAAAGAAAGAAGAAGTCGAAGTGCAACATATGCAAGTTCAACATTCACAAGAACAAGTATCTCTAATTTTTCTTCTAATATTCTCGAATTGGAAATGGTATGTATATCTCTAATTTTACTTCTAAATCGAATTTGGGACTAAAACCGATTTATTGGGTTTTACATTGATTTGGGTTCGGTTTATTAATTGGATAGATTTTTGGGTTATGTCGTAAACACAATTAGTTTCAATTAATCATAATTTTCTCAAAAATATAACGATTTGTAGAATTGTGTAAATAAAATTAAAGGGTACGTTGTTAGTTTGTATGGTTTAATAAAGAGATCCGAAATTAAAATGAAAAACCATATGCCATAATTTATGTGATAAAATAATGTCATCCTAAAAATTAACAAAACTAAGTTTGTATAAAATATCCCCCCAAAAAAAATTTAGTAGAATTTACCAATTGGTCGACATGTTTTACGAAACTGACCGACCCAGTATTGTAAATGTATATTCTCCTACCACCTCGATCGCTTCTCCAGTTTTTCTCTGAGGTGGCATCAATATTGGAACATTTCCAATACACTGTTCATTCAACCTCGTTCAAGTCTTTTACCTTTTTTCCCTTTTCTCCACCTTTACTTCCACTTGTTCATGTTTTGGGAGAACTGCAAGGATGCCTCTTTTTCAAATTCTTTTTCAACCAATTTTATGTTAGATGAGATCCTACGTAAATTCTTGTTTTAAAAAGAAAAACATGATTAAATATACAAATATATTTAAAATATAATAATCAAAATCAGCATAAAGCAAATTTGATGTTTTTTATATGGATTATTCCTAAATTTCGTATAAGATTTATTAAGAATAGAATGGAAATCCATCGGTTTCGGAGGAATTTTCGATGGCTTAACAATTGATGTTTAGAGTATCAGGTTCACAAAATTCAAACTATTTTAGGGCACATTAACTTATAAACAAGAAAAAATGATTTACATAAATCAACTAGAATTATATTCACGCTGTATATGGAAAAAAATATTCGTAAATTATATAATATTATTTATTAGTAATTATAAATTAGATATTTATATAGTTCTAACTCTTATTTAAAATTATTTTTAATATTAATTTTTGTATATGTAAATTAAAGAAATAAAAATAAGAGTAATATCTTAAAATAACACTTTTAAAAGTTTTTATTCCAAATCTAGCACCCTAAAGTTAAAATTCTAAAAATAGCACAAATAATTATGTAAAAATACTTATTTACTCTAAATAAGTTATACATACACTTAAAATGTTATATTTGGATTTATTTTTTTCAATTTAGGGTTTAATTTTTTTCTATTAAAATGAAATCTTAATATATTTTAGTATTAAATTTGTGATATTATTAGAAATTTAAACTAATGATGCTATTTTGAGAATAAAAACTTAAAATAATGCTATTTTTGTTAATTGCCCTAAAAATAATTGTTTTTTATACATTTAATAGTATGTTTTGGTTAGTTTAATAAATATATTAATTATCTATCCAAACTAATGACAATTGCATATATATATATATTATAATTATTTTAGTAATTTAAATCTATTTATATATTTATTTCAAACTCACTATGATGATGACACGTCATCATGATATTTCTGTTAATAATACGTGTAGATGAGTTTATTTTCTTAAAATATTTTTGAAATAATATATTAAGGATGAAATTCAAATTAAATGTCGAACAAATGAATTCATCATTCATAATTAACATGTAACTTGTACTTACACTTATGCTTTTGTTATAGATTTTAATTTGCAACCTATGGAAGAGTGATTTTTGAGAATTTTTCGCACGAAACATTATGATAATATTTACCTATCTCAATAAAAAAGCTTTTTAGAATTGATGAATTTGAGATTTGATACCCTAAATCATCAAATTGTCAACTAAATAATCAAATATATACATGTGTATGTAATATTTTTCCAAACTATTATATAAAATTTTCAACTAAATAATTAAGTATATATACATGTGTATATAAAATTCCGAATATAATGAATATTATGAAGTATCTAAATCCTTCTTGTCAAACTCGCCATTTCGTTTTTCATACTTTTGAAATACTTCATTATTTTTTGTTCGTGGTAAATCAATAACAAGGTAAATTTTAAAAGAATTATCGATGGTACCTAATTTACCAATTGCGTTTTGCTACATAGGATCGTGCTCAGAAACACTATATACCATTACCCTTGGATGTGTTGGTGTCACTGTAGTCCAATAGTCTTTTGTGTTCCTCACGTGAGGGATCGAATTTACTATACCTTGTCTGTTTGTGAAACAAGAATGAAAAGATCATATGTTTTAGTCTTGCAAGAGTAGACAAATGTACTACCAAATTCCTCTTAACGTTGATCCATAATAGGATCATGTCGATCGTATTGAAATGCAATATACCACAAGTTAATCATAATTGTATAGTGAACTTTTAATATTTCATGAAAAACACCGTAGTAGACAATTTATCAAGATTGAGGAAATATACCATAATTACTAATGGTTTGTGAGCTTCCTTCACGGTGAATCTTAAAAGCATCCCCCCGAGTATAGTATATCGGATAGGATTTTGTAATAAATATCACATCATTCACGAACTCAACTAGCCATATGAGAAACTTTATCTCTCAGGGCCCATAGTAACCTATAAAAAATTAATAGATTATATTTATATAAAATAGAAAAATGTTATTGAAAATTATGTAATCTCAATAACACTATTGTAAAAGTGCAACCAGCATGCAAAATCCCTCTATTTGAATTCAACAAGCTCATCATCTGTTAATTTGGATACTGAACATGCATTTGATCCATGTATATCATGTGAATAAACAAATACAATTAAAATTATTTGCAAAATACTATAATAACAATTTATTAACAATTTTAAGAAAATAAATTATGGATATACCTTTCGTATTCAAAAACGTTTTCAAAGTTTGTCAAAAATATACATATGCAAGAGACTTGTGTCTTCCTTTGCAAGTCGTATCGTCTTCCATTTTTCATTTAATCGTCCAATTTTTACAAATAAATCTAATACATAGAGTAGATAGTTTAGTTTTTCTCTTCCATCATTATATCGTGCATGTCCTTTACTTTTTTTTGGACTTGCGATGGAAAGTAGTATCTAGTAAAATTTGAAATTCCTTTATGAATACTATGTGCAACAATTGAACCCTCGACTTTTGCAAGATTTTTTACCTTCTTCTTTAAATAGAACATATACCATTGAAAAGGATATATCCATCGGTACTAAAACTGTTTACCAGGTGATTTTTCTCTTGAAAGGTAAATAGAAAGATGTTTTATAACATCAAAAAAATATTGGTAGAAATATTTTCTCAAAGTTGCACAAAAGAGCACCAGTATTTTTTCCTCTAGATTTCATATAAGGTTTGTTGTAAGTGATATGCTACATATATTTCAGAAGAAAACACCAACATCTTCATATTAAATAAGTAAATAAAAATATGGTAACATATATGAAATACTATAAATATACCTGTAAATTGCTCCATGAACGTTTCTAGGTAAAAGAACGTTAAAAGTATATGGAAAGAGCCATTGCATGAAAATGTGAAAATCACGAATGTTTGTCCCATAAAACATCCCTTCTACAATATTGACACAACTGCAAAGATTAATTAGATACGTATCGGTTTAGAAATTTGACACTATATTTAATCCACTCAAAGAACTCGTCATTTTCACGCACATCCAACCAAAATGTAAGAGACAATGATTTTTCATTTGACATTACACGCAATTCCTTCCAGGAATAAATACATGGCAAGTCCAATATAGCATTCAAAATATTTTTGTGTTTTCTTGCACATTTAAAATGTTATTTATTATATTGTCAAAAACATTCTTCCTAATATGTGTGACAGCTAGATTGTAGTGCAAGAAATGATTTTTCCAATAAGATAAATCTCAAAAAATATTTTTATTGTATCAATTGTGGTACTCGCCGCAACCAACAACAAGATCATGCTGATTACCACCACATGAATCAGTACTCTCAACACTAGAATTTTGAAATTGAGTAGTTATATATTCCCATCTAGCGTCGAAGCTAAACCATCAATTATTGTTCCTAGAAAATTTTGTGCTCCTCATGATATGGATGATCATGTGCCGATTAGCACCACATGAATCACTACTCTCAGCACTAGAATTTTTAAATTGCATTCTAGAATTTTTAAATTGCATAATTATATAACTCCCGGCTAGCGTTAGATGTAAACCATCAATTTTTTTTTTGTTTTTCCTAAAAAACATTGTGTTCATGATGATATAGATGATCATGCGATAGAAATCGTCGATGAAAAGCGAACCAATAAGTCTTTTCGTTCGGGCTTCAGTTAGAACACATCAACACTATTTTAACAATTCGAGCACGCTAACCTTCCATGTGTCGACCATATCGATAACATACCATAAGTTTGGAATTAGTTATGGTCCATATAAGTACCAGTCACATTAAAATTATATTATAGAGAAACATCCAATACTTCAACACACTTTTTGTATAACATTTTCAACTCATAAATTGATGGGTGCAAGAAAATATCACGGGGTCGATTAGGATGCTAGCTACCGGGGACAATCATTTTTATAAATAAAAACTCTCATTTCATACAATAAAATGGAGGAAAATTATATGTTGTCATGGTGACTGACCACAACGAATATTACATCTCAATCTTTCTAAATGGTTGAATGCATCTGATAACCAAAAGTATACGTTCCTATGCTCATACACAAAACTAGGGTAGATCTCTTGAAAACATTATGTTGCTTTTACATCGGAGGGATGCACAATCTCTCCATCTGAGTTATGTTATGCATGTCATCTCATAGGCATAGTCGCAATCTTTCCATCTGAGTAATGTTCTACATGTTATCTCGTAGGCCTTGTCATGTACTTGGATTGATATAACCTATTCATACTCTCTCTTACTAACAAATACCACATCTATTTATATAGAATAGATACTCTGCTGCTTATCTCCTAATATGGAGATTCGTGACAAAATCGGCACTTCATGCAGGTTTTTTTCTCCAAAAAATCATACAATTGTCAATGCACACATCAATTATCTAATACGACAATCCAACACTAGTTACAAGCGTTTGAACCTCGTAGTACGAATTTTTGGTAAAATATTATCTTCGATTAATATATGTCTCACAAAACCAACTATCTCATCCACACAATTCTCAACCAAGTTGAAATCCATATTTGTAGTTATCAACGTGCTTGCATTTGATAAAGACGATAATTCATTTGTACATCCTTTGTACAATGGCTACTTCGATAAATCTATCAAATCAAAAAAAATTTGAGCTTCTAAATTAGCTTACATCTATTCTACCATCATAAACGTATGATACTCTGTGTTCACAAAACACACCATTCCCCATCTTAACAGCGGTTGTGTTTATATCTACTTCCTGCACTACAAGAAAACATTAATATTTCTAACGGTATTTCCGACGGAAATGAAACCATTGGAATTTTCCAATGCCAAAGCGATGGTTTTCCGACGAACTATTGAGGGAACTAACTTTTTTGGTGTTCTGTCGGTAATTCCCGATGCCTACACTACCATCGGGAAATCGATGGTAGAACTTGATGGCGTCCATTTTCTGACGAACGCATTGGCATCGGGATATCCTCTAGAAACCATCGCAAATTACCGATGAAATTCAGATCATCGGATTTTTTCCGACGACTTTTCCGATGGAATGTTGTTTTTACTATCCGTCGGGAACATACCGATGGGCTGATGTCGAGTATCGTTGGTTAGTCGTCGGAAATAACCGACCGTGGTCAGAAACCATCGGAAATGGAAGAATAATCTATTAAAAATTTGTGATTATCCGGTTGTGGTCGGAAACCATCGTAAATCCGTCGGAAAAGAGAATATTCTGAAGAATAATCTATTAAAAATTTGTGAGTATCTGTCAAAAATTCGCAATAATCTGTTAAAATTCGCAATAATGTGTTAAAAATTCACAATAATCTGTTAAAAATTCGCAATAATCTGTTAAAAATTCACAATAATCTATTAAAAATTCGCAATAATCTGTTAAAAATTCACAATAATCTGTTAAAAATTCATAATAATCTCTTAAAAATTCGCGATAATCTTCTAATTTTCAATATAAATATATACGCTATGCTCCTTCACAATTTCACCAGAACAAAATTTTTTAAGAAAATGTCTTCTTCGGGTTCTTATGATTAGTTTTGATCGTGGATGAATAAACCTCGGTATGATTCAACAACGGGGGAATTGACTGATGAATTTGCGCAAGATGTTGAAGAATTCATGACATTTGCATCAAACAATAGCATGACATCGGAATATGGTAAAATGTATTGTCCGTGTATTAAATGTCAAAATCATAGATTAATCTCTATTAGAGAAGTACGTAATCATTTCTATAAGACTGGATTTATGACGGGTTATAAATTTTGGTATTCACATGGAGAAACTGATGCAACGATGCAATATTATAGTAGTACTTCAAAAAGGTTAGATAGTACTAATGTTAGGATAGAGGAACCGGTATCACAAGTTGATATAAACGGAGGTACTATTCAGATGGTGAATGATGCATTTCGTGAACAAAGAGCATCGTACATTGAAGATAGTATCAGAATAGAGAAACCTAATTTGGAAGCACGAAAATTTTATGATATGTTAGATGCATCTAAGCAGCCTTTGTATAAAAGATGTAGAGATGGTTATCGCATTTATCTGCTGCAAGCAGGTTGATGACGATAAAGATGAATTTCAACCTTGTTGAATATTGTGTGAATGTGATAGTTGATTTTGTTAGAGATATATTATCTGAAGATAATATTGCACCTGCTTCATATTACAAGATTCAAAAACTTGTAGCTAGTCTTGGATTACCATATTAGATGATCGATGTATGTATTGACAACTGCATGATCAATTGGAGAAATGATGAAAACCGCATGAAATGCTGATTTTGTCACAAACCTCGATTTCAAGATACAAGCGACATAGTATATATTCAGCATAAACGGATGTGGTATTTGCCATTAACAGAGAGGTTAAAGAAATTATATCAATCTGAACACACGGAAAAACCTATGAGATGGCATGCAGAACATAATTCGAATGGAGAAATTGTGCATCCTTCGGATGTAGAAGCATAGAAACATTTTCAACAGGTTTATTCTAGTATATCTCGGGGTATCTACAGATGGATTCAACCCTTTTGGGAAGCAGGCAATACTCGTTCTGCATAAAACAAGAGTTTTTGCCTCTTTATAATTTGCCTCATTCGTTGTGCATGAAACGAGAGTTTTTGTTTTTAACAATTCTCGTCCACGGTCCATAGCATCCTAAGCAATCGCTTGATATTTTCTTGCAGCCACTAATTCATGAGTTAAAAATATTGTACGAAAATGGTATCGAATCATTCGATGTTTCCAACCAACATAACTTTTTGATGCGAGCAGTACTTATGTGGACCATAAGTGATTTTCCAGCATATGGTACGTTATCAGGATGGTCGATGCATGGAAGATTAGCATGCCCATATTGTCAAGATAATACTGATGCGTTCCAACTGAAACACGGATGAAAACTAGTTGGTTCGATTGTCATCATCGATTTCTACCACAAGATCATCCATATCGCCGGAGCACGACATTGTTTAGGAAAAAAAATTTGATGGTCCACCTCTTATTATTGACGGGAATTATATGATGACTTAACTTAGAGATTTTGGTGCTGAGAGAACGGTTTCATGTGGAGGCAACGAACATTACTCTGTTGATGGTTGTGGCAAATACCATAATTGGCACAAGAAGAGCATATTTTGGGATTTACTATATTGGAAGGACCAATTGTTACGCCATAATCTAGATGTTATGCATATTGAGAAGAATTTTTTCGACAACATAATGAATATCGTTCTAAATGTGCAAGAAAAAACAAAATATAATTTGAAAACTAGATTAGATTTGCCGGATATTTGTTTCCGGAAGGAACTACATGTAATGTCAAATAGAAAATCATTGTCTCCCGCATTCCGGTTGGATGCGCATGCAAAAGATGAATTCTTTGACTGGATTAAGCATAGTGTCAAATTTCCAAATGGATACGCATCTAATCTTCGTAATTGTATCGATACTATTGAAGACAAATTTTCAGGGATGAAAAGTCATGATTGTCATGTTGTCATACAAGACTATTCCCATTTTTCTTTAGCTATCTTTTGCCTAAAAATGTACACGGAGCAATTGCAGGTACGCTTACATTATTTTATATATAAATAATCATAATTTAATATAATATATGATATTAACCTTTTTATGTAGGGATTGGTGTTTTTTCCGAGATTTATGTACAATATCACTTACTGTAGACGATATCTGAAATTTGGAGGAAAAAATACCGGTTCTCATTTGTAACCTGGAGAAAATATTTCCACCAGCGTTTTTTGATATTATGGAGTATATTCCTATTCATCTCCCTACATAAGCAGCGCTTGGAGAACCTGTTCAGTACCGATGGATGTATCATTTTGAGAGATATATGTTCTATCTAAACAAAAAGTTAAAAATCTTGCCAGGGTTGAAGGTTCAATCTTCGTACAAAATATTAATGAAGAAACATCTAACTTCGCCAACTACTATTTTCCATCGCAAGTCCAAACAAAAAATAGACGATCTGCACGACATGATGATGGAGGAAAAAAACTAAGCTATCTAGTGTATGTGCCAGAAGTATTTGCACAAATTGGACGTTTAAGTGGAAAAGAGAAGACGTGATGCCTATCAGAGGAGGAACACAATCAGTTGCATTTGTATATTTTGACAAATTGCGATGACATTTTGGAATATGAAAGGTACATTCAATTAAATTTTGTTTTTAATTGTTATTATAATTTATTGTTAATTATTTTGTTTATAATTAACAGGATATATATGGAACAAATACGTGTTCATTATTCAGATTACATAGAGAATGAGTTGGTCGAACTTAAAAAAAACGAATTTGCAAGATGGTTGCATTTTCATGTTAGTGTTACCATAATTATGTAATTTTCAATAATAGTTTCCTGTTTTATATATATATATATATAATTGACTACATTCAATTATTTTATAGGTTACTACATGTCTTTTTAGGGGGATAACGTTTCCCACATGGTTATTTGAGTTGGTGAGTGGTCTTACATTTACTGCAAAATTTTATCCAATGTATTGCACTCGTGGATATGCTTTTAATAGTCATCGCGAAGAAAACTTGCAAACAACTTGTAATTATGGTGTATCATCTCAATCAGGAGAAATTGTATACAATGGTGTTCTTCGTGAAATATTAGAAGTTCACTATACAGAAATGATTGATTTGAGGTGTATTGTGTTCTACTGTGACTGGTATGACTCTGTCATGGGTCAACGTCAAGACGAATTCGGTGTTACATATGTTCACTCTCGTAAGCGACATCGAAAATATGATCCTTTTATACTTGCATCACAAGCGAACCAGGTTTGTTACATTCGATATCATCGTGTGAGGAACAAGTAAGATCCTTGGATTACAATGACATCAATACATCTTACAGGAATGGTATGTGGTATTATCGAATAAGATTATATGCAACAAAACACAATTGGTAACTTAGGTTCAATAGACACTTCTCTTGAAGTTAACCTTGTTGTTGATGACACCACGAACGGAGATTACAACCTGTTTCAAGATTTAGAAGAAGAAATTGGCGAGTTTGACGATCAGAATTCAGCTAATTCGGAATGTTCATCAGATTCAAATTAAATTTATGATAATAATATTTTTTCCATACTTTAATTATATATAAATTATCTTTTCTAAATTCAGCTAATTCGGAATGTTCATCAGATTAAGTAGTCCGTCGATTTTAATGAACACACTGCACATTTTATTCGAGGAGACATAAACTGACCCCAAAAGCATCTATTGACCCCAAAAAATGATTTCATTTCCATATGTACATAAATGCTTCCACGCAAAATTGAAAAAAAGTGATGTTATTTGTATATGCATTTTGTTGTATATAAAATAAACTAAAATTTTTTTAATAATATATAAATATTTTTTTGAAATATTGATTTACGTAACCGGCAGATTTCCGATGGTTTTGGTAACTCCGTCGGAAAGCCATCGGAAAACCATCTGAAAACCGTCAATTGTAACATGGACAGATTATTTGTCGAACATGCATGGGTTTTAAGCCGTCCGTCGGAATACCGACGGATTTCTGACGGCCTAAAATTTTACGTGGGAAACGTAATTCCCAACGCGGGCTTTCGGGAAAATATTTATTAAGTTTCCGACGGATTTCCAACGGAAATTACCGTCAGAAATATTTAATATAACGTATGACCGTTTTTTTTCTTTCTCTCTCGCGTTTCTCTCCTTTACTCTGTCTCTTCGTCTCCCGCTGCCGTCGTCGCCGGAAAATGTAAGTTTTCTCATCTGAATGCGTTTGCTTATCAGAATCGAGAGAGGCTTAGTTATATAGCGTTATAGGTCGTTTACTCTTTTGATGAAAGTGTGTCATTTTCTTTTAGGATCTTCTCTTTTTGATGACTACCGATACTTCGTTTCTGTTAGTTTTTGTTGGTTTTAAATCTGGTAATGGGAATTTATCTTGTTCATGAGTAACAACACCGTTTTGAATTCTCTCAAAGTCGTATAGAACGCTTGTTGATTTTTCTGTCGGTGAGATTACCATTTTAGATCTTGTAATTGATTTCGAGACATCAAATTTCAATATTGTTTACGTTTCTAGATTTAGGCTTAAACTGCAAATTAATTGGAATAGGGTTTTGTGGTTTTTGCTTTTTTACACTCAAATCCGTTTCAAAATTAAATATATCTTGTAAAATTAAAAAAATAAAACATATTTTAGTTTTAGAAATATTTTATACAATAAAAAAATATATTGATTTGAACTATAAATTAGAGCAATCATTTGTAATGATGATGTATAGAATTTAAAAAATACATCCATTTATTTGCATCTATCCACAAGTTCCTCATTAAATTCTTTTTGATTAATACTGAAAAGACTATATCAATAGTAATATAATAATGCAATTTATACATTAATTCTGCTAAATCGTCGCTATGTATGTAGCAGATTGTTAATGATCTTACCCTCCCTCCTTCATATAGACTAAGTCAAGGAAAGTTAGCTAATTGCTATTGCTTATACAATTTTTTAATCTGAGACATTGGCCCTCAATTTAATGGTGGATCATATTTTGTCTCTGTATTCAAACAAAAAAAACTGTTCAATAATACAATCTACTTAAATGCTGAAGGAAAGTTTTATCAATGAATTTCAACATCTGCTTAGTATTTCTTTGACTTGTATGCCAAGTTGGTTGTACGAACTTGATCAATAAATTATGTATATAGTATTATGATTAACTTTCTTGAGTAACAAACAGATTCAAATTACATGCTTCTGTGTCTTTCACTTTTGTCTTCGGAACTTGTGTGATTGATTCTTCATTGGATAATTGTGTTCTTTTTTCAGATTTATATTTAGATTTCGACTCGTGTGTTTGTTTTAGTTGTCCGAATCTAGGTACCAAAGCCTTCGAATTTGTATTTGAATCTCGGATTTGGTTTAATTGACAACGTTAACACAAAGGTTCATTTGCTTTTGAATAGAGAGATAGATGATGATCATCATATAGCGTTTTGATGCAAATAATGAAAGTTAATTTTATGATTTACTGCTTCGACAAGCTTCTGTACGATTTATGCTTTAAACAAATTACAAAGTATAGACAAAAAAAATCAAGAAAAGAGTTGAGTGTTACGAAGATTTGTTTTTTCCAGTGATTCTTGACATTAGCATTGTTATGTTCCAATGTTTAGTCCTTATAATCAGATGGAAAAATGAAACAAATATCATTAAAAACCCATAAAATAAAATATCATTAAAACCCATAAAATATCATTAAAAATTATTCTAAAAACTATTAATAAAATTTTATTTAAATATTATTAAAATTACTTTTTTACAAAAATATTATAAACATTAAAAATTATAGATTTATATTTAATATTTTAAATTTAAGTTTAAGTTTTTATTGTTTAAATTAATTTTAGTTTTATAATAATTTTAGAAAAAAAATAATTATATTTTAAAAAATATAAAATTATTGATGATATTAGTTTGATCTCAGTTTCGGTTTTGATATATTTGAAGAAGCTTCAAATGATAGACGTTGATTTTGTCAAAATTATGAATATAAAAATAACTGATTATTATTTTAAATAATTTAATATTTTGAAGAGAAAATGGTTAATAGTAAATGTAGATAGATTGATAAAATGTCACAATCATAGATCGTATCAAAAGTACCAAGTTTTAGAATTTGTAAATGATTCTTTTTGACCAATGACAATTGAATAATTGGTTTAGCCGCATGGCCGTGAACTTCTTACATTTCTCGATCCGAGACGTCAATGAAATTCGATATGGTAAATTAAATTTTATATAATTATATTTAAAATAATTATTTTAACGCTATTCTAATAAAAATTCGCAGGTTTGATATTTCAAACAACGGAATAAGCAAATTTATATTAAAGATGCTTTATTCTCTTTTGAACAAACCATATACCAAATTTAGAGATATTCCGTACGAATAACGTCAGATAAACCACCACATGAACGAGTACAATTGGTGGAAGAAGCTTTTCAAAAGAGGCTGCACTACAATTTTCTCACCACATGAACGAGTGGAAACAAAAATAGAAAAAGGGAAAAGATAAACCAAGAGGGTTGAATGAGTTGGTTTGCAACGACTTTATTCGTTATTAGGAATCTTCCAGCGCTGAGGTAATCTCAAAGACTAATTCGGGAAACCGAAAGAGCGACCGAGGAGGCAAAGGCATTTACATTCACATTGCCAGATCGACTAGTTTTCTGATACGAACCGATCAATTAGAAAATTAATTAATATATTAATTTTATTTATTATTATTTGAAAATTTTTAAATTATTAATTTAGAATTTTTTTACCTTTAGACACAAGAAATTAGAGCGCCTCCAGATCACTTGCAATTTTTCAAGGCCGTTCACACGAACAAAAATACTAGTTGCATCCAAGATGTTCTCGTTAGTGAGATCATCGAAAAAATAAAAAAGAAAAAAGTGATATTTTAACTCAGTAGTCTCAAGTTGGTTTTTATCTTCGGTCGCCGAATTATCTCGTTCTGAGATTAACCGTCTCGTTCTTGATGTAAGTTTGATTTTTCTTTTTTATTTTTATTTTTATATTTAATATTATAATAGCTTTCTAATAATATTATTTTATTGTTACAGAAAGTATCATTTTCTAAAGGTCGTCATCCAGGACTCGGGATAGTTGCTGATACCGGTGGCACAATATCTGTAGCTACAAACGAGAAGAATGAACAACTAAAATAACAAATGGCGTCTATGCACATAGAGATGAATAATCTCAAAAATATTGTATAAATAATGAGAAACAAGTTTTTCGATGACTATTTTTCTCCTCCTTCTCCTTCTGCTCCTCCGATGTAATTTGTAGATTAAAAAATTAAACAATTATTATATTTCTAATTAGATATTATTTTTATTAATTGTATTAATATTTTTTAAAAATATTTAAAAATATTAAATAAATTTAATATAAATATTAATTGTTTTAATATTTTTAACAAATATATTTTAAAAATATTTAATGAATAATATTTTAAAAAATAAATATTTTAATTTTTTACAATTCTTTGGTTATTTCCGATGGATGCCGTCGTCAGTAATTTCCGACGAATGATTCCATCGGAAATATGTCGGTTAGCTCTCGACGGTTGAAAACCATCGGGATAAATCATCGGTTCACATTCCCGATGGTAATAGTTATCGAAAACCTATCTATCGCAAATACGTTGGAAATTTCCGACGGAAAAAATCCATCGAATATCCGTTGGAGTTTTCCGACGGCATGAACCCATCGTCTATCCGTCGAAAGTTTCTGATGGAAAAAATTCATCGAATATCCATCGATATTTTCCGATAGCGTGAACCCATCGTCCATCAGTCGAAAGTTTCCGACAGCGAAGTTTATCGCCAAACCATCGATATTTCCCGATCTTTTCCCGACGGAAGTTGATTTCCAACGAAATAGTCCCGACGTACATTTATTGCCAGAAAGTAGACGGAAATTGGTTTTCCCGATGGATTTTCGACGAAATTGGCCGTCGGGAATTTGATGTTTTCTTGTAGTGCGGTGTTGGCTCCTCTAATCTAATCGCAGTACTACCTACCCTCTATGAATTGCTATCGCAATGCCGCACCATTGAATCAAGTTTTCCATGTAAGTATCATATCTTATAATCTGACATAAATTCAAAAGTATAAAATGATTCCATATTTCTCTAACATAAAGTAATTTTTTTATTCCAACATTTAATACAAAATGACATATTTTACCATATTCTCATGCTATTGTTTGATACAAATGTCATGAAATTTTTAACAGTATGTCTAAATTCATCTTTCAGTTGATCCGCCGTTGAATCATGCCGAGATTAATTCATCCACGATCAAAACTAAACATAAGGGTTTAAAGAAGATATTTTGTGAGGTTTTTGTTTTGGTGAATTTGTGAAGGCGATTAGAGTCTTTATAATGGATTTCTCTAGATTTCCAACGGATTCCAACACCTAGTGAATCATATATTAACGGATATATATCAGTCAAAAAGAGTTTAAACATTTAGGGTTAACTTGGTCGATTAAAATATGTGAAATCCTATCCATAAATTATTGTATAAAAAAAATTATTGGGCTAATTTATTGTCAGGGTTAAAACCTACCGTTTTTTCATAAAACTACAAAATAATGTTTCTCATCAAAACTGCAAAATAACATCGCCAAAATTACAAAATAATATTTCTCACCAAAACTAAAAATAAATTTTTCACCAAAACCTTAATAGTGTTTTCTGCCAAAACTAAAAAGTAATATTTTTTTGCCAAAACCGCAAAATAACATTTCCTTGCCAAAATCAAAAATGATGTTTTGTTGCAAAAACGCGAAGTAGAGTTTTTATGCAATACCGTAAAATAACGTTTTTTTGTCAAAACCAAAAATAAAATTTCTCGCATAAAAACATAAAATAGCATTTTTCACGCAAAAAAATAAAAAAAATAACGTTTTTCCATCAAAACGACAAAATGGCTTTCTTGCTAAACTGCAAACTAGCATCCTTGACAAACCATAAAACAATATTTTTTATCAAAATCGCAAAATAACGTTTTCTTGCAAAACAAAATAACGTTTCTCACTTAAACTACAATATATCATCTTATCAAAACAGCAAAGTAACGTTTTTCCGTCAAGACCACAAAATAACGTTTTCTTGCTAGATAGAACGGAATAATAGCGTTTCTCACCTAAACTACAAGATAATGTTTTTTTGTTAACACTGAAAAATATTGCTTTCTCTCAAAATGCAAAATAATATATGCAAAATACCAAAATCGCAAAATATTATTTTTTCGTTTAAACCATAAAATAGTGTTTTCACTAAAACTTAAAAATGATATTTTTATCAAAACATAAAATAAAGTTTTCTTGCATAAATAAAAAATAACGTATTCTCGCAAAAACTACAAAAATAAAATTTTAGTTTTGTTAACTTATAAAACTAATAATAATATTTACCAAAAAAATTATATATAATTCGTATGTCAAAAAAAATTTATATTATTAGAAATTTTTATAAAAAAAGATGAAAATTTGGTAGGTTTTAAATGGATTACTAAAAGATTTAACGTTATTATTTTAATTTTGAATGGCTAAAGTATGATTAGAGCTAATTCAGAGTTTTGTTATTAAATCGGAGAAACACAATTTGCATAAATTCTTGGAAGCAAAATCTAATAACATTATATTTGTAACAAAATATTAAAAATTATTATGTTAAGATATCACTCAAAAATATACGTTTACATTAACTCTAATATTGGATATTTTGGTCATAGAAAAAGAAAAATCAAATATAAGAAAGAAATGTGGTGTAGGAGTGAAGAGTGAGAAGAGAGAGAGACAGAAAAGACAGGTTTGCATTGAGTTGAGTTGAGTTTTGTTCACTGACTTTTGTCAGATCTGGCAAAACCACAAACCCAATAAAAAGCTTTCTTCTCTGACTCAGAGAGAGAGAGACGACTTTTCATATGTAAATATTATGTGTTTACTTACTTTGAATCTCTCACACAAAAAGCAAAGTATACTTTGGGTGTTTAATTTGCTTATAATAATAGCAGTCAAGAAGTTAAGAAAAAGTACTTTGATGCATCTTTAAAGAGAGAAGAGAGAGGGTAGAAGAGGAGAGAGGAGAGAGGAGAGAGAAAGAATTCAACATGAAACCTAACCAAAAAGAAAAAGGTAAGAAAACAAAAGAAGCAGAAGAAACTGTGGAGACTGCAGAAACAGTAAGAAATCCTTCAAAACCACGCACCCACGTTTCTGACTCTTCCACTTCTTCTGACAACAATATTTTTTCGTAACTTTTTCTTTGCTTTTATATATAATATATTTATTTTCCTACAACTTTCCTTCATAACCATTCACTCCATCTCAACTTGTGTGCATGTTAAATAAATGTATAGAAAATATGTTATATAAAATTTAATTTAATTTTAGTTCTACTAAAATCATTTCGTTGACTGATTTTGCAACTTTTTTGTAGTAAAATTAAAAATGATTAGCTAATTTTAATTTAAAAAATTAAAATTTGATTTCAATATCTGAACCTTTTTTCAAGTATCATTTCATTAAATTTTAGGAAGAACCTCTTAAAAAAAATAGATGGTGACCAATGAATTTTTTTTATAACTTTAATTTAAAATATCAAAATAGTTAAGTTTTATCAAATTTGTGATTTTTTTTCACCGATCCTTAATAATAAGAACAATAATATCATAAAATAATAAATTTTAAAATATTTGCATCCCATTAGCCAAAATAATGCACTAATTGGCTATATAGTTAACACTATACGTTGTACTGTACAAATAATATTAAACCGATAATACCTTTATTATCCTATCACCCTAAAGTTGATACAACGAATAATGTTTGCAGACGGATGCAGAGTTGTATCAGAAAAAATTTGCTTCATTTAATGATGAGAGATAAGGAAACCGAACGTATCTCCAAAATATTTCGTCAAAAATTTGCTATTATTATCGGTCTTCCATGTGGGAAATTCCCAAATCGTAACAAGGGTAAAAAGAAGAATCCCATCAAAGAGAAGTCCTACTGGCCAACCCTATTTGGTAACCTCCAATCTTGCTCGGTTGATCTTGCTATAAAGATGCTGAAAAGAAAAACTATTTCAGACAAGGAGGAAAAGATCAAATTTGCCGCTCTTGCTTTCGCGGCATCTGTGTTGGTTCCTACATCTCAAAACCCCAAAATTGACAAAACCCATGTTGAACTAATTCATGATCTGAATACCTTTTTTTTACCCATGGGAAAGGACTCATTTGATTTGGTGGTTTCTAGTGTCAAAAAAGGGATGTCTTGGCTTTATCCCAGACATCTATCTGTGCAGGGATTTGTTCATTCTATCTAATTACTAATGGTTCAAGCAATTCCATCCATACTGGACATTGAGCAGGTCAATGATTCATCGTCATCGTCTGGTACCGAAGATGATAACGATGAACAAGGGGAAAAACGTGTGATGAGTCATCATCATCGAAAAAGAAGAAAATTGGTATTAGCCTTGGTCATGCGAGATTGTTGGATGAAAAATGTCAGGTAATTTTTTCACACTATATTTACTTAACAACAACTTTTTATATAGACATAATTTCATGGTAATTTACTTGTTTGGTATAAGAAAATACTAGAAATGGTTGTTATTAAATTGGTTATCTGTTACGGTTATATATTACAGGCTGTTAAGATAGTGGTTGTGTATGCTACCTCACATGTTATCGACGTTAACATGTATGTCGTAACTGATATCAGTGTTTTTTACAGTTACAATATATGTTAACAAAAGAAACGTTCTATTTTTACCGATATTCATTACCTTTGTTGATATTTTTTAAAAAAGTTTTTGATTACTAAGACCCCTTTTTGATATATGTTTTTTATGTAGGTTGAAGTTATGAGTATTATACATGAGGAAGATGGTATTACACTCAATGACAATGATTTTGTTTGGTAGGATGATGAAGACGATGAGAAGGTGGACAACATGGTAAAGTTGATTTCGGAAAATTTTCAATTTCAGAAAACCATGTTTTTGGGAGGGACCACGGAGGAAGAGCTTAATAAGTTGCGGAGTGAAGATGTGGAAAAAAAGGAGATGGAAAAGAAAGAGAAGAAGGATAAGCGGAAGGAGAAAGTTATTGTTTCTGAACCTGCTCATCCGTATTCTTCCGTTAATGCACCTTCACGTTCTACCAATGATCCCCGTATGGTTGCTGAATATGTTACTTCAAAACTCAAAGATCATTCTGTTATTGATTCAAAACTCAATAAATCCGTGTCCAATTTCAAGAAGTTAGATGCGTCTATTACAAAGCTTTAAGAATCGGTTGAGGTTTTTATTGATCAAAAAGTTACGAAGATGCAGGATGCCGTACTCAATTTTATCCGTCAGGTTATTGAGAAATATGTGTCACCCAGTTCTCATTCAGCGCATCAACCATTCACTGCTAATGTTGATGATATCCTGGAACATCTAAGGTTCCCACTATAGCTGAGGGATTGGCTGTTAACGACCCGATTGTTGATATAACGGGGGACGAATCTGATGCATCTGATGCATCTGATGCAATTAATGCTGTTCTCGGTTCCCTCAATGAAGCTAAAATGGATGAGGTATGTTATTTCTAATTTCAACCCTTTTAATATGGTAATATTGCTCTTTATTATCCCCTACCAAAGTTTTTGTTATGTTATTGTTAATATTACCCGATTTTATATCTGTTAGCAATATAGATTTCAAACATTGGTCTTATGTTTTTTTATAGCACCGTGTTGGTAATGATGAAGAAAAGAACGATCGTGTTGATATTTCTGATGTGAATGCCTTGAACCCTGAAAAAGACTTGCATGATGTAACATATAATCTTCTAGCACAGGAAATTCATTGGTCATGGAGATGAAAATGTTTTGGTAGGTGATACAATTATTTTTTTCAGTTCATTATTGAATTCTAAAATATTTTGTGGTTGTAACTGATAATGTGAAACAACATTCTGAACCCACTCACATCGACGATGAAGCATTTCGTTTTACCATGCCCTCATTCTCGCTCGGACTTTCGCAGGAGGATGTAAACCAGGGTGATGGCACTGATACCCCACCATATCAACAGGAGGCTATTGATGCAGATGATGTTGGTGGGAATGAAGATGAGCTGGAGGATGACAATGGAGATGGTATCGAGGATGATACCACAAATGATGAGGAACAGGAGGTTTGTAAAAGCAAAAGGCAAAGGACAACACCCAATGTGCTCAAGGATTTTGAATGCGACAAAATGTTGATTGTTGTTCCCCAAGATCCCCAGCCAATCCTGCATGGCTACGATTCTGATCTCGATTATGCAACCAAATTTGTCAAGCTTCATAGTTTACTCAAGAAGAAACTATAAGTTTATCTGATATTTTCTGAAATATATACCAATCTATTCAATTCTGGTTAATAAATTTAATTCTTCATTTTTGAATGTTGCGGTTAAGTTTCAGTATTTTGTGGATTAGGTCATTTGTTACTGTTTTTATTTTGTTGTAGGTCGATTTACCTGCCCAAATGCATTATAGTTACCAATAGAGATGTCGTTGATATAGCGGAGAGAATGAAACTGATGTCTCCTAAAGTAAGTATTTAAAACGTTGCAATGCATATTCTTTTTTGCCTATCTATGTTATCTCATGCTTTTCTTTATTTTTATCCAGATGTTTGATGCTTTAATGCATTTGACTCATCTCATGTATAATAGAGAGCAAAGACCAGGCCAGACTGTGTTATTTTTGAACACCAACTTCGTGTCGCTGCTCATGAAACACCACTCTAAGTTTTCATGTCTTGCAACCAAGGATAAGGCACGATTTTTTGTTTGAGGATGATATTTTTGTATATTTCAGGTTGGAGAACAATCCCAATGCTCCACCAAGGCTATATTTCCCCTTCAACCTTGATAAACAGAATTGGGTCGACGTTTGTGTTGACTCAACCGTCAACACTATTTATGTACTTGACTGCAATATCTCATTCCGCTCAGATAGTTCGATTAAGAAAGATCTTAACCCGATAGCTCAGATGATGCCTCATCTGTTAAAGAGAACTGCTTTCAAGAATATGCTTTCACAGACTAATGCATATGCTATTGTTAGACCCAAAGGCATTCTGCAGAACGGAATATATGTTGACTCAGCAGTCACTTCATTATTTTTGATACATGCTCATTCAGTAAGCGGACTTGAAGGTTGTAAAAACATCAAAGCGGAGTCGATTTCATCTGAATCCCAAAAAATTGATGTCATGTTTTTTGAGGAGTTTTTCGATAGCATTGAAATCCCATAACTTGAACTTATTATGTACCCTACTTCACATTTCTAGACTCTTTCAACTGTGTGTTTTATATTTCGGATAAAAATTCTTGGACATCAGTCATATTTTTTATTTCGGATATTTACATGTAAGTTTGGGTATTTAGACTAATAATTGTTATCCCCATAATTATCATGTACTTGTTGTTATTTATGGTAACTTTTCGTTTTAATATGTAATTTTTTTTATCAATTTTCGGAAGTTCAAATGACATGTGATATAATCAGAGGGGTGGACAAGTTATATTTTTGATATGAAAGTGCATTGATTATCTATTTGACAAGGGCATTACAAAAGATATTACGGCTTTCATGTAGCGTTTTTACTTAATATAAAACAAGTGGAAAAGAACGCAGTAACAACCGAAACCAAAATATTTATAACATCAGATGCCTGATTGCTCTTCCAAATGCATATGGACTTCAAATAGGCATTTTACATGTGGCTCAGTTATGACCGAAACCACCGCACCTACCACATAATGTTAGACGCCTCCGTACTCCTCCCTGAAAATTCAAAGTTAAGGTATCATATAAGTATAATGATTCATGGGTAACACATACAATATATGTAATGTATAATAGTATCTGCTAGCATTAAAAATATCGGATAAAAGTTACTATAAATTCCCCTCTTGAGAATATTCTTTGCTTGCGGGGTCTGCCAGATGGTCTCCTTGTTGCTGGGGGAAGCAAATTGATCTCCATCAGAGGGTTATTCACCCCTTGCGTGTGAACCAGACCAGACACCGGATACACGCTATTGGTATAGGCCATTTTCAGAAAACCAGAAGTTAACTCGTTGCACACAAGTGTATCAACCTTTATCTTTGCGTGCACATCAACAACAACGACATGAGGACATGGAATCTTCAGAATCTGAAACTCACAGCAAGAATAAGTTTTTTGCAAAAGGTCCACGTGGTACGAACCACCGAGTTTAGTACGTATCTCAAATTCATTTTTGTTGATACGATGTATCTCGAAACCCGTTGATATCTCAAAATTCTTGCCAAGTATTTCCTCAAATTTTGGTGTTACTAGACTAGTTATGGATGATGACCTTTTTTGCCACTTACTTAACCATCCTGTAAGAGTTGACCTTATATACTTAATTAGAAGTATTATGGGGAAACCATGTGCTTTAGTCAAAACTGCATTCAAAGATTCTACGATATTGCTTGTCATAATGTTGTATCGTAGTCCATTGAAGTGAGACCTAACCCAATGCTCTAGTCTAATATCCATCAGGTATCCTGCACATGTAATGTCAGTTTCCTTGATTTCATTGAAGTGTGAGTAAAATTCAGGTAAAGTATAAGCCCGTGCTGCCCTTGATACAAGGTATCCTAGATGTTTCTTCTTAAATATTGTCTGAATGTTGCGTTGCAGATGCAATACACAAGCGCAGTGCTTGATTTTCCGATATACCTGCAAAATTACCAACAATTAATCAATGCAGTACAATTTACAAATTACACTAATATTCTAATAACAACTGCACACATATATATTTTAGCTACAATACGAATAAATACGCAATTGTTTCCTATATATTGCCATATTGCATGTAAACTATATCTATAGCAGATACCAACATATGTTAATGCTAAGAAAATAAATTGCAGTTAATAATTTTTAACCTTATTCAGACCAGAGTAGATTGAGTTGTGGCGATCTGATACAAACATTGTTTCTTCCTCGTCAGGTACCGCTAACAACAACTTCTAGAAAAACCACTCCCAGGACTTATCATTCTCTCCATCGACAACTCCGAAAGCTAATGGGTAGATTTGGAAATTGCCATCTTGTGCACTTACAGTGAGTAAACAACCAGCATACTTACCCTTCAGATGTGTTCCGTCAATTATTATTACTTTTCTCATGTATGCGTACCCAGCCATGCTTGCTCCAAATGCAAAGAAGAGATACTTAAACCTCTGCCCAAACCCCTCGTCGTAAGACGTTTCCAACCCGAAAATTGATTCTGGATTTGAATTCACCAACTCCTGTAGATAACATGGTAGTAGGCGATAAGAGTCCAGGTTTGATCCTTTAGAGAGCTCCAAGGCAAATTCCCTAGATCTCCATGCTTTCCAGTATGATATAGGCAATTCATGTTCATTCCGCATAATTTCTTGGACTTCGTTTGGCTGTGGTCCTGCATTACAACCATTAAACCTTGATCTCAGCATTCCGCCAATTGCTGAGGTGGTTGCTAGTCGTTGGTATCTCCTCGTTCATCCACCGTACACACGTGATCAAGTCTTACTTTTCTAACTTGAAACCAACCACAACTAGCTAATTTTGCGGCATACACATGCCATGGACATCCTCGGCCATTACATTTCAGTGTTATCCTCTGTGGGTTATGTACGGTAATGGAATTTCTTGTTGAGTGCATATAAAGCCATATGCACTTTGAATGCTTCTTGATCGTGGAATATCATTCCAACATAGATATCACCCACATTGTTTTGAAAACAATTGCCTGAAATGTATAACAAAGATAATATATCTTAATAAATCTAGTTGATTTAATCCCTTATTAAACAATGTTCTCTACATTTATGAATATATTGCATAAAAGGAATTGTTTAACTGTTAACATTCAATATACACGGCTAAGACATGTTTTAGCGGACGTTAGGTGAAGTATCAAATATCGATTTTATTACTGTAAATAATTTATTTCCTGATACACACCTTCAAAAGTGGAATCATCCACCGGTTCGATGTCTTCTATCGGTAAGTTGTTTTGCCCACTTGATTGTCCTATTTCCAAATTGAAGTATTCTCCAAGACTTTCCCTTTGCCCTTATCGATTGTAGTTGTTGGTATTAGTGCATGGGGTTCAATGTTAGAACTGTTTGCCATACCAATAGTCTCAGCTATAAGAAAAAGATATATTCAATTCAATGTATACAAGTTTTTTCAGCTTACGATTTTGAAGTAATGTACAAGTTAATGAAATCAATTACCAGAAGGATGCAGATTTTCAGCGATTTGACATCCATTGCCACTGCTGGGAACTACCATATCCATACTCTCTGATGTGTTACTATCATCTTCATCCAAACGAATGATTTTTCATCATTCCCCCCCCCCCCCTGCTTGGATATCATCCATGTTGCAAAATTCACTTGATGAGCTAGGGGAGGATTTGTTATTCGCCACCGGACGTATGATATCATTTCCTGAGATTTTTTCACTTAAAAGATTATGGATCTTAGTTATCACGACCATCTGATCTGGTGTGTATAACTTTTCCAAAACCTTTTGGCTTGCATGTATAACTCCTCATGACAGCAAATCTAATCACATAACAACCATTTCATGAAATTATATACATAGCCGGTAATATATTTGGTAACGAATAAACGATTGGTTACCTCGATAGTCTATTGTTTGCTCGTCCGAAGATTTTTCTAACCACTGTAAAGCGGCTGTATTCACGAATGATTTTGTTGCACCGAAAGTTTTACCTCGTTTGAAGAACTTGTACTTCTCTACTTGATACAGCCCCACAGTCACACACAATGTTATTTCTTTGGCCTGAAGTCTTTCCGACATGAAAATCTTCACATCTTCGTCATTTGATATATCAACTGGAGGACCTTGGACATCACTAGACACCAGCAACCACTCTGGAGTTTTATATGTCAAAACTATTGGGGTATGGTTGTCTACCTCATAACGTCGTCTGACCGTAACCACCAGGGAAGTGAACGTCTCATTTTTCTGTAGCTTTAGACCATAGTTTATGGATCTGGTATCACTAGTAAAACACCAACAACCATCGTCACCCCTCTCCCAAACACCGCGAACGAGATTAACAAGCCGAACCATTACTGTATTCAAGTTCATTAACAAACAAAAAATTAGTTTGCCACAACATGTCAATATTAACCGTCTAAACTTACCCCCAAAACCATCAACATTTCTCTGCAAATATGCAGAAAGAGTCACTTTCAATATACAAAACGGAATCAAACTGCCAAAAAAAGCTTGTCAGGAATGCAGAGCAGAGAATATTCAATGGAGACATAAATGTTTTATTGACAACATTTATGAGAAACTGAAAATTCAAAATAACCATCATCGGATCATAAATATTACCTCCAACCAACTACCGATTTGCAAAATATTGTAGATCTCGATATTCTTTCTGCTTCCTAACCCATAAACTTTTAAACGTCTTTAGGTCAGATAACAATGGTTTTTTTTCTATAGATAGACCCTTATATACTCCGTTAACTTCTCACATAACGTATATATACACCACCGATATATAATTCCGAATTTATAAAAAATCATTCATTAAATGCGACTGTCAGCGAAATTTTCTCAGATATCACCTACGGTGGACAGTCACCTACTTCCGTCAGCTTTTGCACTATTCCTGTCAACGATTGTCGAGATGAGGTGGCGACTACGAAAGACTTTTACGGTAATTACCATTGCGCGCACTACAGTTATTTTAGTTTTTTGAAAGTCTTGATCATTTTGCTAATTTTTGAAAAGTTTTGGTCTATCTATCTTATTAACTCTAAATTTTAAGTTTTTGTTTTAAATTTAACACTTTAAATGTAAAGTTCAATACAAATTATTTTTGAAAAACATATTTAACATAAATAAATTATAAATATAGTTAAAATATTATATTAAGATTTTTTTCTCAGATTAGAATTTAATTTTTTTGTATTAGAAAGAAAATTTAAAATATTTTAATACTAAATTTGATATAAAAAAGTGTTTCTCTTATTATTGAGAAGAAGATTAGATACAATATATATAGACATAAACATATAACAGAATAGGAGAAACATATAGCAAAAGTGGGATTGTGATACCTGTAATATAGGAACTAATTTACATGTTTACAAACTATAACTGACTAAGCTTTCTCGGTTGACACGCCCCCTCAAGATGGACTCAACGTAGATAATCCAATCTTGAAACAAAGTGGAATGAATTTGGCATGAGGCAAAGTGTAGAGCCCCAACCCGAGTTTCCATTTACCCGAGTTAGACTCTACGGAAATTTACTTAGAATTTTTCGCATTGAGGTTCGATTAGATCATTCTAACATGAACAAGGGTTGAGTCAAACAGAAACTTCATTTCATTAATCGAAACTAGTACAATTGAGAGTTTGCCAATAAGCTATTACAATTTACTAGCCGATTCTACCCAACCCTACCATCCTTTCCTCCTTGCCTTGTCCCGCGGCCAGAATCACACATCTCGACCAACACCATGGTTAGTCTCAGAACCTGCATCCAAAAATGGAGGCATAAGCAACAAAATTGCTTAGTGAGAGCGGTCATCCCGTCTCACCAGGCCAGAATCAGGAATCGATCCGCACATCGGATCTCAGTCTAAGTACTGATCACACAAGTACTTCCAGACCACAGCATCATCACGTGCAGTACACTCACGCCTATCGACCAGTCCTCTCACAATCGGTAAGCCTTGGCGAGCAACATAGCCCCAAGCGCCTTACCCGATCTATAGACTGTCGAGTCGGGTGAGTCGAACTCACGGACAGCAACAGAACGATCGTAACTCACATACGATCAACCAAACCACAGAACGATCATGACAAGCACATGATCAACCAGACATAAGACTATCAATCTTAGCAAAGAACGACCCTAACTTAGGCCACAGTCACGCACTCACCTTAGATTTCACGGAAATCCAATGATCTGACACCTCTTGTGCTGAAATTCCCGAACAGCTCGACAGAACTCGACCACTGCTCGAACAGACTCGACCACGGCTCGTACAGACTCGACCACGGCTCGTACAGACTCGACCACGGCTCGGCACTTCCTTCCCACTCAGAATTTTTCTCACAAATTCTCTCTATCTCTCAGCTCTCTCGCGCAAAAGAGACAAATGGGAAGGGTGCGGGTTCTATTTATAGAACTCCCGCATAACTGCCCGAGTAACCGTTCCCGCGTCGCCCAAACACTCGGACCGGGTAACCGTTCCCGTGCACCTGGGCGAGTAACGTTCCCGCGTCTCGACCATCGTCCAGATTGGTAACCGTTCCCGCGCATCCTTGCGAGTAACCGTTCCCGCGCACTGGACCACCTCCGGATCGAGTAACCGTTCCCGCGCACTCGACCACATCCGGATCGAGTAACCGTTCCCGCGCCTTGCACGAGTAACCGTCCCCACGCACTGGCCCTCTCGACCACGTCATTGGTTCCCGACCAATGCTGTCCGAATCCGACCAGGTCCCGAGATACTTGGACCAACCTGTCCGAATCCGACCATGTCCCGAGATACTCGGACCAACCTGTCCGAATCCGACCATGTCCCGAGATACTCGGACCAACCTGTCCGAATCCGACCATGTCCCGAAATACTCGGACCACTTGTCCGAATCTGACCATGTCCCGGATGACTCGGACCAACCTGTCCGAATCTGACCAAGTCCCGAAATACTCGGACCAACCTGTCCGAATCTGACCATGTCCCGGATGACTCGGACCAATACTGCCCGAACTCCAACCAGGTCCCGGAAATCTCGGACCACTTGTCCGAATTCCGACCAAGTCCCGAAATTTTCGGACATCCTGTCCGAATGCCGACCAAGTCCCGAATTACTCGGACATCCTGTCCGAATACCGACCAAGTCCCGATAAACCCGGCCAGCCATCCTGAGTCTCGCCCAAGCTCCGAGAACTCCGATTGCCCGCGATTTACCGAACTCGGTGGCTTTGGCCAGCCTAGCTCGACCAAACACACCCGGATTCACCCAATCCGTAAGTCCCAGCCTTTCCTTCCGAATGCGGGTGTTACAACTCTCCCCCACTTAACATCAGATTCGTCCTCGAATCTCAAACTTCACCCGATTCTCCCTTCTTCCTTGAATACTTAGGCTGTTTCTCAAACCACTTAACAAATTTTTCTCTCATTACTGATTCAGGTTCCCATGTTATTTCTTCTTCTCCATCGCAATCCCAAACCACTTGAATCATTTTGGTCTTTTTCCTACCAACTGCCTTAACTCTTCTTCCCACAATCCAAACCGGTCTACCTTCGACCGTCAAATTTCCTTGAAGGTCCGGTGGGGGTTCAGAGGTAATGGTATCTCCATACCTCACACATTTCCTTAGTAAGGAAACGTGGAACACATCATGAAATGCGATCAAGGTTGGTGGCAGTTCCAACCGGTACGCAACTGGTCCAATCCTCTCTAGGACCCGGTACGGTCCCATGTACCTTGGTTTCAGCTTTCCCGTCAAAGCTGCTCGATCCTTACCCTTATACGTGATCAACTTAACGTATACCATTTCCCCGACTTGGAATTCCAATTCCTTTCTACGTCTATCCGCATAACTCTTTTGCCGATCTTGTGCTTCTTTCATCTTAAGTTTCAGCACCCTGATTCTCTCGGTTGTTTCCTCAATGAAATCTCGGCCAAAGATACTACGCTCCCCCACTTGGGTCCAACATAGGGGCGTTCGACATGGTCGCCCATACAAGGCCTCAAATGGCGACATCCCAATACTTGAGTGGTAACTATTGTTATAGGAAAACTCGGCCAAAGGCAAATAATCCTTCCACTTTCCACCCCAATCTAGAACACAAGCTCGCAACAAATCCTCGAGTGTTCTTATTGTCCTTTCGGACTGACCATCAGTTTGCGGATGATAGGCCGTACTCATGTGCACCTTCGTCCCAAACGAATTTTGCAAAGCCTTCCAAAAGACTGATGCAAACCGGGAGTCTCGATCCGAGACTATACTCACCGGTACTCCGTGGAGTTTGACTATTTCCTCCATATATCTCTGTGCCAACACTTCCGCCTTGTCTTTCTTATTGACCGCAAGGAAGTGAGCAGATTTGGTGAGTCTATCCACTATGACCCAAATCGAATCCATCTTGCCACACATTGGCAAACCAGTCACGAAGTCCATCGTGATCATGTCCCACTTCCACTCGGGAATAGGTAAGCTCTGTAGCAAACCACTCGGAACTTGATGTTCTGCCTTAACCATTTGGCAAGTTTGGCATCCTGCCACCCACTTAGCCACATCACTTTTCATCCCGACCCAATGGTAGTACCTTTTTAGATCTCGGTACATCTTGGTCGATCCTGGATGAATTGAGAACTTCGAATGGTGAGCTTCCTTCAAAATTTCTTCCCAAAGTTCTTTGTCATTCGGAACACATACTCGGCCATTAACTAGTATTGTTCCATTCTCCGAAGTCTGATACTCCGTCTTATCATTCAGAAATGCCTTAATCAAATCATCATCCTTCTCTTGAGCCAACCGTACTCGGCTCAACAAATCGGCCTGGTCTGCCGCATCTAGACCCAAAGGTTCTGCATCATCCGACAGGACAGTTAGATGCAAGGTACCGACCATACTAACCAGATTGTCCATATCCTTCACGGATAATGCTGCTACCCGTTTGCGACTTAAGGCATCGGCCACTAAATTAGCCTTTCCCAGATGGTAGGCAATCTCCAAATCATAGTCGGCGACTAATTCCATCCATCGCCGTTGTCTTAGGTTCAATTCCGGTTGAGTGAAGATATACTTCAAACTCTTATGGTCCGTGAAAACTTGAACCTTCCCACCATATAGGTAAGATCTCCAAATTTTTAAGGCAAACCCTACCGCAGCCATCTCAAGGTCGTGCGTAGGATAATTAGCCTCATGCTTCCTTAATTGCCTAGATGCATAAGCAATCACCTTGCCATGCTGCATCAAAACACATCCTAATCCCAATCTTGATGCATCCGTGTACACCACATAAGGCTCATTTGGCTCAGGCAATGCCAAAACCGGAGTACTCGTAAGCATTTCCTTTAGCTTAGAGAAACTCTTCTCACAATCCGCAGACCACTCGAACTGAACGTCCTTCCCGGTCAGTCGGGTCATCGGTTGAGCCATACTAGCAAAACCCTTAACAAAGCGTCGATAATACCCAGCCAGCCCAAGGAAACTCCTTATTTCCGAGGCATTCTGCGGTCTTGGCCAGTCTGCGACTGCCTTGATCTTCTCCGGGTCAACGGACACTCCTTTATCCGAGACCACATGTCCTAGGAATCCAATTTCCCTTTGCCAAAAACTGCACTTGCTGAGCTTGGCGAACAGTTTATGTTCCCTTAGCTTACCCATGACTATCCTTAGGTGCCTTTCATGTTCCTCTTGGTTTCTCGAATAAACCAAGATATCATCTATAAAGATGATCACAAACTCATCCAAATAGTCTCGAAAGACATTATTCATGAGTTTCATGAAAGCTGCAGGTGCATTTGTCAACCCAAATGGCATGACTACAAACTCGAAATGACCATACCTCGTCCTAAAGGCGGTCTTTCGAATATCCGACTCCTCTATCGGGATTTGATGGTAACCCGAAGCCAAATCTATCTTTGAGAAGCAAGTAGCACCTCGGAGTTGGTCCAACAACTCATCAATCCTCGGAAGAGGGTACTTGTTCTTCACCGTTACCCGATTCAGTCCACGGTAGTCGATGCAGAGTCTAAAACTCCCATCTTTCTTCTTAACAAACAAAACCGGTGCTCCCCATGGTGAACTACTTGGTCGCACAAATCCCTTCTCCATTAGTTCACCCAACTGCTTTTTCAATTCAGCCATCTCGGTCGGAGCCATCCGATAAGGTGCCTTCGATATCGGAGTTGTACCCGGCTCAAGCTCGATGGTGAATGGGTCTGAACGAGTAGGCGGTAATCCAGCCGGAGTTTGGAACACATCCTCAAACTCACTAGCTACCGGTATGCTACTCAACAGCGCATCCGATCCAACTTCAGGGGTTGTGATGGTAGCCAAGTACGCCTCACACCCTTTCTCGATCAGTTGGCTAGCTTGAATTGCCGACACAATCAAGCTCCCAGAAGTTGGCCTAATTCCTTGATATTCTAGCACTCCATCACCCGTCTCAAACCTAACTCTACCACGATGACAGTCTAGATGTGCCTTGTACTTTCCGAGCCAATCCATTCCAAGGATCACATCATACGACTTCACCGGGCAAATTTCCAAATCAGCCGGCATGTTCACAGTGTCGACCATCACTGAAACATTTCGGACCTTTCCAAGGGTCATCATGATTTGTCCTCCAGCCGCTTGGACCCAACCATGTTTATTCCCGGATTCCTTATGGAATTCACCCTTTCCAATCATGTTCGGATTCACGAAGCAATTGGTTGCTCCCGAATCAAACAAAACATGAGTTTCCACACCACCCATTAACAAGGTCCTTACACATTCACCTTAAGGTAAAATGGGTTCCTTCCCATATTTTCCCCATCCACTTCCATCACAGGTGGATTCACAGGCGGATTCATAGGCCACAACCGGCAATCTCGCCAATAATTGGATCAGCAACCCAAATACGGCTTCAAGTCCGATTGGTGCAGCCACATCACCATTCACTGCCTTGGCAGGATTCACATTCCCGGCAATTCCCACATTTGCCGCATTGTTCACATTCCCGTGAACCGGAACTTCCCAAGTTCCACCTTCGGCATTCCTTGCCGCATTGTTCACATTCCCGTGAACCAGAACTTCCCTAGTTCCACCTTCGGCATTCCTTGCCGCATTGTTCACATTCCCGTGAACCGGAACTTCCCTAGTTCCACCTTCGGCATTCCTTACCGCATTGTTCACATTTCCGTGAACCGGAACTTCCCTAGTTCCTTCTTCGGCATTCCTTGCCGCATTGTTCACATTTCCGTGAACCGGAACATCCCAGAATTCTCACCAGTCACTTCTTCCTGTCTCCTACTACGATTAGTCCTTGCCATATTGAAATGTTAATCACTACATTAACCGGCAAACTAACCTCACGGACTAAAGACAGAAACACAAAACTTACCGCGAGACCTCGGCATTGAAAGGATGGATTTACCCACTAGTTCATTATCTAACCCGTCCTAGAACCAACACGCTCTGATACCAACTTGTAGAGCCCCAACCCGAGTTTCCATTTACCCGAGTTAGACTCTACGGAAATTTACTTAGAATTTTTCGCATTGAGGTTCGATTAGATCATTCTAACATGAACAAGGGTTGAGTCAAATAGAAACTTCATTTCATTAATCGAAAATAGTACAATTGAGAGTTTGCCAATAAGCTATTACAATTTACTAGCCGATTCTACCCAACCCTACCATCCTTTCCTCCTTGCCTTGTCCCGCGGCCAGAATCACACATCTCGACCAACACCATGGTTAGTCTCAGAACCTGCATCCAAAAATGGAGGCATAAGCAACAAAATTGCTTAGTGAGAACTCACCAGGCCATCAGGAATCGATCCGCACATCGGATCTCACTCTAAGTACTGATCACACAAGTACTTCCAGACCACAGCATCATCACGTGCAGTACACTCACGCCTATCGACCAGTCCTCTCACAATCGGTAAGCCTTGGCGAGCAACATAGCCCCAAGCGCCTTACCCGATCTATAGACTGTCGAGTCGGGTGAGTCGAACTCACGGACAGCAACAAAACGATCGTAACTCACATACGATCAACCAAACCACAGAACGATCATGACAAGCACATGATCAACCAGACATAAGACTATCAATCTTAGCAAAGAACGACCCTAACTTAGGCCACAGTCACGCACTCACCTTAGATTTCTCGGAAATCCAATGATCTGACACCTCTTGTGCTGAAATTCCCGAACAGCTCGACAGAACTCGACCACTACAGACTCGACCACGGCTCGTACAGACTCGACCACGGCTCGTACAGACTCGACCACGGCTCGGCACTTCCTTCCCACTCAGAGTTTTTCTCACAAATTCTCTCTATCTCTCAGCTCTCTCGCGCAAAAGAGACAAATGGGAAGGGTGCGGGTTCTATTTATAGAACTCCCGCATAACTGCCCGAGTAACCGTTCCCGCGTCGCCCAAACACTCGGACCGGGTAACCGTTCCCACGCACCTGGGCGAGTAACCGTTCCCGCGTCTCGACCATCGTCTAGATCGGTAACCGTTCCCGCGCATCCTTGCGAGTAACCGTTCCCGCGCACTCGACCACCTCCGGATTGAGTAACCGTTCCCGCGCACTCGACCACATCCGGATCGAGTAACCGTTCCCGTGCCTTGCACGAGTAACCGTCCCCGCGCACTGGCCCTCTCGACCAGGTCATTGGTTCCCGACCAATGCTGTCCGAATCCGACCAGGTCCCGAGATACTCGGACCAACCTGTCCGAATCCGACCATGTCCCGAGATACTCGGACCAACCAACCCTGATCCGAATCCGACCATGTCCCGAGATACTCGGACCAACCTGTCCCGAATCTCGGACCACTTGTCCCTGAAATACTCGGACCAACCTGTCCGAATCTGACCATGTCCCGGATGACTCGGACCAATACTGCCCGAACTCCAACCAGGTCCCGGAAATCTCGGACCACTTGTCCGAATTCCGACCAAGTCCCGAAATTTTCGGACATCCTGTCCGAATGCCGACCAAGTCCTGAATTACTCGGACATCCTGTCCGAATACCGACCAAGTCCCGATAAACCCGGCCAGCCATCCTGAGTCTCGCCCAAGCTCCGAGAACTCCGATTGCCCGCGATTTACCGAACTCGGTGGCTTTGGCCAGCCTAGCTCGACCAAACACACCCGGATTCACCCAATCCGTAAGTCCCAGCCTTTCCTTCCGAATGCGGGTGTTACACAAAGCTTTTGTGAGAGAATAAACAATATCATCACCAACTGAAACATGTGTGACACAAAGATCACCAGATTGAATCAAATTGCTAATGTAACGATAATCAACAACAACATATTTCATTCTTGAATGAAAAAACGGATTGACAGCCAAATTATGTTCTCCTATATTGTCACAATAGATAATTGGTGGACCGGGAGATATGAACCCCATCTCTTTGAGCAAAGAAGCCACCCATTGGACTTCGGAAGCGGTGTCAACCACATATTGTATTCAGCTTCAGTAGATGAACAAGCAATCATATTTTGTTTCTTAGATGACCACGAAACTAGGTGTTTGGCTACATAAACAAGATAAACTCCCGTACATGAAAAATTATCTTTGTTTCCTGTCCAATCCGCTTCAAAAATGGCATATAATTAAATGAGATTGACGGCTGCAAACCATAGACCAAGATTTCGAGTACTAGCAAGATATTTTAGGATTCGTTTTCCTGCAATCCAGTGCTATATCGTCGGTTTATGCATGCATTGAGATAGTTTGTTTACAGCGAAGGCAAGATCTGGTCTGATAAAAAGCAAATATTGTAGACTTACTGTGACCAACCTATATTCAAGAGGATAGGACAATGGCTTACCCATGTAAAAAGACAGAGTTATTGTCAAACATGGGTGTAGAGACATATTTTGCATCTTCCATGTTTGTGCGATGTAAAATATCATTGATGTACTTTGTATGAGTGAGTAGAAGACCTTTGGGATTACGTGAGACCTCAATTCCAAAGAAGTAGTCAAGATCACCCATATCTTTGAGAGAGAAAATGCGTAGAGAGAAGATGAATGAACTGTTAACCCGTGATTCTGAGTTCCATGTGACCACTATATCATGAACATAAACAAGAAGAAAGATGGTGATGTCTCTAGACCTAATTAGAATGAAGAACGATGGACCGGAAATTGAGTTTTTGAAACCAGAATCGAGAAGGAATCTGCGAAGAGCATTATACCAAGCTCTAAGAGCTTGTTTAAGATCGTAAATTGCTTTCTTCAATTTGCATAAATAATGAGGACGTTCCGGATCAACAAAACCTGGAAGTTGAGACATATATACATCCTCTTCTAGCTCCCTTTGTAAAAATGCATTATTGACATCGAGTTGGCGAAGAGACCATCCTCGAGCTACTGTTTAACCTAACGCCAGTTCAATTGTGGTTGATTTAACAACCGGGCTGAATGTTTCAAAATAATTAATACTTGGACGTTGATTGTATCCCTTGGCAACTAGCCGTGATTTGAATCGGTCAATTGTACCATCTTGTTTTCTTTTGATGCGGAAAACCCAACGAGATCCAACAACATTGAATTTTTTGTTTGGAGGAACTAGATTCCATGTTGAGTTCTTATATAATGCACCAATTTCATCAAACATGGAGCCATACCAACGTGTGTCTTTGAGAGCATGAACATATGTCTTTGGTTCTTTTTTTGATACCAGCAGTGACAAGATTTCAAAACTTTTTGTTTGGCTTCAAGATTTGATTTTTAGATCGAATAACCATAGGATGCGTGTTTGAGGGACAAAAATCTAGAGTTTCAGGCTGATCAGCTGCACTAAAAAATAGTTGAACTATCGTCCATAGCTGTAGGAGAAGCACTTGATCGTCATAAGAGTCATAGCTGGTAATGTGGGTGAGGATTCGAAGCAAGTGGGCTCGACCAAGGCAGGTGTATGAATGGGTTGGGTAGGCAAAAAATTAAAAGTTGGAAAAACATTTGTTGGACTTGATGGAGACTCAAGAGAAGAGCTTTTTGGTGATGGTTAAGACATAAGTAAGGAGGACTTAAAAAACTGAAATTGTCGAAAAACATAGATACGAGAGGTGAGAGGATCCATACAAAAGTACGCACTTTGAGTAAAAGAATAACCCAGAAAAATACACGGAATAGAGCGTAATTCAAGTTTGTGAGAGGTATAGGGTTTTCTTTGAAGTGTCTAAAACTTGTGGTTTTCTTTGAAGAGGATAGTATCATATATATCGTGTGAAGTGAACAACAATTAAGATAATATTTGTAGCTATCAAAGGAAATAATAGGTGAGATCCAAACATTGGAGAAAAAGTAAGGACGAGAAGAGGAAATAGATGTTAAACCAAAAAATCTTTTGTGGCTTTTATTAATTGCACAAGCGTTGCATAAAAGAGAAAAGAGATTTATTTGATAAATGCAAAGAAAGAAGCTGGAAAATCTTTTGTAAAACATCAAAGACAGGATGCCCCAATTTTGGATGCCACTCAGACGAAGTGGTTTTGAGAGTGGTGAAGGTTTGGATTTTATTATTGACTGGAGATTGATCTAACCACTCATACATTCCATTTTTATTGGTCCCTACTTTGAGAAGCGCCCATATGCTTAGATCCTAATAAGACCAAGGATCAAAACATTATAGAAACATTGTTATCGAAGAAAAAGTTAGCGCACAAAAATAAGATTTTGTTCCATTTTAGGCCGATAAAAGAAACCATTTAATGTCATAGAACGAGTGGAAAGAGGAAGAGAAGTGGAACCTGTATGAAGAACGTTTTCCAATCAAAACGTCATTGGTACCTTCAAAAGGTGAATGGAAACTAAAATTATGTAAATTAGACGTGATGTGGTGGGATGCAGCAGTGTCTAAGAGCCAAGACGGAGTCTTCGGAGAAGCATTTGACGTGTGGTATGCTCTAGGCTGCCAAGGGGAAGGCGGATGTGGCGTTTGTGGTGAATTGTTGGAGGGAACAATCCCGTAAGTGGTGCAACATTTTGCACTATGGCCTTGTACTGCACATGCTTCACAATTTCCTAATTACGGACGTGGAGGACGAAAATCTATGTTGGATCCTTGTGCTGGAAAGCGTGGATTTTGAGATATTGATTGGTGTTGCGTTGATGAACTGCGTTGGCAGTGTTTGGAAAAACGATAGATGGTTATGAAGACAAGGTTGCAGTTTCTCGGCTGATCAATTTCGCGTGAAGCTCATCAAGAGTTGGGGGAATGTCACGACCATTGCTTTGGTCAACGACAACACGATATTTTTCACCCAGACCATCTAGAATATATTCTACAATGTCTTCATGGTCTAATGGCTTACCTAAAAGAGCCAATTGATCAGCTTTGGTCTTCATTAGCTGAATGTAATCATCAATGGAGCGTTAACTGTCTTTTTCAATTGGTCTTCGATTTGTTCATGTGACCTCGTGACGGTTTTGCATAAATGGAATAGAGAATTGTCCATGCTTCGAGAGTTGTCTTAGCACACGAGACTAGAGTTTGAAGAGAAGTAGTGATCAAACCTAGCAAAGCTGTGAAAAGGAAATTGTCTTGTCTCTCCCATATAGTATAGGCGGGGCTTGGTTTGGAAACACCAGAGTCTTCAATAATGAGGAGTGGTGGTGGTAAATTGACGTATATGTGGAGAAAATGATTATGGCTTTTCAAAAACAGAGATATTTGAAGGATCCACGTAATAAAATTGGAAAAAGTGAGCTTTGTGATATTGCTCATATTGACAGCAAAAATGGGATTTTTGTGGATCGGAGGAATTCACGAGGGTAACAGAATCTTCTGGGATCGATGAGAAATCAAATGAAATTAAGCTAGTGGAAGTCATTGTTTTATAGAAAAGGAAAAGAGAGAGAAGGAAAATAAAAAAAAATGGAGAGAGACGATGAAAGAATAGAAGAGATATGAAAAATTTCCAGAGAAAAATCGTTTACAACTCTGATAATGACAAAGGTGTTTCTCTAATTATTCAAAAGAAGATCTAGATACAAGATATAAATATGTAACAAAAATAAGAAAACATATAGCAAAAGTGGGATTGTGATCCCAGCAATATAAGAACGTTTACAAATTATAATTGATTAAAATTTTTTTTTTAAATTTATGTTATTTTTGAAAATTTAAATTAATGATAGTACATTTAAAACAAAAATTTGACTAATTTATCACTAAATAAAATTTTAGTGACTAAATTATCATTGAAAACCTAAACTCTAACATATAGTATTTTGTAATTTGAAAAACACAAAAATAACCTGATTTAAAATTAATTCCCCTTTCTTTCACCTGATACCTATCCCTCACCCACCGCCGCCTCCTTCTTCATCGCCTCACCTAATACCGGAATCTCTCACGCGATACCTATCCCTCCACCGCCGAAATCTCTTTCTTCGTCGACTCTTACATTCTTGTTGATCTCTTTCGATCTCACACTCATGCCTTCGTCGTCTTCACCTCGGTACGTCGTCTTCATCTCTCTCACCCCTCACTTAGATTTCACCGCGTTGAATCTACCAAAAATTAGGGTTCCGTTTAGTTTCAGACGTGGAGTGCTTGTTTTCGATTTTGAAAATCAGGTGGAACATGTTTAGTTTTTTCTGTAATTTGGGTTTCTATTAGTAAGTATTTCGTTTACATTTGCAAGAACGTGTTTGTTCTTGAGAGATAGAAGAAGTAAAACAAAAGTACACAGAAATTAAAAAAATAGGAATCTACATTGCATTCCAACTCACCATAATTGAGTTTTTGTCCATTAGTTGTTTTATCAATTTTTATATTCTACTGCATCAAAGTTAAAAATTATACGTAATGGGTTTGTAGACTTAGAGATGATGGTTCGTATGAATCTTTGTTGTTGAGTTTATGTTAATTTCTTTTATTTTTGATATGTTTATAATATGTTTAGGAAGCACTAATCATATATGTCAATTGATGATTTGCTCTGATTTAAATATGTTTGGAAAGATTATCAAATAGAGTTCTAATTTGTTTTTTGTTCTTTGTGTTTTATGTCACTTTTGCTTTTGCTGAATTTATTATTTGTTTTCAACTTATGATTGCATAAATCATATCACATGATTATTTTCTTTTGTCTTTTGTTCCACTTCTTTTTCTTCAATGAATTTATGCACAAAATTATATGTAATTTACTAGAAAATATTGGATCATATGTTTGATGTGCTAAAAACCAAGAATCTCGTGGGAACTCTCTTAAAAACATCCTTTCCAACAATTAGAACGGCCCATTTCTTGCCACTATCTTCGTTAGATTCAGTATCACTATTATTCTGTAGTTTGCGAGATTCAGCTGAGAAAATAAGAAGTAAAAAAGACAAACAATTATCTGAAAGTGACCAAGAGAGCATATTGTTTGAAAACTACTTCTAAAGTTTTTGTTTTCAATGTAAATTCTTGAATCTGAGTGTGACAATATATTTTTTCTGATGATTAATTCTGTTTCTGAAATTTGAGTTTCTTTAAACTCTTGTAATCTAGATTCCTAAATTTAGTATAGTCTTATGTTTCATTTGATGTGATATACATTGTGTTTCTTTATCTTACAATTGTTACTCATAAGTTCCTTCTTTCTTGCATTACCTGTTACACTATTAGGTCATCACTTCAATTGGAATTAAGAAATGTGATATAATTTTGGTAGATGTAGCTTTTCAGTTCAATAAAAAAACATCACTATTGATTTGAAAGTTTGCACTGATTCTTTAAATGTTAATTTTAATGAACAACAAAACACTAGTATTTACATGATGTTAGAAGACATTTGGGCATTATAAACTATGTAGTAGAATACACGATCATATACTATAGATTAGAAGCGCAAATAACGCTTTGCAATTTTACGTTTTAGGAAGGAATTCCTAAAACATAAGAGATACTTTCGAAATTTGCATAAAGTCTTCCTAAATTTTACATAAAATGTGACTACATTCCTAATTTCAGTAAAGAGTTCTTAATATTAAGGAAGTTATTCCTAAATAAAATAATTAAATTTAAGGAAAAAATTGAAAAATACAATTAGAGAGATCGAACCATTCACAATTAATTCTAACAAAGAAATATGTAACCAGTACACTGTAGTAGTCAATCGACACAAATCAATTTGTTTAATATATACTTCTGTTTAATTAAAATAGGAAAAACTTTACATCATCACCTATAACAAAAAGAACAAATCTTGAACAATCTAGTAAAACAAAGAGTGTGTAACCAATATGCTATGTTATTCATTCATATGTTTAACATTACTTTTAAATTTATTTATGTGTTATATTTTTATTTATGGGCAATTGATATTTCATAAAAATATATATGTATATGTTTTGAAGTATTGGAGTTTTAAAAAGTATATATATGGTCCTATATACGTATATATAAGAAGATAATTAAAAAAAATTAACAACAATATGAGTATGTGACTACTTAAAAAAAGGAATGAACTCCTAATATCAAGTAATGTTGGACATTTTTATTTTAATATTTTTAATCATGACTTGTATTTGTAATTATTGATAAACAACATTAAAATCTTTTTTTAAAAATGTGAGTATATACATTTTTAAATTTAGTAAAGATTTTTTAATATTAAAAAACCTTTTCTAAATAAAATAATTAAATTAGATGAATTTTTTTGAAAAATACAATTAGGCATATCGAAACATGGATAATTAATTTTGATAAGAAAATGTGCAACCAATATGGTGATGTAAATAATCAACATATAAGTATTTTATTTAATATATACTTCCTTTAATTAAAATAGAAAAAACATTATATCATCAACTACAAATGTATCGAACTTTGGACAACTGTGTAAAACAAAGAATGTGTAACCAATACGTTGTTGTATCTAATCGACATATAAATATTTTGTTTAATATATATATATATATATATATATATATATATATACCTTTTAAATTTAAATAGCATAAGTTTTATATAAGATAAGAGGAATCTAACCTTGAAAAAATTGTGAAGCAAAGAGTGTGCTTGTATCTGTAATAAACTAAATACACACTATAATATCTCTATGTTTGCAAAACCAATATAAGAATTTTTTTTTAAGTCAACCAATGCTTTCAACAAGGTTCAAATCGTAATTTTTCCCACGTTTTTTCTTTCTTTATTTCTCATATTGTTTTAGTTTTTTTTACAGAATCCACAAACATACCAGATGCATCATCTAAATAAATAGAATGTTCAGCTCTCAGTGAATTGTGTATTGAATCGGAGTATGAGAATAGACATGCACACGCTTGTCTCTGTGTTTGTCAAAAAACTACACACGGTATAAATAAAAACAAGTCAATCAACTATTATTTTAGCAAATAGTTTTTTTTTTTTATGTACGAGTAGCAATATACAATGCAGGACAAACAAATCATGGCAGCAAACATGGACTAAGTGAATCTCCTCACTTTAAAACAATCAAAAAAAGGATGACTTGTAGAATTTTTTTGCATCACAGATAAATTGTAAAAATTATCAAGTTAATTTTCTTGCAACACATATAAAAAAAAGATTAAAAGCTATGGAAGAGAAAGACTAAATGGGATTTTGATTTGACACAAGATACTACAGTCAAAAATGATAGAATTATAGCATTCCATGTAGATAATTTGAAGAAGCTACATTTTGGATCGTTAATGTCATTGATCACGTTGCAGTTTACAGTTACAATTTCTACAATCGATGAGTTGTTTACGAGTGTAATCCGAGTGCAAAATATAGAAATCTTATGAGCACATGGACGAAGAGGATAGAGAGGAGAGAGACAGAAAGAGAACAACTTGTAGATATCGGCGAAGATGGCATCGACAGTAGATCTCTGGGTCGGCGATAAATCTCGACTTCGACAATAGATCTCGAAAAGATAGCATCACAAATCGATTGCGACGGAGATGAAGAAGGTCGCCGAAGATGAAGAACGTCGCTGGAGATGGCAAATGTAACCACATATTTCACCGTCCATTGGTGCCGGCGATGATAATGGTATTGTTGGCTTCCTTTTTTCTTTTAATTATAAAATTATAAAAATCAAATAATAAAAGGTGTAAAAAAATTTTATGATTGGGTGTATAATGCTATATGGTGGACTTTATAAACCTAGTGTTATATTTGTCCAATAAACTCTATTTAGTGCCAAAATAAGGTATTATATTATTTTTGTTATTGTAATAGTTGTCCTAATAAAAAGTGAATATTATTTGCATTTATAGATAAACAATAAAACAAGGCTCAATCCAATAAGAAAATTGAATAAAGACAATAAAATGAAATATTTGTCACTAAAGTTACAACACAGATCAATCAGTAGTGAAAGAACTCAACTGGCCTCCTCTTCTTCCTCGTCCAAGTTAGCATCTTCTCCTTCTCCATTGCTCTCTTCTTGATTCAACTGATGATTCTCTCTCTGGTGGCTTGAATTTGGCTGATTTTCCATCATTTCACCTTCTTCATCCGATGACGAAAGTGCTCTTCTTCGTCTAGCAACTGAAGCAGGTACCTGTATCCACCCAAACAGATAACAGTGTGAAAACACATTGTCCATGATTTATCAAACAATCGCGTTTGTTTAGTTCCATGAGCCGGATAAAACCAAAATCACTGCCATTGTGTTTACCTCATCATCAGCATCAGGGTCTTCGAGACCCGCAGCAGCGAGAAGATCATGAGCATCATCATCATCCAGAGGTTCCTCAGCACTTTGATTCCTCATCCCTTCTTCCCCGTTATAGTTAGTGTTGGCATCTTCATCTTCCATTTCATTATGGTCATCCATAGTAGCAGCTTCTTCTTCATCGTCCTCGTAGTGTCGAGCCCTTGAGCCTTTTTCCTTCTTTCTTCTCTTCCCGCCTTTCTTTCTTCTCCGTTCACTGGGCCTACCTTCCCCATCATCATCTTCTGCTCTATCCTTACGCTTATGAGATCCATGTGTGGTGCTCTTCCATTGTTCCTAGCGCATTAAAATATACAGAATAATATCGGCATATTGTCCCAAACTTCTCTGAAGACAGCATACTGTAAAAAAAGCAGGAGACTTCCCACCTTTATACGTTGAATTTTTTCTTCTTCTTGCTTGAGCCGTCTCAGCTCTTCTTCCTGTTTTCTTTTCTCCAACTGTCCAAGCAAGAGAACCCATGAAGGCATATCAGACTTGAAAATCTTCGAGATAAAAACGTCATCACTAAAATAATTTTTTTGCTGGTGCAAGTCCGTAGTTACCTGATATTTCCTGTGTTCTTCAGCTTTACGGCGTGCTTCTTCTGCCAAAGCAGCCTGACGAGCAACTTCTAGTCTCTGCCGGTTCTGCAACTCCTCATGCTCAGCTGCTTCACGGTGAACTTTTGCTCCTTCCAGCAAGTGTGTGCAATACTGAACATGGGTTTGTATTTTCTTACTATCAAACCCATGAACATGGAGATCTGACGCAGCAGACAATTGAGTGAACACACGAACAGCATTCTCTGCTTCTGTAACTGTTGAGCGCACCTGCAATGTCAGCAAAGCAGATTTCCTTGTCAAGTGGTTATCAATTAATCACCACTGGACGAATTAATTATGTCTAAATTTCTCATATAAAACACGTCATTTCCTAGGATCAGGTGTAAACGCATACTAAGGTTTTACAAAGGTTAGCTATTACTTAGAACCGCACACTAATGCTAGGATAGTGGTGAAAAGTTCTACATACACATGCTGTAGAAGCAAGCTCACAATGTGATGTATTCCTAATCGATGCATACTAAGATCTGCTTATCTTTAAGCATTAGAAACACAAAGGCTAGAATCAGAAAGAAGCAAGGGAAAATATCAGTCGCTTAGAAAGAGAGAATCATTAGTTTGACAACCTCATCAGCTGTTCTCTTTTTCTTTTGTAGTGTGGAAGATGATGATTTCTGCATTACAGCACCCAAATCAAATCTGAATGTGTAATTTGAAGGAGACAAATGAATGGCCCTCAATAGTGTCTTTTTGCAGTCTTGCCATTGCTCAGCCTCATAATGGGTACGAGCTAAGTAAAGAAGTATTTGGGAGTCTGTGTTGTAAAAAAATTTCCGCAGGCAGTTTTGATACTGCAAACAACATGGTGAATGCATCAGCAAAACAAGAATTAAACCCAAACGAAAATAAAATACTATAATAAAACGACAAACCATTTTCACGGCTAAGGCAAAATTTCCTTGAGCAAAGTACACATGAGCCAGATTCACCCATACATCAGGCATCTGAAGAAATACACTTCCGCTTGCAGCTTCTTGAACCTAAAACATTCACAAACTTCCATTTCATTAAAAATGTAACTAGTCTAAACCAGTAACAGTAAATGATCAAGCTGACCTGAGTAAAAACATCCTTGGCGATATCGAATTGGCCTTTCTCTGCCAATACAATGCCAGAACCGTTGGCAGCATACATGTTGGAATTATGTTGAGTCAGGACCTGTTAATGCGGACGATTGAAATGAGAAAGGATTAGCGCTGATGGAAATAGAACATCGCTAGTTAAGCATGCAATACTATTAGTGTAGAAAATTCAAACCAGGAAGTTCAGGTTGGCCCAGACATTTAGCAAAAAGCTAACTGAAATAATAGCAACCTAATGCAGATTGCTTGACTCATATGATGAACTAAATTTCCCAGTTGAAATGTCCACACCCCCCTCCCCCTCCTCCCCAATATCACAAAATATTTTCAAAAAATTACTATGAACGAGAAAAATAGAAAGGAAGATAATGAGTCATCATACTTTAGTGTAAAGTTCCTTGGCCTTCTCCAGATGTGTAGCTTCTAATTTAGGATTTCTTTTCTCATTGCGCATTGCGGCAAAGTAGTTCCAGTTCCCCTACACCATTCCAGGAAGGAAAATAATAATGCACACAAATAAAAGCTTGTAGAATATGAAGCTGCATCACTATCAACTTTAACGATACAGGAGGGTCAAGACAGATTCCACTCCAATGAGTTACAAATCTGCTAGACATCCAACCCTCACCAGGCTGCTGGTAGAAGAATCCTACAGAATGAAGGGCTGGTATTTCCAAAATATATATATATTTAAATGGACCCTAACGTTTTATCTTTTGTGCATGCCCCTTGGCCGAAGTGTTGACCAAGAGATCCCAAATAGCAGCAATAACTGATTACATTGGACCCATAGACTAGGTAGGGAACAACCAGTCTAGGGGGCTTTTTGGGTGTGGGATGCTCAATATATTGCTTTATTGAACTGATAATGAAATGTACTGTGAACAACCCAAAAGGAACTTAATATTCTTTTTATACTCTTCAGTCGCAATAATGAAATGGAAATAAAAATATATACCAGAGAAAGAATAGCATATGAATCCTTCCCATCAGTCGCATCATTAGCAGCTCGAAAGGTTTCTTTTGCCTTAACCCAGTCATCATTCTTAAGCTCCAGTTCACCAAGCAGAGACAAAGCATTTGGATTTTTATCGTCCACCTTCAGAGCTTCATTCACCTACAGGGGAAAGTAGGAAAAAGTGGTCAAAAATAGAAAACAACCAGATACAGAAAAAATCGAATAGATGTTGAAAAATAATAGAAGACCAGTTCAATGGCTAGAGGAAGATTGTTCTTAGCCTTTGCACTTGCAGCAAGCCTCAAATAAGCATCTATGTAGCCAGGATACTGCACCAAATAGGTATTCAGATTAAGTTGACAGACATCAGATGTTTGAAAGAGAAACAAAAGATCAAGCATAGATCAGGGTAAGCATTCTCAGACACATCACGTAAGACATGGTAACTGACTAAAATAACTATAGACGAAAAAGGAATATAAAGCTGAAAAGTATATCGCAACTGTACAAAAAGATGGGCTATGAACTTCTTTTTTTATAATATAAATACAAATGTTAATTACATGTCATAAAGATGTGGAAATCTGGAAAAAAAAAATCAAACTAATACATATATTATATCTAGCTCCTGCTATGTGGGCTTTGAAGTTTGAACTTACCAAGAAAGCAGAAATTAACAAATTATAACTAAAAGCGGGAGTAATATACCTTGAAAAGTATCAACCGATACAGAAAGGTTGCGGTTTCGGTTTTGTGTAACTGCTCAAGTAATCTAGCCAGGTTAAACAAAGTTGTTACTTTATTCCAAGGTACATCGACAGAGTGACCACTTTCAATCAGCCTATGGAAAATGCTAGTGTCCTTGTACTCTAGAACAGATACACCCGTCTGTTCTAAACTTTCTTTTTCATCAAGGAAGTTAATCCATATTCCATCACCCAGAGCCTCCTTAAAATTTTCGAGCGCAGACTGAAATGAAGAAGGGTATTGAAGCCAGTAGCCAAAATTGAAAGAAAACAAGCAGTAACAAACTAATATTACAAACCTCAAATTCTTCTTTCTCAAAATGTAAAGCACCAATGTCATTCAAGACTTCTATAGGCACTTCTTGCCCTCCCTTTTTCATGAGCGTCCGTGCCTGGGAGTTTTCATTTTTGGATCTCAGACAAAAACGCCATCTTTCTTTGATAATATACAAAATGCTATCATGCATGATGCACTTGAGCATGAGATTCAAATATCAAAACACACTTAAAATAAGACTTACCATTTTGAAGGCGTCAAGTGCAGCGGCCGTGTCAGATGATACCAGCAGCTCACCAAGGCCAACAAATGCCTACAGGACCAATGCAGCATGTAAGCAAAGAAAAAACTATAAATCTTGGAAAATGTAATTGCAATAGACAAGGATTCTTATCCCTACTAAATCTTCAACAATACTTAAGAATTGTGAAATAATACAAAAGGTGTGCTCAGGGTAGATGGCAGAACTAAGTCTTGCTACAATATTTTTCTTTTTAACTAATTGTGCTCATGTTACAATTTATGTAGCAAAAGTGGCTGTGTCACTTGAAGGTGGTCCACAGAAAAGTAGCAGAGAGATCGATTACAACCAAAGAAGTCATGAAGTGTTGAAAGATCGCTTAAAAATTATGTAAGCCAAATTACCTGGGCATCACGTGGATCAAGTTTTGTGGCCTTCCTCATGTACTCAAGGGCCTTATCAGTTTGTCCAAGCTGAGTGTATAAGTGCCCGAGTGCCTAAAGAAGGAAAAGAAATGCGAACATGAAGCATTTTAAAGGGTGAACTACAGAGTGATAGTCAGTAGAGAAAAACCTTCAGAGCCTCGCAGTTATCAGGATAGACTTCTAATACTTTCTCAAAGTTGGATACTGATCCTTTAAGCTCCCCCAACTTTAGTTGTACTTGACCCAAACCTGAAACATCAACAAAAACCATTATACATAATCATACAGGATAATGCTGTAGATATAAGATCATAAACCAAAACTGATCTAAACTGGAAACTGAAGAATGGATGTTGTTATACAGATATTTTTTCATCATCATACTTTTACAGTCTGGAACTTATTATTGACGGTTTCATATCAGATATGTTACTGTTTATAAACAGAAAGAAATGACAAAAGTGCAGTATCTTAATTGCTAATGACTCAGATGGCAAAATACAAAGAATTAACGAAAATTAGTAGAACAGTGGAAAAAGGTTACCAAAGTAGGGAAATACAAACTCTTGTGGCTTATTATTAGTTTCTTTGATGGCTGCCATATAGTACATCCCAGCCTTTTCATAGTCCCCCTAGAACAAGACCATCATCAACATCAGAAAGGGAGATTACACAAAGGAACAAAGAAGGATGCTTCTTCTCTAACTTCTCATATAAGAAAGAAACCCATCAGATATATGTCTACTCATATAAAATTTTAAGCAGGTTTTCCTCAAAATTTTCTTCTCCTTCCATAACACTGGCAAGTTCAGAATTTTTTCACCCTAAAAGTAGACCACAAAGTTCCTCACCAAAATTAATTTCAACTTCAAGATGATAAAAAACGTCTAACCTTGCTATGATATGACCGTGCTAAATTGAAAAAAGAATGCGACTTTGTTGGCCCATGTGTAGAGACGGCTAATGCAGTTTCAGTCAGCTGCTCAACAAGAAAATGCTGTCCAGTGAAAAAATAGTGATTGGCCAAATAATTCAGGGCTGCTACACAATAGGGATAAATCTCAAATGCTTGCTGCATTCTCTCCATTCCCTTTCTCATTCCTACAGCTATACATATAAAATAAATTCAGCAAAGGCCAGGAAGAAGTTTAGTTAATAGAATCTCTTCAGCATACAAGTATTACCAGAAAATTTAGAACTGAGTTATACTTACAATCATTTGCTTGCAAATCCATGATCCCAAGAGCCACAAGAGCCTCAACATTATCAGGATCTAGCTGCAGATAGAAAATATGGTAAATAGCACTATTTATTGAAGCATTCAGTAGGTTGTATCATAAGAAAAATGATAATATAAAAAATCCCACTCCTACTTGCCTGCAAAACACGATCAAACGCTTGCCGTGCTTTATCTATTTGCCCCAACTTATAACGACAAAGACCAATTCCCAGTCTCACAGCTGCAGGACACCCGGGATATACTTGCAAGGCCCTCTTAAGACAGTGAATGATATAATAAAATAAACACATAGAAAAATGAAAAATTATTAAAATTGTTCTGTAGATAGACTATACTATATCAACTAGAAAACTGAAATAAATAAAATTTATTTACAGCCCAAATTAAGAAGTGGCATATATAAATAAAAGTATCTAAGGAAAACCATACCTTGTACAATTGCAATGACTCTGAAAAACGACCACGATTAAATTCTACAGAAGCCTGTATATGTGATAGAGCAAGTTATTATTTTGAAGCAAAGTAGGCCTAGGTTAGTCAGAGAGCAAACGTCAGAATCAAATTTTTGCTACCCGGAAATCTAATCTACCAGCTACCTAAAGATTTAGTTTCATAAACGTCCACAATTGTTCAACTTAGAAACTAAGAAAACTTTAATTAGCAATACCTGACCCAGAAGAGCAGGAACATTATCAGGGGCATTGTCTAACACAATCGTAAATGCCTGAAGTGCATTATCTATTTCACCCTTAGCCAGTAAAAGCTGACCTGTAAACAGACAATTACATTTTAAGGATTTTATATATAGTAAACATAGAGATCCATTATCTTCAAATTCTCTGTGAAAATATTATATATGGAGAAGTGGAAAAGAAAATCGGTATAGGGTTTTCCTTCTAAAGAACTATGAGTGTCCATATAAGATCATAAGTCTATTAAAGGTCTTGCAGCAGAAAAGTATCAGTCAAAACTACTTGCCGTTTATAGTATCGACCTTTGTAAAACGAATATACAAACCATTGTAGAACGAATAAGAATCTGGAAGTGATTACCTTTTCCAACCCAAGTGGAAGGTTCATGCATATCGATTCTCGATGCTTTGTTATAATATTGCGTTGCTAAGATAAAATAATCTTCTTTTTCTCTGTGTTTTGCCTCAGTTTTACCCAGGTAGCTGTAATAAGCACCCAGAGCGTTCAAGATTGCTATTCGCTCGTACTTAACATCAGCATAGTACTCGTCAATTTCTTGTCAAGAAGAAGCAACAACAAGAATGAGTACAGCAGTAACGGCAACAAAAGACTAGAAGTAACAAAAAAAGAGTAGCATCTCACAAATTTGCGTACCAGAACTTGACCCTTCCTCCAATATTTGGCGAAATTGCTCGACTTTTCCTTGCTTGAAGTACTCCCTCTTCACCATCGAAATAAAAAAAAGATGAAGCAAAGCTATAGAATATGGGCAATTATGCGGATTTTGAGAACTCAAAAGCAGCAGATTTGAAGTGTTAATCAACACATCCCATCACCCGATACTAAATAGGACCACGAAGAAATTCAAACAAAGCGGTGAGCAATGAATGAGAAGAACGAACCGCAATGATGAGCCAGAGATCGAGAGGAGCTTGTTCGGCTTTGAGGATATCAAGGATATCAGAAGCGTCTCGAGGGAGCTGATCAAGAACAACCCTAACTTCTTCTTCCGAATTTTGAACAGGTATGTATACACTCGCCATTGCCAGGAATCGAGAAGAGAGAAGACCAGCAGAAGTAAATAAGAAAAGCTTGGGATTATACTTTCGAGTGAGAGATCAATTTACAGTGGCAAATCTGTCGAATAATGTCTGTGTGTGTGCGCGAAGGAAAAAGAGAACGATGAGCTTCCGCTTAAAAAAAAGGAAAACGAAACACGAAAATGTAAAACTAAACAATCTTTTAAATATATATATATATATATATATATATATTACTAAAAAAATGACACCGCTATAAAAAAATTATAACTTGATCTTTGATCAAATATGGTATATTAATTTTAAATATAATTTTATTTCAAAAAATAAATTAAATCATATATATTAATTATATAAAAATTTATATTAAAAAGATATTTATATATTATTAAAAAAAATAATATGATTAAAAAATTTAATATATGATAATTTTAAACATAATTTTATTTATAAAAATAAAATAAATCATATATATTAATATTATACAATAAAACAGAAATAAGTTTAAAAAAATACATATTTTTTTATATTTTGACCAAATAATAATTATCTACATAACATGCATATATGATTGAAAAATATTTATATCATTATAAAAATTAGTATGGCTAAAACAGTTATTATTATATATATTAAAATAAAAATAAATTTTGTAAAAATATTTACATATCATTAGAAAAATATGACATGATTAAAAAATTATGACATAATATTTATCAAATATGACATGATAATTTTAAATTATATATATTGATTAATTCTTATTATTAACAAAGAAATAGCAAAAAACTTCATATAAAATATTAAATGTTGTGTAAAAAAAGTTTTTCGCATTAGTGAGTATTTTTGTTTCTCTGATATATTTTTAGAGTTGTTAATACCATATATGTTTTCAATTTTATTGTTTTATTTTATTTTTATGCATTTATAGTTATTTCAAATAATTAATTTAGTTGATAATTTATGATAAATATTTTGTATTTTTTAATCATGGTTATTAGTTTTACATGACTATTGAATGGTTCATATTTTAATAAGTATCCAATTATATAATTTTTTAAATTTAAAAATTAATATTTAAAAATAAAACTTAATTTTACAAAAAAATATAGCCAAAAGATGCCAAACTAATGGTTAAAAATTATAATATATGAAAGTCCATAATTTTAATATACAATCATACTATAATATATTTCAAATATATTTTGATTTTAAAATAAAAACATAACCATATTACAAACTAATATATATATATATTAAATACAAAAAACATAAATAAAACTCATCTTATATAATAAATATGTATATAATATATGTAACCTTTAATTAAATTTACTAATAAAAGAATGGGCCGTTATGGTTTTTTAAACATGTGATCCGTAACGGTTGGGCCATACCCTTCCGGCGAGCCCGATGGAGTGGCTCCTCTCGGTAATATCGCCAAAAATGGAAACTACCATCGGCGCAGGATCTCAATCTGGAAAAAAGCTGGCACGTACCAGGGGAAAGATCCAGGGAGAATATTCTCCATTTCCCCTTTCTTCCGAAGCGAACCTGGCTTCTTTCCATGAATGTGACATGAATATTGCAAAATTGATGAGGAGATTGAGGAGGAGGATCTCGGGATTGCGTAAATCATTCCTCTGGGTTATTTGGGGAAGGTGGAATCGGATTTCCTCCGATGATTATGCGTGTATGAACCCTATAAATAGGGCGTTCTTTCACTAGTTGTTCCTCACCGGAAAACTGTCATCCTCTCTCTCGCATTCTTCCTCGGAATCGATTCTCATTCTCTGTCGACTTTTTTGTCGAATGTTTCTCCGGCTTTTATCCGGTTTCTCTTGTCTGAGTTCACGGCGCATGTCTCTTGATAGGTGCTCGGACTACTGCCTTAATCTCCGATCCAAGTTCTGCCATAACCTCTGGCACATCGCGATTCTCGGATTGTTGTGGGTGTGGGTTGAGAATTTTGGATCTGCTCCTCCCTATAACCGGTTAAGTCCCACCAGATTCCCCATCCGGCGTCTCAAGAGAATCCAACTTCTTCTTTGATTTTTTTTCTTGGAAGCTTCTCCCGAAGATTTTCTTTAGTGCCGCGACCAATTCCCATCCGGTTTTCTAGTTATGTGATTTTGGTTTAGGGTGGTATAATTTTTTCAGTTCTTTCAATACCCAAAATTTCCACCCAAACCATATCATGACAATATCGGGATTTTTGGTCGCTAAAAATTGTGGGGACATCAAAAAGTCGTCCCCCATAAAAATAAGAGCATTCGATTACTCTGTCGTCCTTAACCGGTTCGAGACAACTCTTGTCGGAAGGGTTCTGAACATGACCATGCAAGGCCATAGAGTCCGTACCTTCATGACACTTTTACCATCAATCTGGAATTGTGAGGGTCGAGTTCAAGGCTAGGAGCTGAGCAAGGGTCGGTTCATATTTCGATTCAACTCTGAGTCGGATATCCAATCGGTTCTGGAGAAACACGTGTACCACTGCGACTAATGGATGACAACACTGTAATGGTGGGTCCTGAGTGTCAGACCTGATTTTTCCTCAACAATCTTGTTATGGGTAAGGATCGTTGGAATCCCAATGCATTACTAGGCAGAAGAAACAATAGTAGACATTGGTCAAGCTATGGGGGATCTCCAGCAATACGACGTGGAGCAGTCCAAAATAAGGGTATCTATCAATGTGGACGACCCGCTAGTATTCGTAAGAGATCTGGAGTTCGCAAACGGGGATGTAGTCATTATGACCTTTGATTATGAGAAGCTAACAAAATTCTGCGACCGTTGCTTCCGAATCACTCATGATGAAAGGCATTGCCCCGACAAAAAAGGAAGGGAACCGATCTGAGCCGCCTCATCCTCCTCCTCATCGGATTCAGCGAAAGCCGAGGAGTTATTCCTCTTAAAAAAATCTATGTGGTGCTATACACGAAGAGGAAATCTTCTGACAACAAAAAAGCCGCGCCCTCTAGTTGAGAGAAGGAGACCAAAACACCAAATTGTTCCATACCTCTACCAAGCAGCATAGAATGAGAAATCGAATCTCAGGCTTGACGGACAAAAATGGAGTATGGGTAGAAAAAGATTCAAAGGTCGAGAAGGTGGCTACGGAATATTTCACTGATCTTTTCGCATCCTCCAACATCTTAGATATGAGGCTTTGTTATCACACTTAGCCCCTAAAATAAGTACGGAAATGAACTCCCGCCTGGTGAGGCCAGTATCGAAGGAGGAGGTGAAGTCTGCTCTTTTCTCAATGCACCTGGAGAAGGCCCCCAGGCCAGACGGTATGACCATCCTTTTCTATTAAACGTTCTAGAACATATTGGGAGACCACTTGGTGGATCTAGTTACATATGTCATGGTCAACGGAACGCTGGACCCCGCCATAAACGAGACCAACATATGTCTAATCCCTAAAAAGGATCATCCGAGACAGATGGCCGAATTCCAACCATTAGTGTTTGTAACGTGTGTTATAAGATCATCTCTAAAGTCTTATGCCATAAAATGAAGGAAATCTTGTCATCCTTAATATCAGAAATCCAATCATCCTTTGTAGTTGGCCGTGCGATTTCCGACAATATTCTTATTGCGCATGAGGTTTTCCACACCCTAAGAACAAAGTTGAATTGTCAATCAGATTATTTTGCAATCAAAACAGATATAAGCAAGACATATGACAGGGTGGAGTGGGGATTCTTATCGGCCTTGATGGAAAAAGTGGGATTCACGAAAAAATGGATTGATTGGATCATGTTTTGTGTTACAACTGTAACTTATCGTGTGATCATCAATGGAGTTCCAAAGGGTCATATAAGTCCCCATTGGCAGGGTGACCCCTTGTCTTCATATCTATTTATTTTGTGCACAAAGGCCCTAATAGCCAATCTGAATGCGGCTAAGGCCTCGGGAGCAATCACCCCATTCGGGTAGCGCCTACAAGCCCACCAACCTCACATCTACTATTCGCAGATGATAGCATGTTCTTCTTCAAGGCAACTGAGGAACAATGTGAGTCAATCGCCGTCATTTTGGATGACTACTGTAAGGCTTCGGAACAACAGATAAACTACGACAAATCATCAATTGTTTTTGGTAAAAAGGTCCCAAGTGTTACCCAATCAGCCATAAAGGACCAAATAGGGATCCAGGATGATGGAAGTGTCGGGAAATATCTAAGGATCCCGGAAAATCTGAAAGGCTCAAAAGCCCAAATCTTTGTCTACGTCAAAGAACGGATTCGACAAAGAATAAACGGATGGTCGTCAAGGTTCCTATCTCAAGGAGGTAAGAAAGTCATGATAAAATCTGTAGCCATGGCGATATCGACATACACGATGTCATGTTTTTTGTTCCCCAAGACCCTGTGCAAAAAAACTAAATAGTGTAATCGGTAATTACTGGTGGGCCTGGGGCAGATATGAGAGGGGCATCCACTGGCTTATGTGGGAAACCTTATCCCTATCCAAAGCGGACGGTGGCATCGGGTTTAAGAGTTTGGAGAATTTCAACAAGGTCTTGCTAGCGAAACAACTATGGCGTCTAGAGAGATTCTCCACGTCATTAGTGGCCCACGTACTGAAGGGATGCTACTTCAAGGACACGCATGTATTCCAGGAAAACACCCCATACCGGGCATTATACGGTTGGAAAAGTATCTGGTCTGCCAGAGACTTAGTAGGAATAAGCGCAAAAAAGATTCTGGGAACTTCCTTCCAAGACAACATATGAACGGATCACTGGATCTGGACAGAATACCAAGAGGCCCCAATAGGGTCAACCAATCTCGGTTCCCTAATGCGAAGGTAACTGACCTTATTTGTCCAGGGAATGGTCGGTGGGATATTCTGGAACTGAGGAAGTTATTTAGCCCACAGGATGTAAGATTAATCACTTCCATCTCCCCAAATATTAGAAGTGAACGCAGCACGTTCTGCTGGCACTTCACAAAATAGGGGGAGTACTCGGTCGAATCGGGCTATGAGACTCTTTAGAAGTGGAATTCCCAAAAATTGAACCTCATTCTCCAGCGACCATCGTAATCTCCTTTGAAACAAGCTATCTGGAAATTAAAAATCTTGAGGAAAATATAACATTTTCTCTCGCAATCCCTCTCCAGAGCATTAGCCACCCATGGACGTTTACACTATCGCCACATTCGAAGTGAACTCTCATGTGAGATTTGTGGTAATGCCTCGGAAGACATCAATCATGCTCTATTTTTGTACCCTCCGGCATGCCAAACGTGGGCGATATCATATATCCCCTCAGTACCACCCATCTTCCCTCTAAATAGTATTTTTGGGAATATGGATTACCTCTTATGGCGCTTACCGGAGGGATCCCAAACATAATCCGATTCCGGTATTTTCCCATGCATTTTTTTGTTTATCTGGAAAGCTCAAAACGACAAGTTCTATAACAATATTGACCACACTGCCATGGAGATTCTAGACAAGGCTCAGAAAGAAAGCAAGCTTTGGTAGCTATCCAAGGAACTAAACATTCCAGGAGAACCTAAGGCAGGAGACGATGCAGTCCTGGATTTCTCACCAGTGGCCTGCTTTGTTGACGGCTCATGGAAAGAGAGAGAGCCCACATCAGGAGTTAGATGGATTCTTAAGTTGAAGGATGGGTCGAATGACCATCTTGGCATGAGAGGCATGTACAGAGGATACTATCCGCTGCATACAGAGTTCCTTAGCCTTCGATGGGCGATGTTTAGCCTATTTAAAAGGCGAAGATTTTGTGAGAGATTTTGTACGGATTCTACTGACTTAATTCAGTTAATCAATAATCCAGATAGGTGGTTTGCATTCACAACGGAGACAGAAGAATTAAAAAAACTCCAAAAACACTTTGCAGAGTTCGTATTCATCTACCAATCAAGGGAGAGGAACACATAAGCGGACAACTTATCCAAGCAAACGCAGAAAAGAAACACTATCTTCTCATACATAAGCACTTCAAGACCACATTAGGTTGAGGATACGTTACGTATTTTCTAACCAATTGAAAATTGTAATGCTTATTCCATAGTGACAAAAAAAATTAAATTTAATAATGATTTGAGTTTATAATATGTAATATTCACACAAGTCGTGGAAAAATTATCTAATATATATATATATATATATATATATATATATATTGTGGTTCATCTTCACAAAAAACGGAAAAAACGATCTTAAAACAATCAAAAACCAAAATACTTAATTCCATAAAAATAGTCCAATCATATTAGTAAGATCAATCTTTATATCTTATCCATCAGCATTTTTGGGTAAAACTCTATTAAAAAATTGGTCATCTAGCGGTTAGACGTTAGGCACTATCTAATTGTGATGATTTTCTCCAATTTTTATCTGTATAATCCGTCTGCACAGACGTCTAATCGTCTAGGCATCTGTCTAATCTTTTTTATTTTTATTTCTTAAATTTAAAAAAAAATATTTTAATCAAAATTTAATTTAACTAACTTATATTGATCATGTAAATAAAAATCATATATATTGGATCTAAATTATTTTAACGTGTTTTATATAATATTAAACGTAAAATTTTATTATATTTATAAATATTTATGAATTATCATATATATATATATAATATTAAATAAAGCAAAAAATAAATCTCACTGGTCGAGTAATCTTTAGCTTTTTTTTTTGTTAGACGTTAAATCCATCTCAATGGTCTGACCAACGCGTGACGTGTATTCAAACATCGGATAAAATTATCGATCAGCATTCCTACCATGATTCTTTGGTTCTTCTTTGGTTTTTTGTGTATTTTATGATTTGTTGTTTTTTCTTTGGTTTTTTGTGTATTTTTATTTGTATTGTGTACATCTTATTTTGTTTACGCTTTGTCTTTTCTCTTTTGTCTCCAAATATAAAATCTTCTCGGTTGGTTTTATTTCTTGTAAAACTTTAATAAATTTTTTGTTATATCCGGTTTTATACATATTAATATAGTTTTATATAAAAAGCACAAACAGAAGATTAGCACAACTCACCTTTTTATTTGAAATCTTTATGTTATTAGTTCATCTCCATTTAGAAGAAATAGTTTTGAAAGAGAGCATTCAAAATCATTAGTCTATCTATATTTGTAAAAAACGTTTACGCCAAAAATATAATATTATCAACCATTAATGAGTGCTAAAGAAAATTATGGATTGAAAGTTAAATTTTTTATGATTTATAAAAAATATTATGATTTCTGTAATGATTTTATGAGTTCTAAAAATATAAAAATTAAAACAAAACATCGAAATCGAAACACACAAAAATTGTTACATATTCATTTTCTTCGATTATCCCACGATGCATGAACATTTCAACTAAAATCACTTAATATTATTTTCTTCTCTAAAACTGGAAGCATCATTTAAAGCTCTATAAAACGTAAAATTGACGTGTTACGGGATGCATTAAAAGGATTGACAAATTTTATGTTATTATCTATATCTCATTAAATTTAATAACCAAGTTTTCATATATGCACATCACACTTGAATTCAATATCTCTTAATTGTTCAATATAATATAATATAATATTAAATTTGAAATTCTATAATTTTAATCTCAATGGGAAAAGGGAAAGGGAAATCACATGGACACCATTTATTTCACGAAGTCATACATATTTTTTTATCATAGACTTTTCCAATTCGAACGTTGTGTTCAACCGGAAATATCAATGGACTTAACCTCGGGCTTCTTCTCCGGCACTTTAGGCACCGTAACAGACAACACACCATTCTCCATACTCGCTTTTACTTCCTCCACCTTTGCATTCTCCGGTAGCCTAAATCTCCTTAAGAACTTCCCACTAGATCTCTCCACACGGTGCCACTTATCATTCTTCTCTTCATTCTCGCTACTCCTCTCTCCGCTTATCTGAAGTATATTTCCATCTTCAACCTCCACTTTCACCTCTTCCTTCTTCAGCCCCGGCAAGTCCGCCTTGAACACGTGCGTCTCGGGTGTCTCCCTCCAGTCCACTTTAGCGTTTGTGAACGCTGCCACATCTTTAGCCGGTGCGTTTGCCATCCCTGACGGCGTCCAAAATCCTTCGAACGGATCCCACACATCTAGCGAAAATGGGTCGAACACGTTTGTTCTCCGACCTCCGAAAAAGCTTGGAATTAGAGACATTTTTGGCTTATTGTTGCTCTCTTTCACTATGGTTTTGCTTTCTATGAACTCAAATTTTATTCTGTTCAAGTATATATAGATTAGAGAATGGGAAGGAAGAGGATAAGTGACCGAAATTTCTACAAGTTTCGTCAAGGATCTTCTTTTCTTTATAACAAGCCTCCTTACTTACCAGACTTCTCTTGTGCTTTCAAGAAGTTTCGATATTGTGTAGAAAGACGACGTGCAGTTCATCGGGTCAGTTGTTGAACGCCATGCCGTTTGTTTATACGGGCTTCTTTAATGAGTTTTAAGCAATACTATAAAATATTCAACTAAAATGTGAGATAATTAGTTCTTATTTTAAATAATTAATGGTTGTGTCAGAAAACTGTTCTGATATTTTGTTGATTTGTTAACATAAATTTTGTTAATTTATGATTTAATTAATTTAAATATTTCAAATATTATTTTCCTTTTTAAATTTATCTTTTAAATCTACCACATTAAAAATAAAATTTTTAAAATAACACAAATTATTATATGAAAATAATTATTATTTCAACTAAATTATATATAAAATTAAAACATAATATATGTCTTTACTCTTTTTTAATGAGTAATATCATAAAATAACACTTTTAATTTTATCTTCCAAATTTAGCATATTAAACATAATATTTCTAAAATAACAAAAATTATTATGTAAAAATATTTATATATTTCAAATAAATTATTTATAAAATTAAAACATAATGTTCGATTTCATTTTTTCTAATTTAGGATTTAAATTGTTTTTAATAAGAGGAGATTTTTAATTATTTTAATATTAAATTTATTATATTTTTAGAAATTTAAATGATTAATGCTATATTTGGAATAAAAACTTGAAATGGTGCTATTTTATACAATAACCTATTTTTAATTTAGAATTTAAATCTTTTTTATTAGGATGATATTTTTAATTATTTTAATATTAAATTTATGATATTTTTATAAATTTAAATGATTAGTGTTATAAATTTAAATGATTAGTGGTATATTTACAAAAACTTGAAATAATACTATTTTACACAATTTCCCTATTTTTAATATCAAAGAGTATATCAACTTTTCTTTAATAATACTTTATTTTTAATATAGGGCAATTGATTAAAATAGCATTATTTCAAGTTTTTATCCCAAATATAGTACTAATCATTTAAATTTCCAAAAATAGCACAAATTTAATACTAAAATAATTAAAAAAATCTTCCTAATGAAAAAAATTTAAACCCTAAATTGGAAAAAGTGAACTCAAACATTATGTTTTAATTTTATATATAGTTTATTTAAGATAAATAATTATTTTCACATAATAATTTGTGCTATCTTTGAAATTTTAGTTTTAGTATGCTAAATTTGGAAGATAAATTTAAAATAGTACTATTTTAGGGTATTACTCTTTAAATTATTATATTATATATTATAAAAATAGTAACACCCTAAAAGTTTTGTTATAAATTTAGCACTTTAAATTTAAAAGTTCAAAAATATCATAAATTATTGAGTAATACTCTAAAATAGCACCTTTTAAAATTTTTCTTCCAAATCTAGCATCATACAATTAAATTTCTAAAAATAGCACAAATACTTATGTGAAAATACTTATTTATTCTAAATAAATTATACATAAACTTAAAATATTGTATTTGGGTTCATTATTTCCAATTTATGGTTTAATTTTTTTATTAAAATATAGTTTTAATGCATTTTAATCTTAAATTTGTGTTATTATTGGAAATTTAAACTAATGATGATATTTTTGGAACAAAAACTTAGAAAGGTGTTATTTTAGACATTTGTCCTAAATTATTTTCTGAAAATACATATTTTACCATAAATAAATTAAAAATATAGCTAAACTATTATATTTGGATTTTTTTTTTCAATTTACAGTTTAATTTTCCTTATTAAAAACAATTTTTATGATATTTTTAATAATAAATTTGTGTTATTTTTATAAATTTAAACTAATGATGCTATTTGGAAGAAAAACTTAAAAAATGCTATTTTTGTCAATTGTTCTTATAAAACGACGATTATTTTGTTAGTATTATTATATAATTATGTGCATTTTTTTGATAGAATAATACTATAAAATAGCATATTTTAATTTTTTTGTTCCAAATTTACCACTTTAAACTTAAACTTACAAAAATAGCACAAATTAATTTATTAAAATATATATTTATCATAAATAAATTATAAATATAATTAAAATATTATATTTTTGTTTTTTAATTTAGGATTAATTTTTTAAAAGTTTTAAGTTATTTTATTATTAAATTTATGATATTTTGAAAATTTAAACTATTGGTATTATATTTGAAACAAAAATTTAAGAGTAATACCCTAAAATAGCACCTTTTAAAGTTTTTCTTCCAAATCTAGCATCATAAAATTAAATTCCCAAAAATAGCACAAATATTTATGTGAAAATACTTATTTATTTTAAATAAATTATACATAAACTTAAAGTATTGTATTTAGGTTCATTATTTCTAATTTAGAGTTTAATTTTTTCTATTAAAATATAGTTTTAATGTATTTTAATCTTAAATTTGTGCTATTATTAGAAATTTAAACTAATGATGTTATTTTTGGAACAAAAACTTAGAAAAATGTTATTTTAGATATTTGCCCAAAATTTAATAGAGTGTTATTTTGTCAATATTTCTTTTAATATTTTATGTAAAATTAATTGTGTTTGTAATTATTAAATATTAAATTTAGTTTTACCAAAATAAAAAAAAAGATATACACAATAAAAATAAAGAATATAACATATAAAATTTGAAATCAATAATATTTAATATTTATTGTATTTTTCTTTTTTTATCATACATACGATCTTTTTATTTTTAAATATTTTCATACCTGTAATACAAAAAATAATTATAAATTCATATATAGATAAATCGATATTAAATTATGTATAATATTTTCCGCAGTGACTATAATTGATTTTCTAATCAAAATTTTATTAATTTTAATATGTAATTATTTTAATTTGCATAGCAAATACAATTATGAGTCATTTTATTGAAAATATTTATTCAAAAAAGAGAAACAATATTAAATAGGACAAGATGCAATTTGATTAATATTTCGCTTAACAGAGAGTTGTTCCCCATCCAATAGCTACCTTAACATATTCGAAAAATGCTTCTGGTGGAATGATCACGTGAGAAGCTTTTATAGAAAAACAAAACACAATTACACACAAGTCTCTTATAAGACAATTTAGAAAAGTCTATATAACATATCCAACTTAAGATTTGATATAATAACGATAAACTTTCCTTTGTCAACTAATAGATGACGATCTATTTCTTCTCTTTGAACTATTTTATAGCACTAAATATTCATATAATTAATGTCACCATTTGTGTATCTACGTTAGAGAAATGGAAAACATATTTCTCTATCAATTAAAAGTTCGATACAAATTTCCCCCAAACAACTGAATTACTTGATTTACGATATAAACTACAGTTATGTCTAATTAAGTTTCAAACAATAGAGAGGAAAATATAATTTCTACTTTTAATTGAGAAGAAAATATGTTTTTAACTTCTTTATTGTAAATATATAAACCATGACATTATTTTTATGAATATTTGGTGTTATACGATAGTTTTGAGGGGTAAATAGATCATGAACCCGTCAACTAATGATAATGTATTGTTATTAATTATTTTATGTATATTCATCACCCACATGAAGCCATCGTTGGTCTGTGCTTCTTTGAGCTGTCTTCCTTGCCAAGTAATCTCAAATGCAAACAAGTCAATATAATGTATCCATTGTCAACTAACCTTTGTTAAGGATCAATATTGTAAAATAATACATTTTCAAATTTTTATTTTAAATATATAATTAATTATTTAAAATTTTTAAAATATTATAAATTTATTATTAGAATGATTAAAAAAATTCTTTTCTAATAAAAAATATTTAAATCCTAAATTATAAAAAATGAATCCAAACATTATATTTTAATTTTATATATAATTTTATTTAATATAAGTAATTATTTTTATATAATTTGTGCTATTTTAAAAAATTTATTTTTAATGTATTAAATTTGGAAGACAAATTTAAAATGTACTATTTTAAAATATTACTCTTTGTGTTAATTTCTAGTTTAATTCAATATTTTCAAAATTAATTTTTTAGTTCAGTTCGATAGAGTATATAAATTTATATTAAAAATTTTAAGTTATTCAAAAATTTTTACTTACCAGTATACTAAGTAAATCAAATATTTATAAATCAACTTTAAATGTTTATTACTATCTAAACTTTTGGTTTTTTCAAAAATTATAAATCATGTACTTTTATAAAATACATTAAATTCATAATTTATATTTAAAATTAGGTTTAACCAATAATTTCTATTAAAAAAATATTTATTCGTAGTCTACACAAGTTTATGAAAGAAAACATGAGTAATATCCTAAAATAGCATCTTTTCAAGTTTTTCTTCCAAATTTAGCATCTCAAAATTAAACTTCCAAAAATAGCACAAATACTTATATAAAAATACTTATTTATTTTAAACAAATTATATATAAACTTAAATTATTGTATTTGGATTCATTTTTTCCAATTTAGGTTTTAGTTTTTTTCTTTTTAAAAATATAGTTCTAATGCATTTTAATTTTAAATTTATGCTATTATTGGAAATTTAAATTAATGATGCTATTTTAGAATAAAAACTTATAAAAATGCTATTTTAGGTTGGAATATAGGTCGTCTTTAATATGCCCTGTGATAACTTTATTTTCCACTTTTATTTTTGTGGGTTTGGGGTAAATGCAAGTTCAGTTGTTGAAAACATATTTACATGAATATGATAAAAGAAGTTAAAATTCAACGAAAAGTTGTAATTATTTCATGAAGAATTTCACGAGATGAAATATTGTCATTTATTGTTATGTATAGTGAAATGTAAAGGCTAAAAAACATGTTAACTGTGCAGAAATGTTATTAAATATGGTTTTGCTTGTGAAGTTACTACACAGGTACTTAGAAAGGCTTGAAGATGGAATATATATGGACATTCATAAAAGAAAAATCGATGAGGTGGAGGTGGTACTTGTGTCCATAAATACTTGTGTCTACAATAATTTCGTAGAGAAGATAAGAATCCATTGTTTTGTGGAAGATAAAGTAGTCATTGAATTAACCTACGAGATGCTGGAGTGGCTGTTATCGGAAAAAGATAACCATACGCTTCCGATTGACATGGAAATTAAGCTGAATTGTTCATGGCTATATGGTTAGACAATTTTCAACTAGCAATTTGTGACGATTGGTGTAGAAGCAATATAGAGGTACAAATCGTATACAAATGCTAATTGCAATGTTGTAGGTGCACAAAACTTTCTTCATATTGACAATATGAGTATTGCCGTAATGTAACTATTATCTGTTTAACAAATATTATGCAATATGATAAAAACTCGACTTATTAATGTAATTACACATTTTGATAAGAGTGCTTGCCCGTAATGGCCTAGTTCCCATGAGTCTATTTATTCTCGAAGAAATGTTGATTGAGGATGAAGTGACTTTCTTTCAAAACGCGAGTAGGAGTATGATAGATAGGTTGACATCGGTTGTACGAGACGGAAATAATGAGGGAGATCTTTATTCTAGAAGATCTTCTAAGAACATAGACACCATTTATTTGACGAAGTCATACATATTTTGTCTTGGCTTTTCCAATTGGAACTATGTGTTCAACCGGAGATATCAATGGACTTAACCTCAGGCTTCTTCTCTGGCACTTTAGGCACCGTAACAGACAACACACCATTCTCCATACTCGCTTTTACTTCCTCCACCTTTGCATTCTCCGGTAGCCTAAACCTCCTTAAGAACTTCCCACTCGATCTTTCCACACGGTGCCATTTATCATTCTTCTCTTCATTCTCGCTACTCCTCTCTCCACTTATCTGAAGTATATTTCCATCTTCAACCTCCACTTTCACCTCTTCCTTCTACTTTCACCTCTTCCTTCTTCAGCCCCGGCAAGTCCGCCTTGAACACGTGCGCTTCCGGTGTCTCCCTCCAGTCCACTTTAGCGTTTGTGAACGCTGCCACATCTTTAGCCGGTGCGTTTGCCCTCTCTGACGGCGTCCAGAATCCTTCGAACGGATCCCACACGTCTAGCGAGAATGGGTCAAACACGTTTGTTCTTCGACCTTCGAAAAAGCTCGGAACTAGAGACATTTTTGGCTTATTGTTGCTCTCTTTCACTATGGTTTTGCTTTCTATGAACTCAATTTTATTTCGTTCAAGTATATATAGAAGAGAGAATGGGAAGAAAGAGGATAAGTAACAGAAATTTCTGCAAGTTTCGTCAAGGATCTTTTTTTCTTTATAACAAGCGTCCTTACTTTACTAGACTTCTCTTGTGCTTTCAAGAAGTTTCGATGTTCTGTAAAAAGACAACGTGCAGTTCATCGGTCAGTGGTTGAACGGTGCCGTTTGTTTATATGGACTTCTTTAATGAGCTTTAAGCAATACTATAAAATATTCAACTAAAATGTGAGAGAATTAGTTCTTATTTTAAATAATTAATGATTGTGTCAAAAAACTGTTCTATGGAAAAGAAGATATTTTGTTGATTTGTTAACTCTAAATTTTGTTAATTTATGATTTAATTAATTTAAATATTTTTAACTGTTATTTTTTAATAGTAATATCTTAAAATAATATTTTTAGTTTATTTTCTAAATTTAACATATTAAAAATAAAATTCATAAAATATCACAAATTATTATGTAAAAATAATTATTTATTTCAAATAAACTATATATAAAATTAAAATATAATTTTTGTTTCAATTTTTTAATTTAGAATTTAAATCTTTTTATTAGGATGAAATTTTTAATTATATTAATTATTTTTAATTATTTTTAGTGTCAAATACTATATCAGCTTTTCTTTAATAATATTTTATTATTAAATTATTATAGTATATATTATAAAAATAATAATATCCTAAAATATTTAGCAATTTAAATTTAAAATTGTAAAAATATCATAAATAATTTTTTAAAATACATATTTTACCATAAATAAATTAAATATATAAATAAAATATTATATTTGGATTCTTTTTTTCATTTTAAAGTTTAATTTTTTCTTATTAAAAAAATATTATAATATTTTTAATATTCAATTTGTGTTATTTTGAAAATTTAAAGTAATGATGATATATTTTAAAAAAAAACTTTAAAAAATGTTTATTTTTATCAATTGCTATTATAAAATGATAATTATTTTGTTAGAATTATTATATAATTATGTGCATGTTTTTGATATAGTAATATTCTAAAATACCATATTTTAAATTTTTGTTTCAAATTTGACCCACTAAACTTAAACTTACAAAAGTAGCACAAATTAATTTTTGAAAATAAATATTTATTATAAATAAATTATAAATATAATTAAAATATTATATTTGTGTTTTTTAATTTAGGGTTAATTTTTTATTATTAAAAAGAAGTTTTAAGGTATTTTAATATTAAATTTGTGTTATTTTGAAAATTTAAACTAGTGATGCTATATTTGAAACAAAAAATTAAAATAATATTATTTTGTCAATTATTATTTTAATATTTATATAAAATTAATTATATTTGTGATTGTTAAATATTAAATTTAGGTTTACAAAAATAAAAATGATATACACAATAAACGTAAAGAATATAACATATAAATTTGAAATCAATAATATTTTAATGTTTATAACATTTTTATTTTTCTATCATACATACGATCTTTTTATTTTTAAACAGAACACATATTAAATTATGTATAATATTTTCTGCAATAACTATAATTGATTTTTTAATCAAAATTTTATTAATTTTAATATATAATTATTTTAATTTGCATAGCAAATACAATTATGAGTCATTTTATTGAAAATATTTATTCAAAAAAGAGAAACAATATTAAATAGGACAAGTTGCAATTTGATTAATATTTCGCTTAACAGAGAGTTGTTCCCCATCCAATAGCTACCTTAACATATTCGAAAAAAGCTCGTGGTTGAATGATAACGTGACAAGCTTTTATAAATTAACAAAACACAATTACACACAAATCTCTTATAAGACAATTTAGAAAAGTCTATATAACGTATCAAACTTAAGATTTGATATAATAACGATAACCTTTCCTTTGTCAACTAATGATAATGTTAACCTTTCCTTTGTCAACTAATGATAATGTATTGTTATTAATTCTTTTATGTATACTAGATATTATATCGTGCTATGCACAAATTATTTTTTAATTTGTATTATTTTAAATATTTTTTTGATATTTTAAATATATTGTTTAATTAGAATATTTTATTTTCAAAATTAGTCAAAAATATTTTCTTTTGGTAAATTATATCACAAACACATAACAGTTTTTAATTATGGGCAATTGACTAAAATAGTACTATTTAAAGTTTTTGTTCTAAATATACCACTAATAATTTAAATTTCTAAAATAACACAAATTTAATATTAAAATAATTAAAAACTTGTTCCTAATGAAAAAAATTAAACCCTAAATTGAAAAATATGAATCCAAACATTATGTTTTAATTTTATATATAGTTTATTTAAAGTAAATAATTATTTTCACATAATAATTTATGCTATATTTGAGATTTTATTTTTGGTGTGCTAAATTTGGAAGATAAACTTAAAATAGTGCTATTTTAGGGTATTACTCTTTAATTATTATAGTGATTTTTCATTTTTCTATTGTATATTATGATAGAGAAATTTTAGCAAGTTTAAATGAATCATAAATTTCTAATAATTATCAGATTTTAAAAATGATATAATTTAAAAACATGTATATTGAAATATTATATACATACCTTTTTATCGAATAGTAACATTTCAAGATCTATAAGTGTGTTACTTTTGTTAAAATTTAAAGATTTCTAAGTGAATAAGTCTAACTAATATATATTTTTTCTTTACATAAATCTCTATCAAACTTTACGAAAATGGTGAAAATATGAGGGTGATAAAAAGAATGTGAAGTTTTTGATGTCATAATATGTTTTAGGGATTGTTTGCAAAGTTTATATTTAAAATGGGGGAGTTGTTGGTTTTATAGAGTTAGGTAATTGAAACTCATTATTATGAGGATAATGATAATTAAAATCTGAGATAGTGGTAGAGAAGAAAACGGTAATTTTATTTAAATTGTTTAAATGGTTGAAAACTAATAGTTTAAAACTATGATAATGTGTTTAATTGTATAAAGTAGTAATTACTCGCGTATCATTATTTTAAAACTTGTTATTTTGGGTGAGGTGGATAGCTTGAGAAACTACCATAAATTTCTTATATTTTGTAATTAAATTTTGAGATAGTGGTATATAAAAAACAATAATTTTATTTTAATTGTTTAAATGGTTGTAAATTTGTTTAAACTGAGAATAGTTGATATGTCACTATTTTTAAATTTATTAATTTGGGTGACATGTGTTGCTTTAGAAGCCATAATGAATTTATCTTATTTAGTTAGATTTTATGCGTTTATTTTAATTATGCAGTTTTATACCATATTTGTCACAAATTTTTGTATTTCTACGGTTAAAACTTATATTTCATATGTTATTGGTACTAAAAACATGTTATTTTTTAAATTGTAAACATATATTAATAAACAAATATATATACATATATGTATATGTAAATTTTCTATATTTTTCAAATAATATTATTATAGTTTTTCGATAATTTGAGTAATCAAATATATACTAAATAAAAGAAAAGTTTAAAAATAGAATGAAACGATTAAACATTAAATATATTTTATATTTTGTTTTAATAATGCTACGTGTCATCATGGTGGTATATCAATTTTTTTTTCTCATGTGGATACTATGAGATGTCTAAAACTTTTTTTGTTTTAACAATGTCACGTATCATCATGATACAACAATATTTTTGTTTAATTGGACATGATGAAAAGCTTTAAACTTCTACTTTTATTAGTATAGACTAAGTGTTAGTCCGCGCGTACGACGCATATTATATTTTTTTATTATTATTGTTTGGTAAGTGAAACATATATTATTATTATGATCTGTAACTTTGTAAAAAAAATTACCGGTATTGATAATGAATTTTTTAGTTTGTAAACTGAGTTAGCTTTCAAAATATGTTCGAACAAAAAAATTATGTTTGCCAAAATGAATCTTTATACTGTATTGCATTGTAAAATTTTTATCTGGTGGATAGTGGTTTTAAAAACATAGAATAATATATTACAGAAAATTATAATCTAATTTAAAATAAAGATAAAAAAATACATTGGAAATAGTGTCAAAACACATATTTCGCTTGATGAGAAAAACAACTAATTTGGAAATTATTTATTACAGAACTAAAATATAATATTTATAAGTAATCAAAAAAGAAATCAAACAAAAGCAAAATACAGTGTGTCATATATCGATTTTGTATATATTAGAATGAAAATGAAATGAAATGAAATGAGAAAATATAAAAAAGAAATCGAGTTAAGGCGAAAAGTATTTCGAAGCTTTATAAACATACCTATTTCTCGAGAAGTAGTATTTTTAAACGCATGAGTGTGTTATATTTGTTAAAATTCCGAGCTTTCTAAAAATGACAAGTATTTCTTCTTTGCCAAAGATTCCATCAAAGTTGTAGAAAAATGTAAAAGTATGAGGGTGAAAACTTACGTATCATTATTTTATAACTTGTTATTTTTTGTGTGGTGGATAACTTGAGAAACTATAATAAATTTCTTTTATTTTGTAACTAAATTTTGAGATAATGGTATATAAGAAACATTAATTTTATTTTAATTGTTTAAATGGTTGTAAGATTTGTTTAAAATGATAATTGCTAACATGTCAAAATTTTAAAATTTGTTAATTTGGGTGACATGGATAGCTTTAGAAGCCATAATAAATTTATTTAGTTAGATTTTATTCGTTTACTTTAATTATGTAATTTTATAGCATAATTGTAATTTTTTGTACTTCTACTACGCTTGAAACTTATATTTCATATGTTATTGTTAATAAAAACATGTTATCTTTTTTACATTGTAAACATATATTGATAAATATATATATATATATATATATATTCTTTATATTTTCAAATAATATTATTATGTTTTTCGGTAATTTGTATAGTCAAATCTATTATAAATAAAAGAGAAGTTTAAAAATAAGAAGAAACTATTAAACATTAAACATATATTTTACTTTGTTTTAATAATGTCACATGTCATCATGGTGGTATAGTGTTTTTTGCTTATGTAGACACTATGAGAGATCTCAAACTTTTTTTCACTTTTTTAACAATGGCACGTGTTATCATGGTAGAACAAATTTTTTTTGCTTATGTGGACAGAAGTCTCAATCTTCTACTTTTATTAGTACTAGGTGACAGCACACATACCACACAATATTTTTTATTATTATATTTAATTTTTTTAACTATTTAATTTTAAACTATTTTTTAGTCATTGAAACCTTATCTTTTATCCGAGTGATTTATTATCAGCCACAAATTTTAGTTAATTCATTATAGAAACATAGATTAAAATTTTTATTTTTTAAATATTTAAAAAATTGACATATAAAAATTCTATTTTTTTCTAACTATTTCAAAATAATTTTTTTAATCTAGATATTTCCAAATAGAATATTCAAAACTTAGATATGTTGTATTTTTTGAAGCCTCTAGTAAGAAGGTGTTTTCTAATTATTTGAATAATGTTAAGCAAAAAGACATTAGTTTTACCACACATTACAAAGAAGAAATCGAGGTGAAGAAAAAACTATTTCAAAATTTTGTAAAAATACCTATTTATCAAGAAGAAACAAATTTATTGATTTTGTTAAAATTCCGGGCTTCCAAAAATTGAATAAGTCGGAGAAGTATTTATTTTTTACAAAAATCTCCATCAAAATCATCGAAAAAGGCGAAAGTATGAAACTGAGAATAAGTTTTTGATATTATGATTAATTTTTAGGGAATATATGCAAGGTTTCTGATTGACGGTATCATATTTGATGTTTTATAATGTTAGTATTAAAAATCATTATTAGGATCGTAGTGAACAATAAAAGGTGAGATGTTAGTGGCCAATAATAGGTGAGTTAGTAGTTATAAGTTTTAATTATTTGTGAAATCTAAATTTAATCGTCAAAAATTATTTGAAATTTTAATAATTTAGAAATTTAATTTTATATAAATTATTAATAATTAATTTTGGTTTAAAATGATGTGGGTAGTTTTATAACACTCAAATAGCTATTTTTATTTATTAAGGTTCATCACCCATAGTTGGTCTGTGATTCTTTGAGATGTCCTCTTTGCCAAGTAATATTGAATGTCAACAAGTCAATATAATGTATCTATTGTTAACTAATTTTTGTTAACGAGCAATAATATTTTTTTAAATTTTTGTTCCAAATATATTATTAATTATTTAAATTTCTAAAAAATATAAATTTAATATTAAAATAATTAAAAATTTCTTTTTAATAAAAAATACTTTAAATCGTAAATTAGAAAAAATAAACCCAAACATTATGTTTTAATTTTATATATAGTTCATTTAAAATAAATAATTATTTTTACATAATAATTTTTACTATTTTAATAATTTTAATTTTAATATGTTAAATTTGAAAGACAAATTTAAAATGTGCTATTTTACGCATTATATTTTGTGTTAATTTCCAATTTAATTCAATATTTTCAAATTGATTTTTTAGTTCAGTTTGATAGATTATATAAATTTATATTAAAAAATTTAAGCTCATTCAAAATTTTTTACTTCTCCGTATACTACGTAAATCAAATATTTATAAATCAAATTTAAATGTTTATTACTATCTGAACTTTTGTTTTTTTTTTCAAAAATTATAAATCATTTCTTTTTTATAAAATACATTATATTCATAATATATATTTAAAAATAGGTTTAACCAATCATGTATATTAAAAAAATATTTATTCGTAATCTACACAAATATTTGAAAGAAACATTTATAATATATGAACTTTTTGAGTTTATCATATTATAAATTATGTTGAATTTCATAAAATACAACAAATCTCACAATTTCTATTTAAAACAGATTTCACCATTTTTTATTTAAAAGAGATATATTGAAAAGGTGTCAACATTGTAACATTTTTTATTCAATTTATTTAAATCTGTGTAATATTATAAAATAATTTTTAATTTTTTCTTCAAAATTTATGACACTAAAGCTAAAATTCTAAAATAGTATATTTTTATGTAAAAATATTTATTTCTCCTAAATTAGTTACAAATAAAATTAAATACTATATTTGATTCCATTTTTCTTAATTTAGGATTTATTTAAAAAATATGTTTTAAGGTATTTTAATATTTAAATTTGTGATATTGTTGAAAAAATAAACTAATGATACTAAATTTGTAGTAAAAAATTAAAATAATATTATTTTTATTAATTATCCTTAAATCTTTTCTTTATCTTATTTCTATTGACAAATAAAATATCAAAAATAATTGTATCACCTGTTACCAAACACAACTATTTTTCATAATGCAATCTAATTTAACATTATCATTGTGCCATCTTGTCCATATTTTATATTTTATATTACCAATTTTATTTATGATTATTCGATATTAAATTGAAGTTTTTAAAAATCAAATATAATAACACATAAAACAAATAAAAGAACTAATTGGAGAAATGACAATGAAAATTTTCAAAATAAAAAAATAAAAACAATGGATCAATAATCCATTTCTACTGTGTATTTTTATGAAAATACACTACATAATATGATGCTGTCTAACACCTGATTTGATTGCGATGGTTATGATTATTCCTGCATGCGTACTGTTTATATTCGATAACCGAGATAAAATATGGACCACAAGATTACATCAAAAAGGCAGGGTTCATTAAATGCACAATATTTACTAAAGATTTGCGTATAATATCAAGATGAGATGTTGCCTATTAATGTACAAGTAACAATAACATTTAAACTATATATAGACAAGAGTAGTGTTGGTGTAAAAAAATCACCATTTTTAAACATTGGACAAAGTTTTCCTCTATTAACTACATGCAATTAAATTCTCAAGAATCTTACAAAGCTCGTTTGGAAGATAGGTCGCCACTAATATGTCGCCACTAATATGTCGTGTGATAACTTCATTTTCCTTTTTTATTTTTGTGGTTGTGGGGTAAATGCAAGTACGTTGTTGAGAACATATTTATATGAATATGATAAAAAGAAGTTAAAATTGAACGAAAAGTTGCAATTATTTCATGAAGAATTTCACGAGATGGAATATTGTCATTTATTGTTGTGTATAGTGAAATGTAAAGGCTAAAAACGTGTTAACTGTGTAGAAATATTATTAAATATGGTTTTTCTTGTGAAGTTGCTACGCGAATACTCAGAAAGGCTTGAAAATGGAATATGGACATTCATAAAAGATAGAATCGATGAGGTGGAGGTGGTACTTGTATCCAAAAATACTTGTGTCTACAATAATTTCGTACAGAAGGTAAGAAATTTGTTGTTTTGTGGAAGAGAAGGTAGCCATTGAATTAACCTACGAGATGATAGAGTGGTTGTGACTTGTGTCTACTTGTGTCTACAAGAAATACTTGTGTTTACAAGAGTCACTCCAGTCGCAAATCAGTCAAAAAATTTTGTGACTGATTTGCGACTACATGAACAATAGCAGTCGCAAATCAGTCACAAAATTTTGTGACTGATTTGCGACCACAGTTAACACGCAATCGCAAATCAGTGGTAAAAAGTGTGACTGATTTGCGACTACAACGAAATTAGATTCAAAAAAAAAAATTTAATTAATAATATTTTTTAATTAATAATATTATAAATTTTTAATACAATAATTTTTTAATTAATTTTGTAATAATATAATTAATATTATAAATATTAATTAATTTTTAAATAATTTTTAGTAATATTTTTTAATAATATTTTTCAAAATTAATTTCCAAATAATTATGTTTTAATAATATTTATATTTCATTATTACCCCTCCTTACCATTTGTGTTTTTGTGGTTTTTTGGATTGGAAGAGATTTTGTAAATGTTTAGAGAGGTTTTAGAAAGTAGGAATATTTGATTGTGAAAAATGAGAGAAAATCATCACGTATTTATAGAATTTTTTTGCGAAGACGTATGTGATCGCAAATCAGTGGTAAAATTCAAAATTAATGACGTGGTCGCAAATCAGTCGCAAATTTATCACTGATTTGCGACCACAGTTAATTTATTCGAAAAAAACATGTGGTTGCAAATCAGTGGCAAATTTGCCACTGATTTGCGACCACGGTTAATTTATTTGAAAAAAATATTGTGGTCTCAAATCAGTGGAAAGTTTGCCACTAATTTGCGACACGGTTAATTTATTCGAAAAAAAAATTGTGGTCTCAAATCAGTGGCAAATTTGCCACTGATTTGCGATCACGGTTAATTTATTCGAAAAAAACATTGTGGTCACAAATCAGTAGCAAATTTGCCACTGATTTGCGAGCACGGTTAATTTATTCAAAAAAACATTGTGGTCTCAAATCAGTGGTAAATTTGCCACTGATTTGCGACCACAGTTAATTTATTCGAGAAAAAAACATGTGGTTGCAAATCAGTGGCAAATTTGTCACTGATTTGCGACCACGGTTAATTTATTCGGAAAAAAATATTGTGGTCTCAATTCAGTTGCAAATTTGCCAATGATTTACGACCACGGTTAATTTATTCGAAAAAAACACTGTTTGGCACTGATTTACGACCACGGTTAATTTATTCAAATAAAAACATATGGTTGCAAATCAGTGACAAATTTGCCACTGATTTGTGACCACAAGTAATAATTGTGACTAATTTGCCACCACATTCTCAATGCAGTGGCAAAATGGTGGCAAATCAGTCACAAATAATACTCTAAACCCTAAATTTTTTAATTTTGGTAAATAAATTGAATTATATAAGATTGATAACTTGATTATAAGTTTACAAACTTCAATTACTAAGAAAACAACAACATTTATCAAATTTACCAAATTTATAAATCATTTATCTAAAACACTTAACACATTTACTTAACCTTATATCTCTTATATACATTTCAAATGTTCTCTAAAATTTAAATGAAAACAAATATGATTTTTTATATATGTGGTCACTTATAATGGATAGTACTTCTTACCTAAAAATGCAAATAGAAGTTATAAATGTGGAAAATACATAGAGAAAATTTGAATTTATCCTATGTGGTCGCAAATGAATCGCTATTTTGCGACTGATTTGTGACTGCGATTCAAATAAATGTAAAAATTTATTATTCTATAAACCATTTTAATTATATTTATATATTAATGTTTTCTACTTAAATACCAAAATAAATCATTTTAATTATATTTATATATTAATGTTTTTTTTTAATTTAAATATCGTAAAAAATCGACCACTCGATAAAAATTATATTTTAGTCGCATTTATGTCGCAAATATAACGATCAATTTACGACAATAACATGAAATTTTAAAAGTAATCACAAATTAATCGTTTTTGGGATATAATACAAGTTAAAATCTTTAATTGTAGTAATCTTATTATGAAAAATAATAGTTTTAACTTTTTTTCTTTTAAATAATTTATCAGAACGAGTTGAAGACGATGACATCGAGAATGCCACCATGGTGGATTTGCACTCAACGAACTGATGCTTCAACGTCTCTCAAAAGAACATTAAGGAAACGTCTTTAGAGGAGTGAATAAAGATGCAAAGATGTGTACCACTGAGATGCTTTTTTGAAATTCCGAATCTAAACACATACTGCACTTACGTTCAGACCAATTTTTGATATTATTCCTAAAACAGAACATAAAAGTATAACCCGTTTCTAGATCAACAATATGTGTATTGAAATAGTAAATCATGTTTTCGAATAACATTCTATATAAGATTTTTGTTTAGTTCAAACAAAACTCATCTTCAAATTCTACGGTACTCGCTTTGTCGCACAGAAAAAGCACTGAAAAATCAGAGTATTGAAAGAAGAGAAATAGAACTAGAACTAGAGTAAAATTTAGGTTCGCGAAAGATAGAAGAGATGAATTTTAAGCTATGGAAATGAAAGCCGGAAGAAAAACTGGAGACAGAAACCGGCGATTCATAACAAAGGAAAGCATAACGTTCTGTAGAATATTAGGTTTCTTGGTTTTAATTTCAATTCAAATCCCTTAATTCAAGCTTGAACCGAGAACCGCCCGGTCTGCTTTTTTGGTAAACAGGCCTACGCCGTAAAACTCGCTGGTGAAAAGTACTTCATTCAGGCGTCTGAACATACATATAACTTCACAGAGAAAAATCCAAGGATTCCGACTGCGGTTCACCTGTAGTCGCAAAACAGTCACAAATTTTTGTGACTGATTTGCGACTGCGGTTCACCTGTAGTCGCAAATCAGTCACAAAAATTTGTGACTGTTTTGCGACTGCGTTTCTCCTGTAGTCGCAAAACAGTCACAATATTTTGTGACTGATTTGCGACTACGGTTCACCTGTAGTCGCAAAACAGTCACAAAAAACAGTGACTGATTTGCAACTGCGGTTCTACCGTAGTCGCAAATCAGTCACAAAAATTTGCAACTATTTTGCGACTACAAATTTAGCAACCACAACCGTAGTCGCAAAACAGTAGCAAAATTTGTTACGGAAATTCAGTGGCAAATTAGTCGCAAAAAAGCGACCACGGTTGTGGTCGCAAATTAGTCGCAAAATAACCACTATGCCCGTGGTCGCAAATCAGTCGCAAAATTGCGACTGATTTGCGACTAATTTTTTTTGCGACTATTATTTTGCGACCACATCACGTAGTCGCAAAGTAGTCGCAAAACTGTATTTTGCGACTACTTTGCGACCACTTCCGTGGTCGCAAAACGGCTGTTTTCTTCTAGTGTGTGTAGGTGATGAACTATATCTCGCAAGTAAATTTATAGAAAATGTTATATCTGGTTGAGTACAATTTTCAAGATACATAAGTCCACTAATAGCACTAATATAAGGTACTTCATGAGCTAATATGTTTTTGCTATCTTCACAAGGTCGCAATGGATCTTTGTTTAAATCTAGCGATCAATTAACCATTAGAGTACTCAAAAAATTAGCTTTATCCATATTAAATAGTTTTAATATCCTTTTAGTATAATTTGAATGATGCACAAATATCCTATTTTGGAAATACTCAATTTGGAGTTCGAGATAAAATTTTGTCTTTCCAATATCTTTTATTTCAAACTCTTCTTTAATATGGGTTCTTGCATCATCAATTTTTTTTTGAATTCCAATTATATTCAGGTCATCTACAAATATAATAATGATCACAAATAATGATAGAAGTTTCTTTATAAATACGCAAGAGCATATCACATTGTTAATATATCCTTTTTCAGCAAATATTCACTTAAGTGATTATACCACATGCGTCCATATTATTTTAATCCATATAAGAATTGTTGCAACTTGACCGAATACAGTCTTTTGGATCTTTTAGAGATATTTGATCCTTCTCGAATCTTGAATCCTTATGGGATTCTCATGTATATATCACTATCAAATGTTCCATATAGGTATTCAGTCGTAACATCCATAAGGTGCATTTCTAACATTTTGGATGATGATAAACTTAATTAAATATCTGAATGTAATTCATAACCATATAATATATTTTTTCATAATCTATTCCTGATCTTTGAGAAAAATGTTATGCCATAAAATGAGCTTTATATCTCGTGACCTAGTTTTTCTCATTTTTTTCTCATAATAACCCATTTGCACCCCACTGGCACGACATCATTAGGTGTATTGACAATGGGTCCGAAAATAAATTATAATTTATTTCTCTAGCTATTTACCATTTTTCTCAATCAAAATTTTTTTGACACTCTGATATAGACATTGGATCTGTATCATCATTCTCATTATCAATTTATTTGGATACAGAAAAAGAGAATATTTCATAAGTATCCTCTATTTTATTTCAAACTCATAATTTTCTATTTTGGATATAATTAATTGAAATATCATATTTTCTGTATTGCGTTCATCTTCTGAACGAATTTCTTTTTTGGGGTTGATGGGGACATCAGGTCGTATGGCCGGCCAGGAGACCAGACTGGCCGACCAGGGAGCCTGCCCGACACAGCTGGGCCAGTTGGCACGTCTGTCGGCACAAGCGGTACCACCGGACCCTCGACCAACAAGACCAGACCGATCACATTGCCGGCGGAGAGGCCCAAACCTCCGGCCTAACTGGTGGCGACGTGGATGACACCACCGGTCCAATTGGTGATGCTGCCGGCTTCGAGATCAACTTGGCCGGTCTAGAAGACATTCCGGCTAGCATCTCGCACAGTCCAGTCGGTACAACCGATCCAGCCGAGTACACGAGCATTTCAACATCTGCACAAGGAAACTCGAAACAGATAAGCTACCAGCTTCAAGACATGCATCTAGAGGAAGTCTCTACACCAATGGTGCCACCAAGAGCAATGACAAGGAGCAGATCAAGAGCACTCTTCCACAAATTCAGCTTATGGGTCGACAAGCTCCTAGAGGATGATCGACAAAGGACAGTGGGCCAGAAGTGCAAAGAAGAGTCCAAAGGCTTCTCAACAATGCAAGGGACTTCAGAGACTTGGGCTTTAGTGGCAAGAGAGGTCAGGGCCCAAAGATTCCTAACCCTACTCCAAGTCGAAGACTAGGAACAAGGCGCGTGCATGCCACAAGGACGACCACCTTCCATTTCTTGGCCGTGAGGTAAGAAAGGTAAGTTTACAATTTGAATATTTGCCTCATTCTGTTTTGCAGGCTAGGATTTAGATTTTTTATATTTTTGAGTCAAAGACATTTTAAGAATAGGTCATTTTTCGGTTATGCACTTTTGTATGTTTTCCATTTGTGCACTTTTGTAAATTTTCCTTTTCTTTTTTTGAGTTGACCCTAGAAGGTCAAGCTGTCGAGCATATTAATAAGGCTCCTTCTAGCATGTAGTTCGACAACCTTTTTGATATTAATAAAGTGCGAATTTTCTTATAAGTTTTCTCTCTAAAAATCTTGTGCGCTTAGAACCTAGTCGATACCAGCTCTCCTAGCTCTAAGTTTGTGATTTATCTTGAGGTTCATCACCCCTCGTGTGGTTCACTTCACCCTTCCGCCCAATACCAACCCAAAAACCCATATCCAAGAATTCTAAGGTCGATTTTCTCACCTAACCTTCTCCACACAGCCCACGCACATATAAGCCTTGAATCGAGGCTTGTATCAGGGGTCTTCTAGAAACCGTTTGCATATGTCTTCCAGACATTTCTTTTGAATTGGTTCCTTTATAACTTTTTCACAAATATTTTTGAGACGTTGTTCTTGGTGAGGTTTTTCATGAACCTTTTCATTTTGTTCTCCCAGATTCTTTTTCTTGAGGGGATTTTTATCTTTTGAGCCTATTGGTCTCCTACTCTTTAACTGAACTTTGACGTTATTTTCTTTACCGCCATCAACATGTTCTACATGAACATTAGTTCTATGTAGGGCATTTACAGCGGGTATATATATGATTTTATCACTGTTTTTGTATCTATGATTGCATCTGAAAACTGATTTGGTATATTTTGAAAATGTACAATTTTTGGAACTTCTAATTCACATTGTTTTGTAGGAGTGTAAAGATATATCAAAGATGACGTACACATTTAATATCTTCGTGCACTTGTTTAATTTCTCCCTCCTAAAATATTCATCTTCGTTAAAATTATAATAGAAAAACCATGCCATAAACATGTTACTAGTTCGCGGTTCAAGATATCGATTAATACTCGATGACATATATCCGACATATATTCCTAGTCTTCTTTGTGGTTCCATCTTTGTTCTTTGTGGTGGGGCTATAAGAACATAAACCGCACACCCAAAAATATAGAGATGAGATACATCGCACTTCTGGCTAGATATCAATTTTGTCGTATGCAATATAGCATAACCCCATATTAAAATAGGGAGATGTTTTTTCTCAAAATTAACAGTATAACAATAATTTATAACCGCTTGATCAACGACTTAGCCATGCCATTTTGTGTATGAGCATGCGGGACCAGATGTTCAACATTAGAGCCATAAAATAATCATTAAAGGCTTGTGAAGTGAATTCACGAGCGTTATCAAGTCTTACTTTCTTTATATTATAATCAGGAAATTACGTTCTCAACCTGATTATTTGGGCAATGAATCTTTCAAAAATCATATTTTGTGTGGTTAATAAACACACATGTGACCATCGACTAAATGCATCACGCAAAACCATAAAATATCGAAATGGTCCCGCATTGTGGGTGAGTAGGCCCATATATATCACCATATATTCTCTCTAAGAATACTAAAGATTCATTCCTAATTTTGGCTGGTGATTGCCGAGTAATAAGTTTTTGTTGAGAACATGTTTACATGAAAATTTGTGTGACCGAAAAATCTTCTTGTTTTTCAATGGTGGCTACTAGAATTTTGCATATTTTTTCTCATCATGACTAATCCAGAATATCCTAGTCTTTCATGTCAGACTTTGAATGTACTAGTACACTTCTGTTTTATCATAATATACGATTCAATCATATTTATTTTTGTGCAATATAATCTAGAGGAAATCATTGATAATTCTTCCAATGTTTGTTTCTGCTCCAATGTAATGCAAAGATATTCAATGTTATTTTTGCTCATTGTCTCTATATTATATCCATTTCTATGGATGTTTTTAAAACTTAATAAATTTCTATGAGAAATGGGAAAATATAAAGCATCATTTATTTCAAATTTTATACCTTTTGGTTTTGAAAAACTAGCTATTCCGGAGCCTATAATAATATTTGCATTACTCGATATGGTATTCACGCTTCCGACAAAATTTTCGTTTTGACATACTAGAAAAACTTTTAATTTTTAAGTATTGTATGTGTTGTATCACTGTCGGCTAGACATAGATCTTAATTTTCACTCCCAAAATGATACATTTTATATATTAAAAATATTAATAAAAGACACATTAATAAATGTAAAACACATATATTTTAAGATAAACTTATATTATAACAAAAGTGTTTTGCATCAAAATTTTAAAGTTCAAACTTACATATACTTCTCAAAAGGCATTAATTATTTTTGTTCATAAAGAAAATAAATACAACCATATATATAACATTAAACTTAATTATCTTGTTCTTTGGTATTTTTGGAATCAACCAAAAAATCAGCAACATCGAGATTGCGTTTCCATCGAAAGAAAGTCCGGATCCATCTGAGATGAAGTTGATTTTATTTTCTTTTCCTTTTTATTTTTATGATTTTTGATACAAATTGGTCAAATGTTTTGGTGTACGACAGGCACGAGACCAATTTTGTTTTGCCATATCTGTAATAAACATTTTTATACTGCATATTTTGGCATACGACAGGTACGCGATCAACTTTATTTTCGTAGATTTTATTTTTTTTCCCAAATTTGAACTCATTGGAACAAAAACCTCCTCGTCCACGTCCACCTCCTCGTGTGCGACCACGACCTCAACCATGGCCTCAACAACGTCCATGTCCTTGCCAATTATTATAATTGAATGATGTAATATTCACTTCTAAGAATGGAGTTGATCCAGTGGAATGAGATTGATGGTTTATCATCACAAGCTCATTATTTTGTTTAGCAACAAGAAGAACTTGCATTAACTTTGAATAACGAGTGTATCTCTTTGCTCGATAGTGTTGTTGTAGGATTACATTTATAGGATAAATATTTGGAGAGTTTTTTCGATCATATCATAATCACTTACCTTTTTCACATAATATTATCTTGGAAGTGATTCTGAACAACGCAGAATTGTATTCACCAACACTTTTGTAATTTTGAAATCAGAGATTTAACCACTCATGTTTGGCTTTTGGTAAAATCAAATACTTATGGTGATAAAATCTATTTTTAAGTGATGGTTAAAGATCTACAATATCTTCTTTTGTGATATATTTATCTTTTAAACCATCATGGATGTGTTGGAATAAAAATATCATGGCTTTCGCCTTTTTCTCATCAGATGTTGTTTATTATTTATCGATGGTACGAAAAAGTTCTTTTGCTTATGCATCTTTGCAGCTACTGCCCATGTCATATAATTTTGGAAGAATTGCTAAAAACGACCTAAAACTTGACTGCAAATGCAAGTCTAACCCTCATGAAAATATTTTTGCAAAACTAACCTATGAGGGTGGAGAAATTATTAAACTCTCCTTTTGTCTAAAAAATAAGGTCGAAATATCAATTACGTTTCAGTGCCTACGTGTTTTTTTGTTATCAAAGCAGACTTCGTGAAGTCTGCTTCAGCCAGAATAAACTGTTTTTCTCACCAAAGCAGACTTCTCCGAAAAGTTTGCGAGGTTTATTCCTATCAAAGCAGACTTCTCCGAGAAGTATGCTTTGATAGGAATAAACGATGCAGACTTCTCGGAGAAGTTTGGTTCAGTCGGAATAAACTGTTTTCTCACCAAATCAGACTTCACGAAGTCTTCGAGGTTTATTCCCATCAAAGTAGACTTCTCGAAGAAGTCTGTTTTGATAGGAATAAACCTCGCAGACTTCTCGGAGAAGTCTGCGAGGTGAGAAAAACAGTTTATTTTGGCTAAAGCAGACTTCGCGAAGTCTGCTTTGTAAATAAATTATCTAAATCAAATAAAAACATGAAATATTTTTTTTAAAAACAATTTTTATTAACATAATTTATATACATATCAAAAGCACGTAAAAGTTATAATGAATTCAGAAATAAGGAGATTGGATTCGATCTAATGGTATAAAATATTTGCTAGTTTTTGTTATTATGTGTTGTGGGTTAATAGTTGATGTTTGTGTAAAGAATTCATTATTGACTTTGAAATATCATGTGATAAATTAGAAAATTTAGATTTACAAATTTTTAAAGGAAAATTGTTTGAGTTTTGCATTTACTTAACTATCTCCAACATATTCATCCAATTTTTAACAAAACTTTCGCACATTTAGTGAATCTTATTATTTAGGATTTAGGGTTACGCAGACTTCTCAAGATGTTGTCGTAGATTTAACAAAGCAGACTTCTCGAGAAATCTGCACAAACCAGAAACTAAATGTAACTAAACCAGTTTTCTTCAATTTAGAGTTTAGGGTTATGTAAAAATACAAAGGAGACTTCTCGAGAAGTCTGATTCAGCTGGAATAAACTGTTTTTTTTTCACCAAAGCAGACTTCTCGAGAAGTCTGCGTAAACCGGTAATTGACAGTTTTTAACCTAACCAAATTTAACTCTCCATATATATAGAAGGTAACCCTAAAATTTTATCATAATTTCATTTTAAAAAAAAAAACGTGGGAGCCTCCATCCTCCAAAAATAACTACAAGGTAAATTTTCTCTTCTTCTCTTTTTACCTCCCCTCTTTTTTTTCTTCTTCTCTTATCATGTTCTTTGTCATCTTGTTATTTTGTAGATTTAGAAAAAAATCATTAGATATGAAAAAGGTAAGTTTTTTTTGTTTATATGGTTTTGGGTTTGTGATTTTAGAATATTTTTACTGTTTAGATCTTTTGTTATTTTATAACACTCTTTCTCGTTTTATAGTATTGTAGATCTGGAAAAAGAAGTGAAGAGATCTAAAAACATAAGCTTGTTGCTTAGTTTTTAAGTTTTTCGTAGTTTTTGTGATTTTTGTTGTTTTTGTTATTTTCTTAAGTTTTTTCCTATATTCTTATATCATTTCTCATCTTGTATTATTGTAGATCTGGAAAAGGAAGTCACGAGATCTAAAGATGTAAGTTTGTTATTTTTACTAGTTGTTACGTTTTTCGTGGTTTTGGAAATTTTGTTATTTTTTGTTGTTTTCTTAATTTTTTTCTTATATTCTTATCTTATTTTTCATTTTCTATTATTATAGATCTAGAAAAAAGATTTACAAAAACTAATTTTGTTGTTTTAGTAGATTTTTAAAGTGATTTTTAATAGTTTTTAAAATTTTAGATGGTTTTTTTAAGATTTTCAATAGATGTTTGAGATTTATGGTGGTTTTACATTTTTGTGTTGCTGGTTTTGAGTTTTTTTCTTACGTTTTGAATTTGACATTGGTTTTTGAATTAATGGATTTTCGTGTTGCAGACTTCATTACAGGTTTCCAGATTTCAGTTGCATACTTCAGTTGCATACTTCAGTTGTAAATTTCAGTTGTAGACTTCTTATATTCTTATCTTATTTCTCATTTTTTCTTGTTGTAGATCTGGAAAAAGATTCACAAAAAGTAATATTATTGTTTTAGTAGTTTTTAAAGTGATTTTTAATTATTTTTAAAATTTTAGATGATTTTTTAAGACTTTCAATAGATGTTTGAAATTCCACTTGAAATTTATGGTGGTTTTACAGTTTTTTGTAGATGTTTTTGAGTTTTTTTCTTACGTTTTAAATTTGACTTTGGTTTTTGAATCAATGAATTTTTGTGTTGCAGACTTCATTACAGGTTGCAGACTTTAGTTGCAGACTTCATAACACGTTTTCATTACAAGTGCATACTTCACTTGCAGACTTCATTACTAATTGCAGACTTCGTTTGTATTTTTGGTCATATTTTAAATGATTTTTTGTAAACTTTATTGTACCTATCACTAGCTCCCATCACTCCACCTTGTCAATTAGTTTTCAATCAACTTTTTCATAATTATAATAAACTATTAGTTGTATGTCAATCACCTTTCAATGAGATCAAGTCAAATCATGCTTATAAAATTACAAAATGACAACCATTAAAAACATAAATATTACTATAATTTTTCAGAAACACTTTTATACATAGTTAAAGACTTAGTGCATATTTAAGATACATAATGCATACTTCCTAATAACAAGAAAGAATAAGAACTGAATGAAAAACAATAAATTGATTTGCAAAATCTAAAGATATGTCTAAACAATTCCATCAAAATACTAAGTTAATAGGATAGTGTTGGATGTTTTTGTAACACAACATCGATAACATTGTGTCTTCTAATTAATTGAAATTATTGGTTACATGTTTCAAAAACTACATACTTATATCGGCAAACTTTGTTTTATAAATCTCGCAGACTTCTTTGCAGACTTCTCGGCAGGCTTCTTTGCAGACTTCTTGGCAGACTTTGTACTTTGTCCTTACTTGCAACTTAATTTTCTGAGATACTCAACACTAAAACTGAATTTATTCATCTTTCATTTTACCGTAAAGAATGTAATCCTCACCATTCAAGTAAACTTTATTCTCATCTTCATCAACAACGTAATCATCATAATCAATTACAAATATTTTACCTCCTCTTATATTATCCACAGAAAAATTCCAAGTCTCTGTCATAGTCCACTCCCAACAAACAACACAGATTTGGACCATTATCAGCGGTACAAATTAATGAGTTTGATTAGATCATTGTACACATACTAAATTTTCTCACTGAAGCAGACTTCTCATAGAAGTCTGCTTTAATCGGAATAAACTGTTTTTGTTACCGAAGTAGACTTCTCGGAGAAGTCTGTTTCAGTGAGAAAAACAGTTTATTTTGGCTGAAGCAGACTTCTCGGAGAAGTTTGTTTTGGTGAGAAAAATAATTTATTCCTATCAAAGCAGACTTTTCCGAGAAGTCTACTTTGATAGGAATAAACGCAGAAGACTTCTCGGAGAAGTCTGCTTCGGCCCGAATAAATTGTTTTTCTCACCAAAGCAGACTTCTTGAAGTCTGCTGTAGCCGGAATAAACTGTTTTTCTCACCAAAGCAGACTTCACGAAGTCTGCTATTTTTATTCCTATCAAAGCAGACTTCTCGGAGAAGTCTGGTTCACTGAGAAAAACAGTTTATTCCGGTTAAAGAGAGATTTATTCCGATTAAAGCAGACTTCTCGAAGTTTGCTTTGTAATATATTTACAAAGAAAACTTTGAGAAGTCTCCTAGAGAAGTCTGCTTTGTAAATAGATTACAAAGCAGACTTCTTGTAACTGTATGAAGTGAAAAATATAACCGAAGATAAAACACGAAAACTAACTTTCGATCTTGATTTTTTAGCTACGGGACTTAAATGATGACCGATATAGACTCCCAGAAGCTTATTTTAACGGATAATGATGAATTTTTGCAAAGTTGGAAGCTTTTGAATGTAGTGTGAAGAGAGAAATTAGAAGAAAATGTGAGAGAAAATGAAACAGGTTGAGATGAATGAGATTTGATGAAGTAATAGAGGTATTATGGTGGATGTGTCGATGGAATTAAGAGCTCCCAACAACTACGACAATGGTGGTTGTGTGCAATGAATAAGATGACATTTTTGTAATATTTTTGAAAAACTTGTTCATAATGGTCTTTGTGTTGTTTTTGTTTTTTTAAGTTAATGGTAAAATTGTAAATAAAGTTATTGTTGAATGATAAAATATAGATAAAAAGTTAGTTTTGCAAAAAAATTTAAATGGTTAAACTTGGAATTGAAAACAAATTTTAGGTCAATTTTACAAATGTCCCTATAATTTTTTCCAGATATATCAAGAGCACTAATCTCGAATTTTTCCAAATTTGACATTATAAATATACACATAATTAAACAATGTGTTAAACACAAGTTTTGTAAAAATATTTTATAATCATTTTTTAATAAATAATTATGATAAATTTTGGATATAGATTTTAATTTTATAAATATATATGATCATTTTTAAACATTTTGGGTATAATGATAACATAAATTAAAATAATTTTATATACATATTTATGATAGAATTTTGAAACATAAGATATAATAAAAAAAAAATTAAAATAATTTCATGAGAAATAGCTTTTTATATGAATGAGAAAGCCGTGCTTTCTATCTTTTATAATTTTTAGAAAACAAAGTCTTCTATATTATATATATATTAATAAAATAAATTTATTTTATTTCAAGATTTTAAATAAAAAATAGATATAGTTTTACTAATAGCGTTCTTAATAATAACGTGTTAAATTATATATATATATATATATATCGGGAAAAACAGAGGTTTTATGAACTATTTAGAAATTTTTATTCATATGTAGAGCTATATTTAAAGCATAATTAACTGACTGTATAAGTCGGTAATGTGATAGATAATTATCCATAACAATAATTTATTTTGTGCTTAATTAAACTATATAGACACTCAACTACCACTAACTAAAGATTTTTACTTAATGATGTTTTGAAGAACTTAGAATATGATAGTTAACGACAAAACAAAACAAAAAAAAGATAATAATGCTTATTTTATATTACCTATTGTCCGGAGTGGGATATATTTTTGTCGTTTTAGAAAAATAAAACATATAATTCGTGTTTTCTTATCATATTTTTTTGGTATGTAAAATTTTGTAGCATATCGTTATAAAATCAGTCACGTAAGTTTCATGTGTGGTTGATAACAAAAGCTACATTTTTTCCATTATTAATATTTTATTAACAAGATAATTCCAAGCAATGTTATATTTAAACAAATCGACCAAAAAGAATGTATGAATTAATCAAATTTGTTATTTTCTTGTAATTGATTAAGAAGTCGGCTAGAAAGTAGAAACAAACGATGTTATATGGTTGTATATATAAGTATGTTTATATTATAATAAAATAAAAGAAAGTATAAAGTATTAAAGAGAATCTGAAATAAACTAAAAGAAGTTGGATATTATATATTCTATCTTTAAGACAGTGAGGGTCCTCTTTTGCGTGACTATCAAATCCTCTTCTCTCTCCCACGGAAAGAGAAAGAAAATCTGAGTTTCCCAGAAAATAATATCAAAGAGAAACAAAACAGAAACTTTTGTCCACAAGATTCCGTCGGTCCGATCAGCGTTTTTGTCTCTCTCTCTCTCCCTTACCGATAAAATCTCTCACTCTCTCTCTCTCTCATATAAATGCTGTAAAACCTTTGCAGGTATCCTACTTTCTTCTCTTTTTCTCCATTATTGTGACTATGAAACTAAACTAAAAGATGTATTCATCTTTTCTTCTCTAATAAATTCTTAGTTAAAATTATAGATTTGTGTGAATTATGAATTTTGGGTAATATTTTGAAATGATATTTTTTAAGTTTTTGTTTAAAAATAGTTTAATTTTTTAATAGTAACATAAATTTAAAATTACATTAAATCTTAAATTAGAAAAACATAAATATAATATTTTAATATATATATAATATATTTTAATATATATAATATTTTAATATATATAATATATTTTAATATATATAATATTTTAATATATATAATATATTTAAAATAAATAATTTATTTAAAATAAATAAATATTTTTAATCATTTGTATTTTTTTTAAATTTTAATATTAAAATATTAGATTTAAAATTTAGTTTTTAAAAATACTATTTTAAAAGATTATTCTATATATTTTTTTATTGTGTAGCTAAATCCGCATTTGTTGATCTATTCTCAACTTTTCTTTTTGTTTTAAGTTTCTTGAAAAAGTTGGTTATTTTTAAGAAAACCTTCAAAAAATAAATAAATATATTTATCTTTGTGTTATAGAATAATATTATCTTTTTCAGTTTCAGATGCGAAAATTTTAGTTTAGATGCTTATAATGTCAATATCTATTAAAATAAATATTTGTTCGATAGGAAAATGTATTTAAATAAATGGAAAAGAAAAGAAATAGTAGGTTGTGTTTTCATGGTTTTATGGGATGTGAATAGTAATGAGGTTTGTCTGAACTAAGCAGCAGAACCCACAAAAGTCCCATCTTCTCTCTGCACATTGACTGCTAATTTTGGATCATCATATTCCTCTTTTAGTCCCAAAAATCAATTTATAGAGCCTTTTTGCTATTTCTTTTTTCTATAGTCCTAAACGGTCTACCATCTTTATTTATCAATCAAATTATGTTTTTAAAACTAAATGCTATTATGTAAAAAAAACTAAAATGATGATATTATAGTAAATAGTAAATCAAACATTAAAATTAATTGCTAAAGAATCATAAACACATCATTTTATGCTCAAATAATTTTTTTATTATCATTGAACCACAATGGATCAACCCACTAATTTAATATATTTATATAAAATTTAATACTTTTATACAAATGAATAGAAGTAATACAACTATTAATCCATTTTTCTCCGTATTCAAATTATTTAAAAAATCTTTAACATAGAAGTCGGTTCATACACATAAAATTAATATTTATAACAATTTTTAAAATAAAGTAAATACATAAATAATATTAAATAGATAAGTGATTGTATATGTGCTGTCATTACATATGAAAAATGTTAGATTATTGGTTCTCTATAATAAATTTTTTTTCATAAAATAAATTTTAACTTCCAAACAAAAACATCACTTTTTGTAAACATTTGAGTAAAAAAGTGATAAACGTTTACATCTTGATAAAATAAAAACCCATTGAAAAAATCTCATGATTTGATTTTGTATATCATAAGTTCTTAATCAAAACCTTTTGTATCAATCTTGCAGAAAGGTAATAATGGAGGGAGACACAGTTTATGGATTGATGGGAAATGAAAATCAGATCGACGGGAAGATTCTACAGACGTTTCAGAAGAGTTTCGTTCAAGTGCAAAACATATTAGACCAAAACAAATTGCTGATCAACGAGATAAATCAGAACCATGAATCCAAAATCCCAGACAACCTCGGAAGAAACGTTGGTTTAATCCGAGAATTGAACAATAATGTGAGGAGGGTCGCTCATCTTTACACTGATCTCTCCAATAACTTCTCTAAATCCATGGAAGCTTCGTCTGAGGGAGACTCAGGAGAAAGAGGAGGAGGCCAGAAGAGAGTCAGGTCTGCTTAAAGATAAGGTTTTTTTTATCTAAGTAGAGATTTGGGGGTAGTTTTGTGTACTTTGTTTTCTAGTTTCTCGTTAAACTCAAAGAAATTAATAGAGCAAAGTGCTCATATTTTTATATATTCTATGTAAGAATTTATTCACCGTCTAATGTTTTTATTTTTAATAATTTTTATAGTTATGTTCATTTGTCAGCCATAGTTCTTGTTGTTGCGATAACTGTTTATTTATTTAATTCTATAGAAAACCGTATTCGATGAAAGTCGTATGTATGGTTTGGTGAGAGATTTTTCATATCTTTCGAGATCCATCCTACACTATAGGGTCAAAAAGTCAAAGTAAAATTTTTTACTTATCATAGTTATATAGAGTCAATCACAGCGGTCAAACGTTACGTGATATATCATAATTTTTTAAAATCTGCACCCCTACTAGTAGACAAATGAATAACATATGTCATAACTACATCCACAACGTTAATCGCATCATAACTTCATCCACAATGTTAATCGCAACCATAATTTTTTTAGATCGCTAATCCACAATGTTAATCGCAACCATAATTTTTTTAGATCGCTAAGACTTAGGAGAAGGAAAATGTGGTTTTTGGGATTTTCTCGTTTTCATCAATAAAAATTTAAAACTAGCAAAAGTCATCGGAAAATTTTTATAGTTTTTTTTTAAATCATAATATTTGTTGATTATAAGAATATGAATTGTTTTGTGTAGATTATGTGGATGTTGATTATTTTAAATTAGTAACTGTTAGTGTATTGGTGACTGAGGTATATATCTGATTGAAGTTGAGTTTATGTAGTAGTTGGTGTGTGGTAGAGTTCTACAACTCAGTCATCAAGAGGGAGATTATTAGTGTATTGATGACTTAGTTTAGAAACTATTACACAAATATATGATACAACTAGTACATCATGATGTGTTACATACATCGTGTCAGAACCGCAAAGACTTGATGTTAAACACGTATTATGATATTGAGTTTGGGCTTGAGCTCTACAACTCAGTCATCAAGGGAAAGATTGTCAGTGTTATGATGACTGATGTGTTGAGCTATTGGAACAAAGCTGAACATATTATGACTTAGATGCTGGACAGATGAGATGGAGTATTATATGCACACCTTGATAAAACAGAGACTGAGATAGTGCTTGATGCGGTGGTTGATACAATGTTATCAAGACAGAATGCAGATCAACCACAAGGCTGATCCAAACATTGAACAGATGAGATAGAATGTTCTAATACAAAAAGGTTGAGGCAATACTTGATGAAGTAGCTGATACAATCATCAACATAGAACAAGACTATGATAGATGATTACAATGAGATAGTCATCAACTTAAAGCAAATGATGTATTAGAGAAATCTCTCAAAGTATAGAGTCTCTGATTGGATACAACAAAGGATGTATCATGTAGAAGATGTATTAGAGAACTCTCTCAGAGTGTAGAGTCTCTGGTTGGATACAAAAAAAGATGCATCAGACAAGGTGTTGAGATATAATCAAACGGCATATCAAGAAGCAATAATTTGATGTGGTGTATTGCTGATATGAAAAAAGGTTTGCAAAGCTGAAAAGAGTTATTGAGATTTCAAATATCCAATACAATATACTGGGCATAGACTTGATGGCATCAAAGGATGTACCAGAGAACATAACAGGAAGCAAGTACTTGATGTGATGCAATTGCTAACGTGACAAGTGGTTTGATGAGCTGTTATGAGGTTGTAGGAGAATCATATGTTCTCTGCAATAGATTTGGCAAATAGATAAAATTGGAAGACAAGTTGTATCTATTGAATATAGAAAATAAAAGATTCCATATTTGGATTTGGCAAGTAGATAAACATGGAAGTAAGTTGTATCTATCAAATCTCGTGAGAATTCTATGTGCTAGGGTTAGAGAAGTGCTATAAATAAGAGGCTATCTCATGAAGACTCACGGCTGCCAAGGGTATTGCTGAAATGTGCATACATGTGTCTGGTGTCGTCCCATCAGACAAACTAATAGTATGAGAAATCTGTCAGTGCTATTGATGGTCTTTATGTGGAATCTACAGCTATTGATGATGGTGTTGCACCAATACAGCTGGGTGGTAGTCAGACATGATGTGTCTGATATTGTTTCCACAAACCACGTAGAAAATAATGGTAGGCTTGTTTATGTTGTACCATATTCAATTGTAATTGCTTTTTTTATTCTAGTGGATTTGTTTCTAGAATAGGTCCCGGAGATGTGGGTTGGAAAACAAAACCTCGTGAAAAATCTCTTTGTCTATTTTACTTTGTGCATCTAGTTATCATTATTATTGCTCCTACATGGATATAGCTCAAACATCGATATAGCTCAAATCTCAAACTCTCAATTGGTATCAGAGCAGGTTCCCGATAGAGATTTTTCTTGTTTCAGGTAGATCAGAGATTTGATGCTAAGGAGATGATGTGTGTGAGAAAAATCAGCCACAGATGAGAAAAAAAAGTAGAGAAAAATGGATGGAAAACCATCTTTGATCAACCAACGAAGATGACAACATAATTTGGATTAAGTGGAAGTGATGCTGAGATAATGCTTTCTGAAACAGGATTCTGAGGACGTAATTGGAATATAATCAAGGTAATTGCTGAGGCTATTTCTGGAACTCAATCAGACATTATCACAGATGGAAACACAAGCTGAATCAAAGGAATGTAGAGTCAAAGGATAGTGCAGAACAAGTGTCAAGACAAGTCTAAGGTTTTGAAAGCTATAGTGGTCGATTACAATCTTGATAAGTTCTCGTGGTGATCTAGGTTTGAATAGATCAATACACTCCATATCAATCAAGGCTGATGGAAAGTTTTAATGAATTTCAAAGGGCTAGTCAAATATGTAGAGGGTTGCTGTGCAAAAATGAAAGGAGGCAACAATGGTTAAATTCTGTTGATGAGGTTATATGCTTGATGAAGTGCACGGGGGAGTATCAAAGTATAGCACCTATCATAGTTGGTGAAGGAGAAATTATGAATTCTTCTGTATCAACATCAGCTACACATATCTATGCTTGATGAGTCTCTGAACTCTAATACGATGAAATCTGATCAAGTATTTGTTATGATGCTGACTTGTGGAATGAAGAAGAGAAAACTTGAGGGTACTTCTGATTTGTTTTTGGCAGGTGACTGAGCATAACCAAGAATGATAATCAATTGTGAAACCAAGGGAATCAGGTTATAAATTAGATGAAAAAGTGGACAAAGAGCTGGTTGATGAAAAGGAGGAATCAAAGTTGTGTGGAATGCGATAGCTAGATAACTCAGAAGTTTGAGTCTAATATTCTCTTTTGAAAGAAAAAAGTATGTGTTTAGCTGTTAAGCCATCAACCCTTACGGATTTGTTAAGGCCCTAAGTTTTCAGAATGGATCTACACGATTTTGATTTCAAGATATGTTGTGCACTTGGAAATCAATAGAGCATCATTTAGATCAAGTTGATAATCATAATGATAAGAGATGACAGAGCTGTGATGAGACAAAGTAGTGTTTAAAATGGTTTGGATCCTGCAACTGTCTCTGAAATTGCTATCACATCATAAAGAGACTATTATGTGCGTACGGCAGGTTTGATCATGTTCCTATTGGCGACAATGGTACCTTTTTGCTGTTAAGATAGTTGTTTTTTCTAATATCCATCATGTGAATGCTTGGACAATAGATAATTTGTGGAAAGACGATAATACTATCAAGGATTTGATATTTCACAAAAATAGGTTTAGAACAGAGGTGATGAATGTGGTGCAAAGACCAATATTTGATGGTGTGGATGAGATGCTTAATCACATATGGGCTCTAGAATGATGTACATAATCAGCTTCAAGTCCTAAGGTGAGTATCAAATGGTTTGTGAGAAGTATTTCCATAAGACGGGTGTACATGCCAGGAAAACAATCAATGTATTAAACAAGGGCAAACGTTTATAAGATTCTACATAGAAAGATGTGATAGTGATGAAGATCATGAAAAGGTGTGTGAGAGTTGTGTTTGATTGAGATGTTTTGAAACATGATCAAGTTTAAGCTCGTTGATAGGAAGGAATGCCCTTAGAAATTTTGTACTTGAATTGTAAGTGATATGTGATCTATCCGCTTTGATGTTGTTTTTAACTTAGTTGTGACATCAAGCAGGGGGAGAAAAGAGAAATGATTTTGTGTGCAGATGTATATGAGACTTGATAACTCGGTTAATCATACTCTATAGATGATGTTGTTGGTTCAGTTGGTATTGTTTGATGCAATTGATGCAATTCGTCGTTTTGTGTTGTAGAGAACAAAACAGTTCAAGTCGAACACATGGTTGATGTAGTTCATTTGATTGGTGCATAGCATGGTTCAATTGATTGAAATGTTATTTAATGCACTTGGAGAAATTGTGTTCTATATCTAACTCATTTTATATGTTGCTTGAGTTTCAAACTAAGCTAAAAAGGGGGAGATAGAAGACGATTTGTGGGGGAGTAAGATGCTGATTTGATTGTAGTAATGATTTGATGCTTGAGTTATAAACCTCAGTCATCAAGGGGAGATTGTTAGTGTATTGCTGACTGAGCTATATATATCTGATTGAAGTTGAGTTTGAAGATATGTAGTAGTTGGTGTGTGGTATAGTTCTACAACTCAATCATTAAGTGGGAGATTGTTAGTGTAATGATGACTTAGTTGAGAAACTATTACACAAATATATGATACAACTACTACATCATGATGTGTTATATATATCGTGTCACAACCGCAAAGACTTGATGTGAAACACGTGTTAAGATATTGAGTTTGGGCTTGAGCTCTACAATGCAGTCATCAAGGGGGAGATTGTCAGTGTTATGATGACTGATGTGTTGAGTTGTTGGAACAAAGCAGAACATATGATATGCAAACCTTGATAAAACAAAGACTGAGATAGTGTTTGATGCGGTGGTTGATACAATGTTATCAAGACAGAATGCAAATCAACCACAGAGATAATCCAGACATTGGACATATGAGATAGAATGTTCTAAGACAACAAGGTTGAGTCAATACTTGATGAAGTAGCTGATACAATTATTAACATAGAACAAGAGTATGATAGATCATTGCAATGAGATAGTCATCAACTTAAAGAAGAGGATGTATCAGAGAAGTCTCTCAAAGTGTAGAGTCTTTGATTGGATACAACATACGATGTATCTGGTAGAAAAGGTATTAGAGAAGTCTCTCAGTGTGTAGAGTCTCTGATTGGATACAACAAAGGATGCATAAGGTCGAAGAGGTATCAGAGAAGTCTTTTAGAGTGTACAGTCTCTGGTTGGATACAATAGAGGATGCATCAGGTAGAAAAGGTATCAGAGAAGTCTCTCAGAGTGTATAGTCTCTGGTTGGATACAACAGAGGATGCATCAGACAAGATGTTGAGATTTAATCAAACATCATATCAAGAAGCAAGAATTTGATGTGGCGTATTGCTGACATGGCAAAAGGTTTGCACAGTTGAAAAGAGTTGTTGTGATTTCAAATATCCAATACAACATACTGGGTATAGACTTGATGGCATCAGGGGATGTATCAGAGAACATAATAGGAAGCAAGGACTTGATGTGGCGCAATTGCAGACGTGGCAAGTGGCTTGTTGAGCTGTTAGATGAAGTTGATAAGGATGGAAAATCATGATATCTCTCTGCAAGTCAGGATTGTGGCAATGTTGTACCATATGCAATTGTAATTGTTTTCTTGTTCTAGTGGATTTGTTTATGAACTAGATCATGAGCATGTAGGTTAGAAAATCGAACCTCGTGAAAAATCTCTATGTCTATTTTATTTTGTTCATCTAGTTATCGTTATTATTGATCAAACATCGATATAACTCAAATCTCAAACTCTCAGTAACTATAACATAATATTTTAATTCTACATTAGTTAAGGAATGTAGGTAAATCAAATGTGGTAGCTTCGTTTGTGAGTGCTGTTGATGGTCTTTCTGTGGAATCTGGAGCCATTGAAGATGGAGTTGCACCAGTGCAGTTGGGTGGTAGTCAGGCATGTTGTGTCTGATACTATTTCCACAAACCACGTAATGGTAGGCTTGTTTATGTTGTACCATATGCAATTGTAATTGTTTTCTTGTTCTAGTGGATTTGTTTATGAACTAGATCATGAGCATGTAGGTTAGAAAATCGAACCTCGTGAAAAATCTCTATGTCTATTTTATTTTGTTCATCTAGTTATCGTTATTATTGATCAAACATCGATATAACTCAAATCTCAAACTCTCAGTAACTATAACATAATATTTTAATTCTACATTAGTTAAGTAGAATGTAGGTAAATCAAATGTGGTAGCTTCGTTTGTGAGTGCTGTTGATGGTCTTTCTGTGGAATCTGGAGCCATTGAAGATGGAGTTGCACCAGTGCAGTTGGGTGGTAGTCAGGCATGTTGTGTCTGATACTATTTCCACAAACCACGTAATGGTAGGCTTGTTTATGTTGTACCATATGCAATTGTAATTGTTTTCTTGTTCTAGTGGATTTGTTTATGAACTAGATCATGAGCATGTAGGTTAGAAAATCGAACCTCGTGAAAAATCTCTATGTCTATTTTATTTTGTTCATCTAGTTATCGTTATTATTGATCAAACATCGATATAACTCAAATCTCAAACTCTCAGTAACTATAACATAATATTTTAATTCTACATTAGTTAAGTAGAATGTAGGTAAATCAAATGTGGTAGCTTCGTTTTTAGGAATCAATTACACATACTTAAATTTCGTAAATAAATCAATTACGATTTTACACAATTGTATAGTAACCCTTATATTTGATTATTGGGTAATTACCATAATGATCCATATTCATCCTCTAATCACTCAGATAACTTCGTGTTATGCACGATTAATAAAATAATTCGAAACTTTGGTTAAAAGTCATGTAAACCATGGTAACACAACTATTTACAATTTGCCATTACATTTTGAAAAAAATAAATAAAATTAATTCAGTTATTTTGTCGATGGTCGTGTCTTTTCAATCATTCCTCGTGTCTTTTCTGTTTTAATAAATATTTTCGAAATCCTAAACTTTTCACCATTTGTGATTTCTGATTTTTGAAACAGAAAAGTCTTTCACCATTCTCGGCGAAATTTTCGTGTTTATCTGTGTTCGTGTTTATTCTCAGCAACATTTTCGTATTTTCTCCGTGTTTGTCCATGTTCATTCTCAGTAACTTCCGATGTCTATTTGCATTCTGGTGTTTTTCCGTTATGTTTCGCCGTCTTCGTGTTCATTTTGAAGTTTTATTTTCAAGTTTTTTCGTCGCGGCTAAGTCGTCTCTTCCGGCTTAGCACTCATCGTCTACTATCTTTGGTATATTTTTCATACTTTCCATCATGCATTGTGTAAAAATCGTTTATTAACATAAACCGACGAAATATTTGAAATCGAAGCGCTATTCTCTTTCGTTATTGACATATACATTGCTTGTTGTAGATTTTGTGAAACTCCAACATGGAATCCGGTAAGTTTTTATTCATTTATATTCAAGTACAGTTTCTGAAATTTGCCACGCATATGGGTTGAAAAATTAATTTTGAGATAGTGGTAGACTTATTTGGTCGTATGAAATTATATGGCAAATTTTCTTGTCTAGATGGCAGATTTATTTTTCTTCGACGGTAAATTTATTTGTTTTTGGTGTCAAATTTATTTTAATACTACTATTGAATATAGGTAGCAGATAGAACCGATTTGTTGCCAGATTTACTATTTTTTATAGCAGATTTAATCGATATTTCATGAATCCCTTGAATCTTTGGTGGTAATTTTATGTATATTTGATAATAGACTTATTTGACTTTGATGACAGACATGTTTATAAATGATGGCAGATTTATTTGCTCATATTACTGTTGAATATTGGTAGAAGATTTAATCGATATTGTTGACAAATTTATGGAATTTGGTGAACACATTTACTGAAACATAATGGCTGATTAAAGTAGCTTTTGTGGCAATTTAAGATAGTGTTGGCAGATTTACTGAAGATTTCACTAAAAATAGTGATGACAGACTTATGTGTATATGATGGCAAACTTATTTCTAATTGATGGCAGACTTATTTCTAATTGATGACAGACTTATTTCTCAAAAAATTATGTTAGGTATGAAGACTTCAGTAAAGAAGAATTATCTTATGCGTCTTTATCGAGAGGGTAAAACGCCAATGCAAAACCGGAGTATGAATCATAACTATTTTTTGTCCAACTTAAAAATGATAGAAGAAGATGTTGGTACTAATTTTTGGAATTTCTTGAGAAATTCATCAGTCGGTGTTTTAATCAAGCTTAAAGGAGCAGATTTCATTTGGTCTGCAAAAGTTGTCCACTACTTCCTAACACATCAGTTGGCAATTAAGGGAAGAAATGAGATGTGGTTTTTGATAAGTGATCGTCCTATTAGGTTCTCTCTCTCTATGAATTTGCACAAATCACAGGTCTAAACTATGATGAAATTGTTTCAGATGATTGTGATGTTGACCATAGAGAGTTTTGGGAAGAGCTTAATGTTTCTGAGTTTTGAAGGACCTAGCCTTAGCCATGTGCTATAGGTGTTGGACGAATGCAAGAATTGGAGTTTTGAGAAGAGGAGAATGATAAGTTGCCTTGCCATTTTGTTTGTTGGAGTCTATGGCATTTCTCCTACGAGTAGAATTCTTTTGAATACTACTAAAACAGTGATTGATATACAGAGGTCGTGTTGCTTTTACAAGTTTGCTAGAGTCTGTTAAAATGATTGTCTTTGCTGTAAAGAAGACGTAAAAAATACATGGGTGTGTTCATGCTTTGTTGATTTGGGCGTACGAATCAGTTCCAGGATTGGGAGAGTTATATGGAAATCAAAAGAAAACAAACGAAGTTCTTCTTTTTTCGTTGGGGTGGATCCCGTAAAATATTTGAGTTTGATGAGTTTATAGCTGAAGAAAAGAAAGCTAACAATGAGGTATTGTGAGACATTTAATTAAACAACCAGAAGAAGATATTTATCCCAAATGGGACAATGAAAAAGAAGATCCAAAGCTGAACAATTTAATCATGGATATACTGCATGATCAATTGGATGAAATCGCATGAGATTAAATAGATGTATCACCACCAATGACCAAGAAGAAGAAAAGAAAAGTTGTTGTTGAACAAACAAATTCTGAAAAAGTTAACTTCGTGAATCTGCAAAGAAAAGAAAAGTAAAAAAAAGAAACTTGTGATGAAGAAAGCGGTGGGAAAAGTTTTTGGAATGATGGAATGTTTCTCACTGGAGTTACGGAAACTGTAAGACTTCTGATTTCTAGAATGGAAGGCTTAGAAGTAAAAGTAAATACTATGGATGAAAAAATGATTTCTTTACAATTAGAGTTTCGTGAGAAGATTTCAAATTTGGAGAAGATTTCAAATCTGGAGAAATCTTTGGAGCATGTCAATGCAACTATGGAACCAAGTAATGATGCAAAGTCGAATGGTCATGAACATGAAGAGGATGGACCAAGCAACAAAGAAATGGTACGTAGTTTCTTCGTTTATTACTTGGTGACAGTTTTTTTATATTTTGTGACAATTTTTTATATGTCGTGGCAGGTTTTTTATATTTAGCGGAAGTTTTTTTATCTATTTGGTGACAGTTTTTACGTGGTAGACTTGTTTTTATTTTATATGGTGACAAATTTATTATTTTACTGTGACAATTTTTTGTATATATGTGGTGGCAGTTTTTATGTGGTAGACTTGTTTTTGTTTTATTTGGTGACAAATTTGTTATTATGTTGTGGGAACTTTTTGTATATATGTGGTTGCAGCTTATTATTAATTGACAAACTTATATTTTTTCTACCGCAGTTTTTTCTTGTACTTGGTGGCAGACTTATTGTTCTTACTAGTTTTATTACAATGTGCAGTCTTGGATGGCAACAACACGAGTTACATCACACCAAGACACTCCAATTCGATGTGTTATAAAGAAAAAGTATACGTGAACTACAAAAAAGGAGAGAAGTTGAATAATGCGAGGGTAAAAACGTCTGAGAAAGATGTGAGAACCCTAGGTAAAAAGAATGGGTCAACCCAAGTTGAAAACAAATCGGATTTCTCGAAAGAGAAAGAGCTTGTTTAAGATAACGATGTGTCAGGTGAAACTTTTTCCGTCTCCAATGTTTGGAAGTCGAAAAAATTATTTGGAACAACTCTATATGCTATGGTGAGCCAAATGAAAGCTTTGGATGACAAAACGGATATAGAAAAATGTCATCCTCAATTGGCAAGGATCCAAAGAAGCCCTTTTTAGGGAATTCTACTATGAATAGAGTTGTTGTGAAAGGTGTAAACCCACAACCACCACCACCACTACAACCTTCAAATGATTTGTTTGCCCTAGTGCATAAAATTTTGCTAGGTGTAACCTTTTCACCAACTGCATACAATCCATTTTCCCTAGTGCATAATTTTTTTCTAGGTGTAACCCCTTCACCAACTACATATGATCCATTTGCCAAGTTGAAGAGCATAAACTGCGTAAATTAATGGAATTCATAGAACGTGATGAGTATGTTATTTTTATACTATTAATCTCTTATTATTAATCTCTTCAGGTTTATATAACTTGTTAGCTTACATAGAAAAGAATCAATTGGATCATAGGATTCAGGAATTGAATTCTACAAGATAATAATTACTCCAAGGGATAAATGACCAAAACCTGATTATGGTTGGTTGGCTAATACGGTACGTTACTATTTTGTTTATTTGATGGTAGTTTTGTTTGATTAGATGACAGTTTTGTTTAGATGGCAGATTTGATTGATTGGATGGCAGTTTTGTTGTATTTTAATGACAGATTTGTTGTATTTTGATGGCAGATTTATTGTATTTTGATGACACATTTGTTATATTTTGATGGCAGATTTGATTGATTGGATTGCAGTTTTGTTTACTTTATGACAGTTTTCTTTTGTTAGTGGTAGTTTTGTTTAGGATGTTTTATAGCCGATTTGTTTTAACTGTAGTAATTTTTTTTCTATTACAACAACTTTGTTCTGCGATGACTATGTTCCGTAAGTGGTCCATGGGCAATTCATCCCCATATCGGTCTTCACGTATTGATTTCTTAGACCATTGGTTCGTGAATTCTTGGGCACATGACTACGTGAAGTTCAATAAAGATCCTAAGAAATTTGTTTTTGAAGATAGCTACAGACAATTGGTTAATGGTGCAATACCGTATGATTCAGGGACAAATAAGAAATGGTACATCGATGTGGATCATTTGTACGCTTATGTTTTTGTTAACTCGAACAATTGGATAGCTGTGGACATTAACTTGGCGAAGGAAACAATCCATGTATATGACAATTAGATCATGGATATCACATTCAAAAATGCTGGGATGAAGCTGTTGCAGAGGAATTAACTATCATAAGATTGTGGAATGAAGAGCACACAAGGATATATCCTTGTGATACCATTTTGGAGATTATGCGTGTTAAGATTCAAAACAATGTCGATGAGATTACGAAGCTGAAAGCGTTAGTTATAGGTTTATTCTTGATTGGTGCTATATTTTTCTACTTGTTTAAGTAGAAAAAGAAAAAGTTATATGGTAATTGGTACTCATGACAGACATACCTATTGGTATTGATGGGAAACTTATTAGTTAATGATGACAGACTTATTAGTTAATGATGAAAGACTTATTTATTAATGATGGGAGATTTATTAGTTAATGATGACAGACTTATTTGTTATTGATTGCAGACTTATTAGTAAATGATGGTAGACTTACTAGTTATTTATTGGTAGAGATGGCAGATTTATATCATAAAGTTTAACATTTATTACATCTACGACAATCAAAATATTGGAAATCACAAAAATGGCTCTAGAACCTTACAAGTTTTATAATTATGTCCACTTGTATTGCATTTGGAACATGCATGTTCTTTCCGTGGCCGTTTCTTCTCTACCGCTCTCTCTAAAGCAGATTTCATCATTGAATTTTTTGGACACCTTGGCGGTTAGCGAACCAAAGGTGACAAGCACTCGTTTTGTGTGACATGGACTGCAGCAGGTAAAGTGACATCTTTTGATAAAACTGATGTTGCATATGCATTGTATAAATAGTTCGTAAAATAATAAGGATGACAAATTGATATACGACATATTTTTCGTGCTTCCTTTGCTGCAATTGCATGTACACATGGTAGTTTTTTCAAGTCAAATATGCGATATGAGCATTTTTTTCTCTGTAAGGTTTACTACATGCAAAGATGACACACCTGTCACCTGAGTCTGATCAACGTCAGTTGGTTGTACATTAAGTTACTTAGCATATGGAAGTCATCCCTAAGAAAAATAAAATATTACTATTTAGTAAAATAGAAATACATACAAAATCTATGAACTTGCTCAATATTACCTCCAACATCTTTTCAACACCTCAAGTGAGAGTTGTTTTCATTCTACATGCATCATTCCTGCGTTCTGCAAACCACTTTGTCATCATTAACCACACAGTGTCTAGCAGTTCTACAATAGGTAAAGTCCTAGCTTCCGAAAGCACTTTATTAAGGAATTCACATATGTTTGGTGTGGTAATGTTGTATCGATCACCAGAGAAATGAACACGAGATCACATCTTCACGTTAGCTTTTACCAAATAGTTATGCACTGCTAGATTTAAGGTATATTTCGTCAAAATATCCTCTTAAAATCGTGCATGTCTAAGTGTCCGATACGCTTTACATTATGCCAATTACACCAAAAAAAACTTTTACCATATTAAAATAAATCTACCACAACTAATAAAAAATTATGACCCTATTAAAATAACTCTAGCACAATTAGCAAAAACTGCCACCATATTAAAATAAATTTACAACACCTAACAAAACACTGTGACGCTATTAAAATAACTCTACCACAACTACAAAAAACTGCCACCATATTAAAATAAATCTGCCACAGATACAATAAAACTTCCATTGTATATATTAAAATAAATCTGTCGAACCTACAAAAAAAATGTCACTAACTATAAATTAATTGTCAACATATTTACGAACCTTGATACCAAATCTCATATGCAATGCATCAGCAACATGACATGACAAAACTTTAGAACCAACACTGCCTACAAAATCTTTGTACAAAGCACCAAGCATTTTAGGAGTTGCTTGTCGCGTACGTCCTGAACGCTCAGTAACAAAACATGTATGGTTTGAAAAGAGCTGCCGAATTGTAAATTGTGGTGTGTTTCCAACTGGTGTAGCTTGTACTCTCCAATTGCAGTCTTTCACCCAACATTTTATAATTAAAATCATTGGGATTGATTTATGTACATCAAAATCGAATTGATGTATAACTGATAAAATCTTCAATCTAGTAACTAATGCATCTTTTGTCTCATATATTTGTCCTACAACAAGATTCAATGACGGCAACTCTATCAAATTATAATTACCACTTTGTTCTTCCTTAATACCACTTTTTGATACTCTTTTCTTAGGCGGTAATTTTGGAATCTCATCCTCTTCACTTTGCGAAAACCTTCTGTAAACACTAAAGTCTTCATCCTTAGAGGTTGTTCCATCAGAATCATCATAGTAGTCAAATCGATACTCCTCATCTTCATCATCTACCCATGGTGAAATCACTTCAGCAGATGGTTCTTCATCGTGTTGATCTTTTCCAACCTCTTTATGTTTCTTGTGCTGATATTCGTAGTTAAAAAAATCATCGTTGTCACGATTAATTGACAGACTATCAACTTTTGCTTTCTCTTTCTCTCTGACCTCTACACATAAACGAATTGCCATGGTTTTAATCATACCCAGAAATCCATGTAGCTATCGACAACTTCCCACTTTCACCGAAGGTGTATTTACCAGTAGCTTCTCCAACATTTTCTTTGAAAACATGTAACTTAATTCCATATTACATTAATTTCTATAGACTTCACATTCTTCATAAAGCATCATCAAGAAATCTTCAAAACGTGTCTTAGCATTTGCAGATAGAATTTTACACCCTTTTTGTTATCGATATTGAATGACCATCGTTTTTTCTCGAAAATCCCTTCACCACAAATAAGAATTACGTCCTGCATCAAGAAAACTTTTTTACGAGAAAGAATGTGAAGAAAATGAGTAAAAATTGATGCTTTTGAGTTAAACTGAAAATTCGATGTGCTCGAGGTTGAAGAAGACGCGACGGCTAACCATAGAATCGCTCCATACATGATTTTCAAAGAAGGTTAAAATTGGCATTTTCAAAATTAATAAGTCTGTCATCAAATGTCTGTTATGGAATATAATAATCCAAAATTCTTGTATCAAATGTAAAATCGAAAAATTTAGTTTAGTCCTAATTAAATCGGATGCTTGCTGTAGAAAAGCAAACTACCGTAATGGACAAATTTAATGAAAATCTGCCAAGTCGCAAATGTTATTCTAGTAATTATCTTGAAAATATTCTTTGATAGCAGATTTGATGTAAATCTGCCATAACAATAATAAATATGCAAGGTCGCATTTCCAAAAATCTGCCAGCTCCCAACATAAGTCTACGATAGACTTATTAAGTCTGACTCGATACTTAATAAATCTGCCGTTAGTTTAAATTAAATTTGTTCCAGACTTATAAAAACTGAAGAAGATTTGATAAAACTGCCACAGACTTAGTGTGTCTGTTGGCAGACTTAATAAGTTTGTCGCACTTTTATAAAGTTTGCCACTATTACGTTAAAAATTACGGTAGATTTTTCGTGGCAGATTTATTTTGATACCCCTGAATTTCAATGACATTTTCGTAATAACACAACATTTTTTACTGACGTCTCTAAAAATCCCAGAAAATAGTAATAATATTTTGCGTATTTACGTTTTTTGTACCAACGACGATAAAAGCTACGCTCGGTGCCCAAATCATCTTAGTAATTAAAGAAATATTAGAGTCAAAAAAATAATTAGTATTAAATTTTACGTCATTTTAATACTTCTCCCTTGATTCTTTGTAATATCCAAACTCACTAGTCTAATCTTGCTATTAGTTAAACACAGTGGTAGTTAAAATATTGAAAACAATGTTGGTCTAAGAATGTGTCAACATCATATTACAAGAGAAGCATTGGAGGATTTTTTTGTTAATGTATCAACACCACATTTTTATTATCTTTTATTTATTAATTTAATTCAAATAATATTTTTCTATTATTTTTATGGGTTTACTTAAGTAAGTCATATAAACTTATTCAACTAATCCTATTTCCAGTTAAATATTAGAGATCTTTTACTAGCTATACAAACCAATTATGTTTTTATTTAAACTATCCAATCTTCCTATATTTTGTGTATTTCCACAACGATGTTAATTAGTACCGATTTCCGTTTAAATAATTCTTAAATCTAGTTTAAAAATACGAAATCAAACAACTAAGATTAGTTCAACCCTTAACATAATTTAAATTAAAACTATTACTACCAATAACATACATAATGCCATAATATTTCCCTAATTAATTTGAGAAAATGATATTATAACCATTTATATCGATTTAAATATTCGTACAGTCGGATATTTATATATATTGGATAGACTTATGATATTAATTGAAGTTCGGATAAAGGAAAAACCAATCCTAATTGTTCAATTTATAATTTTTAACTGGTTAAAATTTTGTTTAAACAGAAACTATTACTAATTAATGGTATTTTGAAAATACAAAAATATAGAAAAATTGGGTGGTTTAGAAAAAAAATATATAATCGATTTGTGTACTTAATAGAATTCTCAAAATTTTAAATAAAAATAGATTTAGTTGAATAAATTTTTCAAAGTTATCGGAATCGGAAGTGAACTCTTATCTGTGTTAGCAAACAACTATGTGTTGTCTTTTAATAATCTTAAAATATTGTTTCTTCTATTTTCAAATATTATATATTCTCATAAATGCATTAAACTATATTTTAAAACAAATTGCATACTAGTTGCTTGCTAAATATTTTCTCTTTCTAAATTTCGGTTACTTTCTATAAATAATAACACTAATAATTTAATATATATATACAAATAATAAATTAAAGGTTATAAAATTTAGTGTAAATTTTAGATAAAATAAATTACACTAAACATGATAGACAATCAATTTTTCATACTTCATAAATCACATGGTCATATTATATTTTGACATATTTGTAATAAAAAAAACACCAGGGGATACATTTACGTGTATTATTACAAGGTAATATTTATTGTTTTTTAATTCTCTTTGTGAACAAAAGAGAATTTTTGGATTGGATTTTGTAAATATTTTTTATATTAATATTTTTCAAATTGTTTTTTTTACACCGTGAAAACATACTTCAGTTACAAAAACATTCAGAAGATATCGTGCGTATCTTTGAATCAGAATGGAATATAAGTGTTAACGTAAGTGAAAATCGAGTTTTTTCTTCGGGTTTCTTTGGCGAGCGCATCCGCATATAAGTTCTTTTTTCTTGGTTGGAAATTTAGATCAAACTTCGGATAATGCTGTCGCAGAACCTCGTACTCCTTAATCTCAGTGTTGAAAGTTGGCCATCCTTCTGGATCTATGATCAGACGAATACGGTAAATCACATCAGTGATAAACTCGAAGCAGTATCGGTGTTTATTGATAACCATGGTTTTTGCATTGTTTCACCATGCATTTCACCACATTTTTCGTGTCTTCATTAGTATTTTTGGCATTTATCCGCCTATTTACGTTCATTGGCATTTAGCATAGTATTATGTAGGTTAGTGCATGCATTTCTACATCTTGCATACTTTCTCGTTGGTTTCAGGTACAAGGAGAAGTTAGATGGGATAAAGATCGAAAATATGGCCAAGAAGGCTTCTAGAGGGCAAGAGATCGGCCATTCGGCCGATCTCGACAGGCCGGTCTTAGCCGGACCACAAGCGATCGACCATCCGGCCGATGGCATCGGGCCGGTCTCAGCCGGACCATACGCGATCAGCCATCCGGACGATCGCACCTGGCCGATCTCAGCCGGACCATCCGCAATTGGCCATCCGGCCGATCGCGCAACATCCGGCCGGCCCACCATCCTGTCGGCCAACACCTACTAATACGTGCTAAGACCTGTCCACGCGATCGGCCATCTGGCTTGATCTTTAGGGATTGATTTTCATTCTTTGTTCTTGAACTCTTGGTTTTTAATGAAGGATTTCTCTACTCTATCTCCTATCTTATATTTATTTGCCTTTACTTCTTTATGCTTACTGTTTTAATGAATATGTTTGAGTAGTTTTCTGTATGGATTGTGGGTAAGCTAGATTAGGAAAATCTAATAATGACTTAGGGTTGTTTAGCTAGATTAGATGACAAATCCCTAATGTTTAGGGTGTGATTATTGCTAGAGATTGAAGTAGCTAATCAATGCTTAGATGGATGATGTTCTGCTCCCAAGAAGTGTAGACAAACGTGTAGATAGACCTAAACATTCTTATTGCATGTTAGCCAACAAAAGTTGATGTCTAAGGTGATAGGTAGACATGTTAGACTCGAACCCAATGATCACTAGGCGATAGATTGTTGTAAAAAGAATTATAGTCTATATGCTGGTGAATGGACTGTTGCCACGAGAGTGGATCAGTCTAGTAGATAGTGTTCTAAGTCTTAGAGAATTATCTAATAGAACCTGTAATCGTTAGTCAAAGAAAGATTGCTCCGAATCGAATTCCTTGCCCACTGTCCAGATTTCTTGCTTATCGAATTTAACCCATCTTTACTTTCTTTGCAATTAGATTATTAGATAACCAAACAAATCCACAATTAGTATTTGCCTAGATATAAGTATTTCGTGTATTCCTATTTTGTTATTCTACTTTCCTGAGGATTCGATACCTAGATACTACTCGATTTGCTCTGCACTTGGAGTTGTACTCGGGATTAAAATTTAAAATCATATCAAGTTTTTGGCACCGTTTCCGGGGAAATTAGCAATAGTCATTAAGATTTTGATTCGTTTAGATACTAGCTAGGATTTGTTTCTGTTTTTTGTTTACTGATATTGACCGTTATATGTTTGCTTTCCAGGTGTATGAACACCAGGTGTAGAGGGCAACTAGATCTACAACTGAGTGAAATCGACGTACAACAGTTGGAAAGAGATGCAACACGAGCCAAGAGAGAACGTTTGAACCAGCAAAGGAGGCTTAGAGAGAGGGAACATCACGAACAGAACATGCCACAAAATGCTGAGAATGAAGCTCAAGGAGCTGGAATTTCTGATTAGAACGCATGGAGAGCAAGAGGCCCAATGCACCCACAAATGCCTCAGCGAGTGATCGGGACTTTTGATGAACCAACTGTTTATGGAATTAGGACTGGGATTCGACCCCTCCTGTGGAGAATAACAACTTTGAGATTAATGCAAACTTGATAAACATGGTACAGGAAGAAAGTTCCATGGTTTACCAATGGAAGACTCGCTGAATCACTTTGACCAGTTCGACAGATTTTGTAGAACCGTGAATATCAATGGGATCTCGGAGGATGCTTTTAAGTTAAGACTATTCCCTTTCTCTCTGGGAGACAAGGCAGACAATTAGGAGAAGAGCTTGCCACATGATGTCATAACCTCATGGGATCAATGCAAGAGACTCTTTATGTCCAAGTTCTTCTCAGCCTCAAGGACAGCAAGGTTAAGGAACGAGATCTCAGGTTTTGTTCAGCACGGTAATGAAAGCTTCTCTGAACCATGGGAGCGTTTCAAGGGATACACATGGCTTCTAAGACGAGTCACTCCTCAGTACCCTATACAGAGGAGTGCTCCCTAGAATCCATATGTTCCTAGACACAACAAGCAAAGGGAACTTTCTTGGACAAGCAGCTGAAAGCGGAATGATTTGGTGGAGAATTTTGCTCAAAGGGATGGTAACTATGGAGAGGACTATGACAGAGCCTCACGTGGGAGCAGAGGCTATGAAGATGATAATAGAAGAGAGATGAAGGCACTGAATGAGAAGCTGGATAGGGTTATGCAAGTGTCTCAACGAGTAGTGAACTTTGTAGAAGAGTTTGATGGATACAAAGGGTATACAGAAGAAGGGAACGACGTCCAGGAATGTTATGAGGACATGAACTACATTAGAGGGCCCTCAGGGTATCAGAAGAGTTTCAATCAGAACTACCGAAGCCACCCCAACTTCTCATACAAAAGCACCAACGTGGAGAACCCGCAAGACTTAACGTTTCCTCCATACAAATCGCATGATCAACGCTACCAGCCCTACAAGCCTCCACCTCAAGGTTTCCAACACCCAAGTATCAGCCTCCTCGATATCAACCCAAGATGTGTTACAATCAGCAGTAGCAACTCCTTTCAATCAATGCACCACTCGCACCTAAGGCTATCCAAGAAGATGATACGAAGGCAATATTGCAAAAGATCTTGGAAGGTGAAGGAAAGGGAGCAATAGAGATGAGCAAGAAGATGGCTGAGGTCAAAAACAAGGTATACAATGCCTTTGGGGAGCTTAGCGTCAAGTATGACCACCTCTCATCTCATCTTAAGGCACATGACAGCCAGGTTGCACAGGTAGCTTCCTCTTCTTCTGCACCGAAAAGTGAACTCCCTGGTAAACTTGAAGAAAACCCAAGGGAGTAGTGTCAAGCTATCACACTAAGAAATAGGAAAGAATTCCCACCTAGAGAACGAACTGATAGGCTTGAAGAGAACGAGGCTAATGAAGTAATCGAAGCCCCTCAGGTTGCTAATCCAGAAACATTTGAAACAAAAAACAAGGTGGATGAGGAGACACCTCCTAAAACTAATGCAGGAACAGGAGCATATGAAGCAGCGTTCATACCACCCCATTACAAGCCCAAACTCTCTTTTCCAGGAAAGTTCAAGAAGCATATTCTAGACAAGCAGTACGAGAAGTACAAGAGCTTGATAAGCTCGATTCCGGTAACTTTGCCTTTCATGGACTTGGTGTTGCATTGCCCGAAAGTGAACAAGCTTTTTAACGACGTGATGGCTAAAAGAAGAGTCCTTGAGGAAAGGTTAGTGATTTTTAATCATGAATGTAGTGCCATAATTCAGAGTTATATGCCAAAGAAACTGTAGGATCCAGGAAGCTGCACTTTGCCGTGCACTCTAGAGCCCCTGTTCTTTGGAAAGTGTCTGATTGATCTTGGAGCAAGTGTGAGTTTGATGCCGTTGACAGTCTCCAAACGTCTCGATCTTTCAAACTTCAAAAAGACGCGTATCTCACTGGTGCTTGCGGACAGATCTATAAGATACCCAATATGAGATCTAGAAGACTTGCCATTGAAGGTCGGAAACGTAGTAATACCAACAGATTTTTTCATGTTGGAGATGGATAAAGAGCCGTCCGATCCCAGAATCCTTGGAAACCTTTCTTGGCCACTACTGGAGCTACCATTGACGTGAAGAAAGGGATCATAAACCTTAACTTAGGGAAAGCAAATCTGAAGTTCAACATCATGGATGCGCTGAAGAAACCGACCATAGAAGGAAAGGTATTTTCTGTTGAAACTTTTGTAGAATGGGAAGAAGACCACCTAGACGAGCTGGCCGTGGAAGACCCCCATGAGATAGCACTCACAAGAGGCAAAGGAGGCTGTGTGATCGTGAATGAGAAAGCCCTAGTACGAGAAGATGCTGAAATCACACCACGCCGCAAGAGACTAGGCTGTTTGCTGGAGATGCTTGAGGAAGGAGCAGTTGTAGAGTCAAGTGAAGCTAGCAATGGTAAATCTAACAATAAAGACAAGTTGGGTGCGTACAAGGCAAAAAGGCAGACCCAAGATCGAGACCAAGTGATCTACACTTCATGCATAAGCTGTTAAGATACCAGGCTTATCTCACTGGAGGACCTCCCTGGGCACTCCACCTACATTACAGCGCACCTAAGAACAACCACACCATCTCTTTCAACCCTTTCCCACCAATAAAGATATACCAATCACTCAAATTTGCCTTTGTTGTTCACATTTTTGTTTCTTTTATTTTTATCTCTCTCTTTCGTATTTATTTTCTCATCGAGATGGTGAGAGATAAGTCCGGGGAGGGGGAAACTGATGGTCACATTTGCATCATTTTGTATTGTACATATATTTATGCATTAGAAAAACATAAAAATGAAAAAAAAACTCGAAAAACCAAAAAAAAAATATTGTCATTTACACTCCATGTGTTAGGATTGAGTTTAGAAGCATATAGGATTTCGTTGCATTTGCATATGGATCATGGTTAGAGTGCCTCAACTAAGTTGTACTTAGGACTAAGATTGGAACCCTTGCTAGAAGTACTATGATGCCTACACCATTTCGAAATTTTGGAATCTTGTATTGTGCCACAATTTATTAGGTAGATCATTCTCGGGAATTGAAATGTGTCTGATTTGATCCTAATTCCATAAATTAGAACTTGAACCGGATTTGAAATTATCTTACGTATATCTTTCTTAAGACTTGTTCATGGATACCGATATACACATTCATATTTTCTTTCACCTTTATACCACCCTCTGTTAACCTGAATGGCTGAATCCCCCTCTTTGGAATGGTTACACCACTTCCCAACCCAATCCTTTCCTTGAAGCCAACATTACTCTTGTGTGAACCTTGTGTAAGGTCTTTTTACTAGAATGCTTACTTTGCAAAACATGTTGAGTTTTGAGAACGACAAGGCTAGGACTTTCATGTAGATGCTATTGACATAGGAAAATCAAATAAGACCTATCTTGACCTACAAGGCAAGTGTGAGCACGAAAATTCAGTTTGAATAACAAGGGAAATGAAAAAGGATGGGTTATTATTAACCACATGGTTGAAATGGTTAAATAGCTACCTTGGGAGAAGAATCAAGGTGAAAAAGTCATGCCCATGCTGCACACAGTCTTGGCAACCACACCAAACAGTCATGCCCATGCTGCACACAGTCTTGGCAACCACACCAAACAGTCATGCCCATGCTGTCTCCTCTCTTCTCATTGGTTGTTGACAGGCTCCTCCTCTATTCAAACTCATCCACAAGTTTGAATTCGTTTTCTTTTGTGTTCACATTGTAAATCCTCTATAAAAGGGCTGTAAAGACTCAATGTATAACATACTCTTAGGAGATTCTTCTCCATAAGTCTAAGTCATTTCTCATTTTCTCATACTTCTCTTTGAGTTTTCAGATTCAATTCTTCACATTTCTCCTCTATAATCTCAATATTCTTACATGGTATCAGAGCATAAGATCATTCTCTTATCTTTTCTACTCAAATCTCTCAGTTTCTAATCTAAAATTCTGTCAAAAATCTCTCAGTCTTTAGACTAAAAACTCACGGTTTCATTCAACCATAAAAGCTGCTTCCTTTGAGCTCTTCAAAGCCTAACAATGGAGGATACAGTTCAAATTAGTTCCAGCCTGAAACCTACGGTGATAGCAGTAGTTCTCAAAGGCTTGAACTACACATTATGGTCAAGAACCATCAAGACAGCCATTTGTGGCAAAGGACTTTGGAATCACATCTTGGAGGATAATACTCCATCTATAGATGATCCAAAGGAGAAGAAGGATGAGGCAACAAGAAAAGAAGAAGCTAGGTGGTTCCAAGAAGATCAATCAGTCCTTGGATTCCTCCAAAATTCATTGGACCCATCCATTCTTGAAGCTTATTCACATTGTGAAACTGCCAAGTCTCTTTGGGACACTCTCAAGAGGGTGTATGGGGATGTTTCAAACCTCAGCCGTGTGTATGAGGTTAAGAAGGCTCTCAATGATCTACACCAAGAGGATATGGAGTTCACAAAATTCCTGGGCAAGTTCCAGTCAACATGGTCCGAGCTTGACATGTTGAGACCAAGTTCTATGGATCCAAAGGTGCTTAATGAAAGGAAGGAACAAGACAAGATATTTGGGCTCCTTCTCAACCTAAATCCAGCCTTTAAGGATGTGATTAAGTCCATCCTGAGATAGCCAAAACTCCCTGATTTCGAAGAGGTGTGCTCACGGATTCAAAAGGAGCAAGGCAACATTGGTTTGTTTGGTGGTAAAGGAGAACTAGTCATGGCCAACAAAAGCGTGTTTAAGCAAGAGGATAGGAAGAGTGTGATGTGTGAGCATTGTAAGAGGAATGGCCACATCAAGGACAAGTGCTGGATACTTCATCCTCATCTCAAGCCAAACCGGTTCAAGGATTCAAAGGCTAACATCTCTCAAATGGTTGCGACTGAACCGGCAAGTTCATCCAACCAAGGAGGGGAGCTAGCTATGAATGTATCCATGGAGTATGTTAAGAAGAGTGACTTGGAGGATCTCATCAAGGCCTATGCCTCAAAACTCTCCGGTATCACACTCTACTCCCATAAATCGCTTGATAAACCAGATCATAAGTTGGTAGTGGATTCAGGTGCTTCTCACCATATGATTAGCAATGCTAGGTTGTTAAAGAACATTGAACCATGTCTAGGACAAGTAACTATAGCTGATGGTAAGGGTATTCCAATTGAAGGAACCGGAAAATTAAGACTATTTGACAAAGAAACTAATGCATTCTTTGTACCTAAATTTAAGTCTAATCTAGTTTCTGTCAAAAAGGCTACTAAAGACCTCAATTGCAATGCTACATTTGGGCCTAACAATGTTTACTTTCAGGATATTAAGAGTGGTAAGATACTTGGAGGTGGTGTAACTCAAGATGAGCTCTATGTTCTTGAAGACCCTCCAAGCAATTTGGATTCCTTAGCTTTCAAATCCTGTGTTTTTGCTAATAAAGATGTCTTATGGCATGCTAGATTAGGACATCCTCATGCTCGTGCTTTAAGCTTAATAATTCCTAATGTCGCTTATGATCACTCAGTTTGTGAGGCTTGTATCCTTGGCAAACATTGTCGTGTTGTTTTCCCTAAATCGTCTACAATTTATGAGCATTGCTTTGATTTAGTACATTCCGATGTTTGGACCTCACCTTACATGTCTAGAGATAGGAATAAATACTTTGTGACCTTTATAGATGAGAAATCGAAATATACATGGGTTACATTACTTCCATCTAAAGATAGGGTTTATGAGGCATTTATAAACTTTCATAATTATGTTACTAATCAATTCAATGCCAAGATCAAAGTGTTAAGATCAGATAATGGAGGGGAATACACAAGTCAAAGATTCAAAGCTCATCTAAACAAACATGGAATACTACATCAAACTAGCTGTCCACACACACCACAACAAAATGGAGTTGCTGAAAGGAAGAACCGACACTTAATGGAAGTAGCAAGATCCATGATGTTTCATACCAATGTTCCTAAAAGTTTTTGGGGAGATGCAGTCTTGGTTGCTTGCTACCTCATCAATCGGATTCCAACCAAAGTCTTGCAAGATATATCCCCATTTGAGGTACTCAATAAAACTAAACCTTCCATTGATCATTTACGTGTATTTGGGTGTGTGTGCTTTGTGTATGTTCCAGGTGATCTAAGAAACAAGTTGGAGGCAAAGAGCATCAAGTGTATGTTCCTTGGATATTCGACAACACAAAAGGGTTATAAGTGCTATGATCCGAGCAACAACAGGACATATGTGTCTAGAGATGTCAAGTTCATAGAAGAACAAAGCTATTATGATCAGAAAGATTGGGAAGGATTGAAGGATCTCTCAAGGTCACCTTCTGATTTGGCTACGAGTTTGAGGTTTCTCTTGAATCATTTGGGAAATGATCTGCCAAAGGATTCAAGACACGAAGAAACAAGAACCTTAAGTAGTTCACAAGATACCCAAGAGAATGAACAAGGGGTGGTAACTCAAGAACCAACTCCAATCCAAGAAGAAGCTATGGCCCAAAATCAAGAACAAGACGACTTGGAAGTGGGTATAGAGGAACCTATTCACCAAATGGAAGAGGAAACGGTTGTAGAGGAGGCTGCACCACCTGTTCAGCATTTAAGGAGGAGTACTAGACTTAGGAACACTAGGGTATTCTACAACAACCAGGCCGTGGCTCATCCCATACAAGCTGTTTGTTCCCTTGACCTCTTGCCATCTAGTCATCAAGCATTCCTTGGAAAGATTGAACAAAGTCAGATTCCAAGGACTTATGAAGAAGCTGAGAGCAAGAAAGAATGGTTAGATGCAGTAAGAGATGAGAAGGGAGCTATGGAAAGGAATCATACATGGGATATACAAGAACTTCCCAAAGGCAAGAAGGCTGTGAGTTCCAAGTGGGTGTTCACCATCAAGTATAAGAGCAATGGGGACATAGAAAGGTACAAGGCACGTCTAGTTGCAAGAGGTTTCACTCAGACATATGGAGAGGACTATACTGATACATTTGCACCGGTGGCTAAGCTACACACTGTAAGGGTTGTTCTTTCACTAGCTACGAATCTGACTTGGGACTTATGGCAAATGGATGTCAAGAACGCATTCCTACAAGGAGAACTTGAAGAGGAAGTGTATATGACTCCACCACCAGGCCTTGAAGATTTTTGCAAAGAGGGACAAGTTCTAAGACTTAGGAAGGCAATATATGGGTTGAAGCAGTCACCAAGGGCCTGGTATCACAAATTAAGCTCCACACTTACTGATAATGGGTTTAGGAAATCCCATTCAGATCATACTTTGTTCACTCGTCAAAACTCCAAAGGAATCGTGGCGGTCTTGGTTTATGTGGATGACCTTATCATCACAGGAGATGATAAGGAAGGAATTCAATCCACAAAGGCCTTCTTAAACAGATCATTTGACATCAAGGATCTTGGAGAGTTGAAGTACTTCTTGGGTATTGAAGTGTGTCGGTCTCAAGAAGGGCTCTTTCTATCCCAAAGAAAGTATGCTCTTGATCTGTTGACAGACACGGGAAAGCTTGGGGCTAAACCAGCCAAAACTCCTCTTGAAGATGGCTACAAGGTCAACGGAAAGGGGGAGAAAGCTGATGAGTTATTTAAGGATGTTTCTCAGTATAGGAGACTAGTTGGGAAGCTGATCTACCTCACCCTCACACGACCAGACTTGTGTTTTGCTGTGAATCAAGTAAGTCAACATATGCAAAAGCCTACTGTATATCATTGGGAAGCTGATCTACCTCACCCTCACACGACCAGACTTGTGTTTTGCTGTGAATCAAGTAAGTCAACATATGCAAAAGCCTATTGTATATCATTGGAGCATGGTAGAAAGGATCCTTAGATACATCAAAGGATCTCCTGGTCAAGGTATATGGATGGTCAAGAATGGGAACACTGAGATTGTCGGGTATTGTGATGCGGATTGGGCTGGTGATAGGGTGGATAGGAAATCAACCACTGGGTATTGCACCTTCGTTGGTGGGAACTTAGTCACTTGGAAGACTAAGAAGCAGAAGGTGGTATCATGTTCTAGTGCTGAAGCAGAATATAGGGCTATGAGGAAGCTGACAAATGAAGTAACTTGGCTCAAAGCACTCTTGAAAGATTTTGGTATTGCACAACCAGGGCCAATTACCTTCCATTGTGATAATCAGGCAGCCATTCACATAGCTTCAAACTCAGTGTTTCACGAGAGGACCAAGCACATAGAGATCGACTACCATAAGGTTAGGGAGAAAGTTCAAGATGGAACCATTCTGCCATGTTATACAAGGAGTGAAGACCAACTAGCTGACATCTTCACAAAGGCAGCAAGTCTCAAAGTTTGCAAGAACATCTTTAGCAAACTTGGGCTTGTTGATTTATCACACCCATGATCAAAGGTCTCCTAATCCAAGAGCAACACACTCTTTTTCCCTTATTAAGGTTTTGTCCCAAGTGGTTTTCCTTAATAAGGTTTTTAATGAGGTGTTGCCTTGGGTTCCCAAGCTTAAGACTTTAGGGTGATTCCAAAGTCTTTAGCTTGAGGGGAGTATTGACATAGGAAAATCAAATAAGACCTATCTTGACCTACAAGGCAAGTGTGAGCACGAAAATTCAGTTTGAATAACAAGGGAAATGAAAAAGGATGGGTTATTATTAACCACATGGTTGAAATGGTTAAATAGCTACCTTGGGAGAAGAATCAAGGTGAAAAGTCATGCCCATGCTGCACACAGTCTTGGCAACCACACCAAACAGTCATGCCCATGCTGCTGCACACAGTCTTGGCAACCACACCAAACAGTCATGCCCATGCTGTCTCCTCTCTTCTCATTGGTTGTTGACAGGCTCCTCCTCTATTCAAACTCATCCACAAGTTTGAATTCGTTTTCTTTTGTGTTCACATTGTAAATCCTCTATAAAAGGGCTGTAAAGACTCAATGTATAACATACTCTTAGGAGATTCTTCTCCATAAGTCTAAGTCATTTCTCATTTTCTCATACTTCTCTTTAAGTTTTCAGATTCAATTCTTCACATTTCTCCTCTATAATCTCAATATTGTTACAGATGCTAGCTTCACATTATAAGCTCATCATAGGTTAGGACTTAGGTAGGCTTGCTAGAATGTTTGAGTATGAGATGAAAAGAAAAATAAAGAGAAAAGAAAATGAGAGAAACCCAAAAAGGGAGAATTTGGGGGTTGTGCATAAGAAAAATGGGCATGAGAATCGGTTAATAAGTGTAAAAGATAGCTCTAAGTTTTAAAGTGAAAATTTCCTCTAAGAAAGTCAAGAAGGCACAAGCCTAGATCAATTATCAAAAGTAGAGGAGAAAAATATAAAAAGAGTTAGAAAAGAAAAGTGATTCCAATTATCCTAATTAATCACTACTCCCTAGTACCCAAAAGAGAATTTCAAAGTAAGAAAAAAGAAGAAGGTAGGCAAAGAAAGCCTCGGAAGAGTAGATAACTTAGGATGGGATTAACTTGAGTTTGAGATAGAGAGTTTTGTGCTAGAATATGGGTAGATGAAAGTATTGCCTTGTATGCATCATTGTTTTTTACTCTTAGTGTTTTACAAAAGTTCCATTCCTTTTCGAGTGAATCTTTGTGATTAGTTGAACCACCTTACCTCACTTTAGAACCCATTTCTCCCTAGCCAAATGAACTTGTCTTAGTTGATGCATAGAAAGATTCACTTATGCTTTTAATTGAATGTTAAGGATTTAGGTGATTTGATCACGCACAACATGACTAGAGATTGACATTGTGGCACATACAAAAAGTACTAGGAAGTAAGCTCGATTCAAGCACTAAAATACTCCTACATAAAGATTTTTGGATTAGATCTTTGTGTGTGATTTCCGTTAGGGGATCCAGTCTTCAATCCTCTTTTTTGGTTTGTTTTTGCTTGTTTTCCTCGAGTACGAGTAAAACGCAAGTTCAGAGGAGTTGATAACCATGGTTTTTATATTGTTTCACCATGCACCACCCTTTTTCGTATCTTCATTGGCATTTTAGGCATTTATCCGCCTATTTACGTTCATTGGCATTTAGCATAGTATTATATATGTTAGTGCATGTATTTCTACATCTTGCATACCTTCTCGTTGATTTCAGGTACAACGAGAAGTTAGACGGGAAAAAGATCGGAAAATGGCCAAGAAGGCTTCTCGAGGGCACGAGATCGACCATCCGGTCTCAACCGGACCACACGCCATCGGCCATCCGGTCTCAACCGGACCACAAGCCATCGGCCATCCGGCCGATCGCACCTAGCCAATCCCGGCCGGACACACGCAATCAGTCATCCGGCCGATCGCACCTGGTCGATTGCACCTGGCCGATTGCACTTGGCCGATCGTACCTGGCCGATCGCACCTGACCGATCGTGAAACACCTGGCCGGCCCACCATCCGTTCGGCCTGCACCTATGGGTACGTGCCAAGACTTGCCCACCCGATCGGCCATCTGGCCGATCGCACCATACCGATCGCACACCACCTACCAAGGGCCTGCCAGGACCTGCCGAGTGCTTGCCGAGATCTACCGAGCCCATGATCATGCACCTGTCCGTGCGATCCGCCATATGGCCTATCGCACCTGGCTGGTCGCGTACCACCCGGCCAGCACATCCCAAGACCTGCCAACTCCATTCCAGCCTGGCCGATCCCAAGGCAGCTCTTGCAAACCCAATCCCATCACCAAACCGGCCATTAGGCCGGTCTCGCCATGCCAATCGCCCATGTCCATCACCAGACCGCCCTAATGGTCCGTCTCACCATGGTCGGGTCGCCCAGACCCATCACCAGATTGGCCTAATGGCTGGTCTCACCTTGGCCGATCTCATATCAGCCCCAAAATCCACAACCCATTAGGAGATTGGCCAAATGGCCTATCTCACATGGCCGGTCTCGGGCCAACCCGAGTCTAAATTATCCTAAATCTATTTTTACTTAACCGGTTTGTCCCAAGATTAAACCTAATTGTTAGGGATGCTATATAAACCTTTTTTAAACACTTTTAACCTAATTTTTGTTTAATTTTCTCTTAGTTTTTGTCTCTGGACGTTTTTAGAGAGAGTAGATATTGTTTTTCAACCTTTGTTATTGAACTCTTGGTTTTTAGTGAAGGATTTCTCTACCCTATCTCCGACTTTATGTTTATTTGCTCTTACTTCTTTATGTTGACTAATTTAATGAATATGTTTGAGTAGTTTTCTGTATGGATTGTGGGTAAGCAAGATTAGGAGAATCTGATATTGACTTAGGGTTGTTTATGTAGATTAGATGACAAATCCTTGATGTTTAGGGTGTGCTTAATGCTAGGGATTGAAGTAGCTAATCAATGATTAGATAGATGATGTTCTGCTCCCTAGAGGTGTAGACAAAATGTGTAGGTAAGCCTCAACATCCGTATTGCATCTTAGCCAACGAGAATTGATGTCTAAGGCGATAGGTGGACATGATTAGACTCGAACCCAATGATCACTAGGCGATAGATTGCTGTGCAAAAGACTTGTAGTCTATAGGCTGGTGAATGGGTTGTTGCCACGAAAGTGGATCAGTCTACTAGATAATGTTCTAAATCTTATGGAATTACCTAATCAAACATGTAGAATCATTAGTCAAAAGAAGATTGCCCCGAATTGAATGTCTTGCCCACTGTCCATATTTCTTGGTTATTGAATTTAACTCGTCTTTACTTTCTTTGCAATTAGATTACTAGATAATCAATCAAAAATCTAATTAGTATTTGCCTATATTTAAGTGTTTCATGTATTCCTACTGTGTTATTCTACTTCCGCGAGGATTCGATATCCAATTACTACTCGATTTGCTATGTACTTGGAGTTGTACTCATAATTAAAACTTAAAACTCCATCATTTATTGACTAGGCTTGACATAGCCCAAATGAGGCTTAGTAACTCCATATGTAATGGAGATAGTCCTCTATAAATTCTTTGCATACCCATAAGATCGCTTGTTCCGCCTTGTAACTTGAGAATCCATCCCATCCCAGCCGTCCTTTCCTCCAATTTCCATGAACCATCAATGAAACAAACAAAGGGTTTATGTTTGAGAGGGCTGTAGATACGGGGGACCGCATCTTGACTAGGGTCTTGTTCTGGTCCAAACGGCAATATAGATGAAAGCCAAACTTCACTTCCTTTTCGAGCCTTTTCCAAAATGGTTGGAGCTAGTCGTACTATTGCCTTGTAGACTTTATCGTTTCGAGCTTTTTAAATAAACCATAGAATCCACGGTAGGCCAGAAATATGTATCCGAATGGAATTCCTTCAGGATATGCTAGGATAAATAGTCAAAATTCCCATATATAATTTCTTTGGGGAAAATTGAAGGTGCAGACGGGATATTTGATAATGCCCATGTCTTACGAGAAGGAGGGCACATGAAAAGAACATGATTGATACTTTCCTCAACCCCTCCACAAACATCACATGAGGCGTCTTCCCGAATATGATGTTGGCAAAGGCATCCGCTGGTTGCTAGTTCCCCGGTCAGGATTGCCAAAGAAAATGTTGGATTTTCTTTGGTGTTTTGAGCTTTCACTCAACCTGTTTGAGGGAGATTTTCTGAATTTGGTTTTTCTACATTATTAAAGCCCTCTTCATGCTAATTATAGTACTCATTAGTCGTAGTCTCACGAAATGCATCTGTCACCATTTCACTGTTTCTTCACTAGTATCACATGTACCTCCCTTATTTCTATGGACATCATCACTCCGACTACTCGTTCCTAATTGAACATTCAACTCTTCTCCATGTTTATACCAAATATAATAATTTGGCATAAATCCTCGACTATATACATGATTCTAAATTTTGCGTCCCAGAAGAAATTTATCATTTTTGCAATTGATACAAGTAAATAAAAACTTACCTCCGCTACTTTGAGCTATTGGTTGACTACTTACAAAATTCATGAACTACTCCATGCCTTGTGCAAATCCCGCCGATCTATTTCTTGTTTGATTATCAATCCTTCTGTATATCCAATCTCTCGAATTACTGTAATTTCTCCACATGTTTGAAGTTTTTTTTCTTTTTGATTCTACAAATGAGAGAATGAGACATGGGAGCATATATACATATAAAAGATTTTGCTACTACTTTGCGACAAAAACAGTGTGGTCGCATATATGTCGGTATACCTACCACGCACATGTTTTTCATGTCGTGGCTTTGCCACCACTTTGTGACTGAAGAGGCACTCCCACCATGGTCGCAAATTGGTCGCATATTTTGCGACCAATATCCGACCAACAAGTGGCTCTACCACATGCAATCGCTAATCTGTCGCAAATTAGTCGCATATTAGTCGCAAAATGGTTGCGTATTACGACTGATTTGCAACTATTGTTTTTAGTCCCAAAATTGCGACCAATATGCGACTACTGCTCCGTAGTCGCAAATGGTCGCAAAACCGTGGCAAATGTATTGACATAGGAAAATCAAATAAGACCTATCTTGACCTACAAGGCAAGTGTGAGCACGAAAATTCAGTTTGAATAACAAGGGAAATGAAAAAGGATGGGTTATTATTAACCACATGGTTGAAATGGTTAAATAGCTACCTTGGGAGAAGAATCAAGGTGGAAAAGTCATGCCCATGCTGCACACAGTCTTGGCAACCACACCAAACAGTCATGCCCATGCTGCACACAGTCTTGGCAACCACACCAAACAGTCATGCCCATGCTATCTCCTCTCTTCTCATTGGTTGTTGACAGGCTCCTCCTCTATTCAAACTCATCCACAAGTTTGAATTCGTTTTCTTTTGTGTTCACATTGTAAATCCTCTATAAAAGGGCTGTAAAGACTCAATGTATAATAAACTCTTAGGAGATTCTTCTCCATAAGTCTAAGTCATTTCTCATTTTCTCATACTTCTCTTTGAGTTTTCAGATTCAATTCTTCACATTTCTCCTCTATAATCTCAATATTCTTTCATGGTATCAGAGCATAAGATCATTCTCTTATCTTTCCTACTCAAATCTCTCAGTTTCTAATCTAAAATTCTGTCAAAATCTCTCAGTCTTTAGACTAAAAACTCACGGTTTCATTCAACCATAAAAGCTGCTTCCTTTGAGCTCTTCAAAGCCTAACAATGGAGGATACAGTTCAAATTAGTTCCAGCCTGAAACCTACGGTGATAGCAGTAGTTCTCAAAGGCTTGAACTACACATTATGGTCAAGAACCATCAAGACAGCCATTTGTGGCAAAGGACTTTGGAATCACATCTTGGAGGATAATACTCCATCTATAGATGATCCAAAGGAGAAGAAGGATGAGGCAACAAGAAAAGAAGAAGCTAGGTGGTTCCAAGAAGATCAATCAGTCCATGGATTCCTCCAAAATTCATTGGACCCATCCATTCTTGAAGCTTATTCACATTGTGAAACTGCCAAGTCTCTTTGGGACACTCTCAAGAGGGTGTATGGGGATGTTTCAAACCTCAGCCGTGTGTATGAGGTTAAGAAGGCTCTCAATGATCTACACCAAGAGGATATGGAGTTCACAAAATTCCTGGGCAAGTTCCAGTCAACATGGTCCGAGCTTGACATGTTGAGACCAAGTTCTATGGATCCAAAGGTGCTTAATGAAAGGAAGGAACAAGACAAGATATTTGGGCTCCTTCTCAACCTAAATCCAGCCTTTAAGGATGTGATTAAGTCCATCCTGAGAGAGCCAAAACTCCCTGATTTCGAAGAGGTGTGCTCACGGATTCAAAGGGAGCAAGGCAACATTGGTTTGTTTGGTGGTAAAGGAGAACTAGTCATGGCCAACAAAAGCGTGTTTAAGCAAGAGGATAGGAAGAGTGTGATGTGTGAGCATTGTAAGAGGAATGGCCACATCAAGGACAAGTGCTGGATACTTCATCCTCATCTCAAGCCAAACCGGTTCAAGGATTCAAAGGCTAACATCTCTCAAATGGTTGCGACTGAACCGGCAAGTTCATCCAACCAAGGAGGGGAGCTAGCTATGAATGTATCCATGGAGTATGTTAAGAAGAGTGACTTGGAGGATCTCATCAAGGCCTATGCCTCAAAACTCTCCGGTATCACACTCTACTCCCATAAATCGCTTGATAAACCAGATCATAAGTTGGTAGTGGATTCAGGTGCTTCTCACCATATGATTAGCAATGCTAGGTTGTTAAAGAACATTGAACCATGTCTAGGACAAGTAACTATAGCTGATGGTAAGGGTATTCCAATTGAAGGAACCGGAAAATTAAGACTATTTGACAAAGAAACTAATGCATTCTTTGTACCTAAATTTAAGTCTAATCTAGTTTCTGTCAAAAGGCTACTAAAGACCTCAATTGCAATGTTACATTTGGGCCTAACAATGTTTACTTTCAGGATATTAAGAGTGGTAAGATACTTGGAGGTGGTGTAACTCAAGATGAGCTCTATGTTCTTGAAGACCCTCCAAGCAATTTGGATTCCTTAGCTTTCAAATCCTGTGTTTTTGCTAATAAAGATGTCTTATGGCATGCTAGATTAGGACATCCTCATGCTCGTGCTTTAAGCTTAATAATTCCTAATGTCGCTTATGATCACTCAGTTTGTGAGGCTTGTATCCTTGGCAAACATTGTCGTGTTGTTTTCCCTAAATCGCCTACAATTTATGAGCATTGCTTTGATTTAGTACATTCCGATGTTTGGACCTCACCTTACATGTCTAGAGATAGGAATAAATACTTTGTGACCTTTATAGATGAGAAATCGAAATATACATGGGTTACATTACTTCCATCTAAAGATAGGGTTTATGAGGCATTTATAAACTTTCATAATTATGTTACTAATCAATTCAATGCCAAGATCAAAGTGTTAAGATCAGATAATGGAGGGGAATACACAAGTCAAAGATTCAAAGCTCATCTAAACAAACATGGAATACTACATCAAACTAGCTGTCCACACACACCACAACAAAATGGAGTTGCTGAAAGGAAGAACCGACACTTAATGGAAGTAGCAAGATCCATGATGTTTCATACCAATGTTCCTAAAAGTTTTTGGGGAGATGCAGTCTTGGTTGCTTGCTACCTCATCAATCGGATTCCAACCAAAGTCTTGCAAGATATATCCCCATTTGAGGTACTCAATAAAACTAAACCTTCCATTGATCATTTACGTGTATTTGGGTGTGTGTGCTTTGTGTATGTTCCAGGTGATCTAAGAAACAAGTTGGAGGCAAAGAGCATCAAGTGTATGTTCCTTGGATATTCGACAACACAAAAGGGTTATAAGTGCTATGATCCGAGCAACAACAGGACATATGTGTCTAGAGATGTCAAGTTCATAGAAGAACAAAGCTATTATGATCAGAAAGATTGGGAAGGATTGAAGGATCTCTCAAGGTCACCTTCTGATTTGGCTACGAGTTTGAGGTTTCTCTTGAATCATTTGGGAAATGATCTGCCAAAGGATTCAAGACACGAAGAAACAAGAACCTTAAGTAGTTCACAAGATACCCAAGAGAATGAACAAGGGGTGGTAACTCAAGAACCAACTCCAATCCAAGAAGAAGCTATGGCCCAAAATCAAGAACAAGACGACTTGGAAGTGGGTATAGAGGAACCTATTCACCAAATGGAAGAGGGAACGGTTGTAGAGGAGGCTGCACCACCTGTTCAGCATTTAAGGAGGAGTACTAGACTTAGGAACACTAGGGTATTCTACAACAACCAGGCCGTGGCTCATCCCATACAAGCTGTTTGTTCCCTTGACCTCTTGCCATCTAGTCATCAAGCATTCCTTGGAAAGATTGAACAAAGTCAGATTCCAAGGACTTATGAAGAAGCTGAGAGCAAGAAAGAATGGTTAGATGCAGTAAGAGATGAGAAGGGAGCTATGGAAAGGAATCATACATGGGATATACAAGAACTTCCCAAAGGCAAGAAGGCTGTGAGTTCCAAGTGGGTGTTCACCATCAAGTATAAGAGCAATGGGGACATAGAAAGGTACAAGGCACGTCTAGTTGCAAGAGGTTTCACTCAGACATATGGAGAGGACTATACTGATACATTTGCACCGGTGGCTAAGCTACACACTGTAAGGGTTGTTCTTTCACTAGCTACGAATCTGACTTGGGACTTATGGCAAATGGATGTCAAGAACGCATTCCTACAAGGAGAACTTGAAGAGGAAGTGTATATGACTCCACCACCAGGCCTTGAAGATTTTTGCAAAGAGGGACAGGTTCTAAGACTTAGGAAGGCAATATATGGGTTGAAGCAGTCACCAAGGGCCTGGTATCACAAATTAAGCTCCACACTTACTGATAATGGGTTTAGGAAATCCCATTCAGATCATACTTTGTTCACTCGTCAAAACTCCAAAGGAATTGTGGCGGTCTTGGTTTATGTGGATGACCTTATCATCACAGGAGATGATAAGGAAGGAATTCAGTCCACAAAGGCCTTCTTAAACAGATCATTTGACATCAAGGATCTTGGAGAGTTGAAGTACTTCTTGGGTATTGAAGTGTGTCGGTCTCAAGAAGGGCTCTTTCTATCCCAAAGAAAGTATGCTCTTGATCTGTTGACAGACACGGGAAAGCTTGGGGCTAAACCGGCCAAAACTCCTCTTGAAGATGGCTACAAGGTCAACAGAAAGGGGGAGAAAGCTGATGAGTTATTTAAGGATGTTTCTCAGTATAGGAGACTAGTTGGGAAGCTGATCTACCTCACCCTCACACGACCAGACTTGTGTTTTGCTGTGAATCAAGTAAGTCAACATATGCAAAAGCCTACTGTATATCATTGGAGCATGGTAGAAAGGATCCTTAGATACATCAAAGGATCTCCTGGTCAAGGTATATGGATGGGCAAGAATGGGAACACTGAGATTGTCGGGTATTGTGATGCGGATTGGGCTGGTGATAGGGTGGATAGGAAATCAACCACTGGGTATTGCACCTTCGTTGGTGGGAACTTAGTCACTTGGAAGACTAAGAAGCAGAAGGTGGTATCATGTTCTAGTGCTGAAGCAGAATATAGGGCTATGAGGAAGCTGACAAATGAAGTAACTTGGCTCAAAGCACTCTTGAAAGATTTCGGTATTGCACAACCAGGGCCAATTACCTTCCATTGTGATAATCAGGCAGCCATTCACATAGCTTCAAACTCAGTGTTTCACGAGAGGACCAAGCACATAGAGATCGACTGCCATAAGGTTAGGGAGAAAGTTCACCATGTTATACAAGGAGTGAAGACCAACTAGCTGACATCTTCACAAAGGCAGCAAGTCTCAAAGTTTGCAAGAACATCTTTAGCAAACTTGGGCTTGTTGATTTATCACACCCATGATCAAAGGTCTCCTAATCCAAGAGCAGCACACTCTTTTTCCCTTATTAAGGTTTTGTCCCAAGTGGTTTTCCTTAATAAGGTTTTTAATGAGGTGTTGCCTTGGGTTCCCAAGCTTAAGACTTTAGGGTGATTCCAAAGTCTTTAGCTTGAGGGGAGTATTGACATAGGAAAATCAAATAAGACCTATCTTGACCTACAAGGCAAGTGTGAGCACGAAAATTCAGTTTGAATAACAAGGGAAATGAAAAAGGATGGGTTATTATTAACCACATGGTTGAAATGGTTAAATAGCTACCTTGGGAGAAGAATCAAGGTGGAAAAGTCATGCCCATGCTGCACACAGTCTTGGCAACCACACCAAACAGTCATGCCCATGCTGTCTCCTCTCTTCTCATTGGTTGTTGACAGGCTCCTCCTCTATTCAAACTCATCCACAAGTTTGAATTCGTTTTCTTTTGTGTTCACATTGTAAATCCTCTATAAAAGGGCTGTAAAGACTCAATGTATAATAAACTCTTAGGAGATTCTTCTCCATAAGTCTAAGTCATTTCTCATTTTCTCCTACTTCTCTTTGAGTTTTCAGATTCAATTCTTCACATTTCTCCTCTATAATCTCAATATTCTTTCAAAATGTAGTCGTAAATTTTGTGACCACGTATGTGGTCGCAAAATGCAATGGCATTTTGGCAGTTTTCTTGTAGTGAGTATATTCCAAAATTTTGACTATTTACTATGGAATATCCTGGAAAAAGAGCAGATATGTGCAGATTTGCGTTGCTATCCATGGCTTCTATGGTTTATATGGAAAGCACGGAATGAGAAGGTCAACAATAATTCAGATTTGACCGCTATTGAAATTTTGGCAAAAGCGCGACGGGAATGTGAAGCCTAGTGAGAATAAGATAATAGAGAATGGTTTTAAAGGCACAATCCTTGGTGTATTCTCCATTTATTTGTTTTGTGGACGGCTCTTGGAAAATGGAGGATCGCACTACGGGAGTGGGTTGGATTCTTAAGCTCCAGGATGGCACGCCGGATATCCTTGGCATGCAGGGTACCCATAGAGGCCTCTCCCCACTCCATATGAACTTTGTAGTCTTATCTGAGCGATGACCTATTTGCAAAAAACACAAAGATATTGTACCTCTTTTGTGACGCATCCTACGGATCTTGTTCAACTGATCACAAATCGACAGAATGGCCCGTGTTTTATGCTGGGATAAAATATTTAGAGTTTCTTTGTTAGAATCTTCCTTATTTTTCCCTACTCCATCAACCTTGGGAGAAGAATCTGTATGCAGATACGCTCGCTAAACAAGCTCGTTTGAGGAATTCTATTTTTTCTTTCATTAACACTTTGGTTCCTTATTGGTTAGAGGACACATCCAATGTTTTCTAATCGATAATTGAATTGTGTTTTTGTCACTTTGAAAAACACTACAATCGGTAATCGGTCATAAAATATGTAACATATCTTCAAACCAGTGTGGTATTGAAGTGCTTATATAAGAAAAAATAGAGTTTCTCTTCCGAGGTTGTTTTGCTAGTGTTTGGTAGCTAAGGGAGAATTCCAGAAAGTGCTGCCGAAGTGCTTCAAATTCCTCTATCTCTATTGTAAATGCTAGCCATCCATCTGGATTGTTGATTAAGCAGATTAAATCAGTGGAATCGGTAAAAAAACTGGCACAGTATCACTACATATAGTGCAAGCTGAACATTGCCCAGCAAAGGCTGAGAAACTCCATATGAAGTGGAGATAGTCCTCTATATATGCCCCCTCATACCTCGTAGGTCACTTGTTCCATCATGTACCTTAAGAATCCAACCAACTTGTGATGTAAGCTCACCTTCTTTCCATGAGCCATCTATGAAACAAACAAATGGGGAGAGACCCATATTGTGTAGATTGGATTCTACAACCTCCTTTGACTTTTTTTTTCTCTAGGTTATTTAGATTTGTGGAAGAGTACCATAGTTAGTTTTCCCTACGAGCCTTATCTAGGATATCTAAGGTGGTTCGATCTATATTTTTATATATCTTGTCATTATGTACCTTCCAAATGAACTATAAGATCCATGAGAAAATCCTAATATCAGATTAAGACTGGGATCCCTCCGGTGAATGCGCCATATTAGGTAGTCCAGATTCCCGAATAGACTATTTAAAGGGAAGATGGTAGGTGCTGAGGGGATATAAGATAAGGCCCACATTTGACGAGCTGGTGGGCCTAGAACTAGAGCATGGTTAATACATTCTGTGTTATAACCACAAATCTCACATGTCTCATCTCCGCGAATGTGATGATAATGTAGACGCCCATGGGTAGCTATTGCTCCCGAAAAGGATTGCCAAAGGAAATATTGTATTTTTCTCGGTATGTTAATTTTCCAAATAACTTGTTTAAGCAAAGAGAGCGAAAGTCGCAGGAGAAAGAACTTTAGTTTTGGTGACCCCCATTTCTAGAGGGTCTCATAATCCGATTTGACCGTATTATCTCCCGCTTTCGTGAAGTGCCAACAAAACATACTCCTGTCCACCCGGATAATTGGTGTGATGGAAGTAATTAACTTTACGTCTTCCAGTGTGAAAAACCTCCTCAATTCTTGGATATTCCAGCGTCCATTTTCTGGGTGAATAAGATCAGTTATCCTTAGATTAGGGAAGCGAGATTGATAAATTTTATTTGGGGAGCCTTGGGAATATGTTGGGGATCCAGGGATCAGACCATATTTTGTCCTGGGGGTGTTCCCCATAATTTTCCTTCCTCCTTTTTCTATTATATCTATAGCATACCAAATGCTTTTCCAGCCATAGAACGCACAATATGGTTTATTTGCCTAGAAAACATGAGACTCCTTGAAGTATCGATCCTTAAGCACATGAGCCACTAGCGACATGGGGAATATCTCCAACCGCCATAGCTGTTTTTCTAGGAGGGCTTTGTTAAAATCTTCAAAATTCTTGAAACCAATGCCACCCTCTGATTTTGGGGGACATAAGGTTTCCCATGGGATCTAGTGGATGCCCGACATAGAGCCCCTCGAGGCCCACCAAAAGTTGATGATTGCACTAGTAAGCTTTTTGCACAAGGACTTTGGGAACAGGTATGGCCATCGCCACAGATTTAATCATGACTTTCTTACCTTCTTAGGAGAGTAGCCTTTTCGACCATCCATTTATTATTTGCTGAATCCGCTCTCTAACATAGGCGAATATTTGGGCTTTTGAACCTTTAAGGTTTTCTAGGATCCCCAAATATTTCCCAATGCCTCCATCCCCTTGAATCTCCATTTTGTCCTTAATAGTTGATTGAGTGTTGACCAGTACCTTCTTACCAAAAACTATGGTCGATTTATCATAATTGATATGCTTCCCCGAGGCCTTGTAGTAGACATCCATAATGCTAGAAATTGAATCACATTTGATGTGATCCTGATGAGGATCAAGCCCCTAATCAACTCTAAATGGTTGTGGAAGAGTGGATGAATGGATTGAAATTGCGAAATGGGTGAAATGATGGTGTAACTTGCTGATGTATGAGCTCTTAAGTGGATGGATCCGAGAACAAGGGGAAATGGATGATACCTCTCAAGGATGGTGGAAAATCCTTGGACTATCTTCTTGCTCTGTGTGAATGACAAAGGCCAGGTACATTGGGCAAGAGGTGAATCGAATTGAAACTTCCAAGGGTGATGAAGATCCCTTAGACTTTGAGCTCTTGAGAGGAATGTGAATGTGTTCTAAAATTACTTATTCAAGAAGATGATCAAACAATTTTAAGAAGGAGATTTGCTATTAAAATGTTTGATGATTCAGAAAGACAGATACAAGAGAGTACTTATAGTAGTCTAGAAAGTTGAAAATGACTCCTAAAATTCTACGAAAACATTAAAGGAAATACTTAGGGAATTACAAAGACAACTAAGACAAAGACTAAATTAAATAATGTTTTGACTTGATTCTTTCTCTCTTATTTGGTGGATGATGAGATAGAATGAACCTTGATTCACCAAGAGGTTGTGGTAAAGTACCTTGGGTTTGCCTTATTAAAAACCTATCTTAGAAAATCCATTGGGACAAAACTAAGAATAGGAAAAAAGAGTACAATCCAAGACACCTCTCTTGGTGAGGTTTAGGTGGCTTGAATCACAACCAATGTGGTTGGATTAGCACACACTAAACTGGCCTGAATGGTGTTGAGAAGGTGTTGTAGTGTTGTCTTAAGTTTGGCTTGCTCGGATCGGGTAATGGGGCCATTGAAGATTTGTAGGCTTTCATCTCCAATATCCGCGGATTCTAGCTGCTCCTTAACATCTTTAGTGGCTTTTTTCTCCTCTAGGTTCAAGTTGCTTCTTAGGTTGTGGTTCCTTGCTTCTCCTGAATGTGCTTACTTAACAAACAACCAATGTGGTTTGATTAGCACACTAAACTGGTCTGAATGGTATTGAGAAGGTGTTGTAGTGTTGTCTTAAGTTTGGCTTGCTTGGATTTGATAATGGGGCCATTGAAGATTTGTAGGCTTTCATCTCCAATATCTGTGGGTTCTACCTGCTCCTTAGCATCTTTAGTGGCTTCTTCCTCCTCTGGTTCAAGCTACTCCTTAGGTTGTGGTTCGTTGCTGCTCCTGAATGTGCTTCCTTAACAAACAACCAATATGGTTGGATTAGCACACACTAAACTGGCCTGAATGGTGTTGAGAAGATGTTGTAGTGTTGTCTTAAGTTGGCTTACTTGGATCGGATAATATAATGGGGCCATTGAAGATTTTTAGGCTTTCATCTCCAATATCCAGTTGAGAAGGATTTGACCTCAAATCTATTTCATCTGCAAAATATGGAACCAAATCAGTAATATTGAAACTTGAACTCACTTGGTACTTACCTTTTAGATCTAGCTAGTAGGCATTGTCATTGATCTTTTCTATGATTTTGAATGGACCATCAATCCTAGGCATTAGCTTGGATTTCCTTTCACTCGGAAATCTATCTTTGCAGAAATGGATCCACACCAAGTCTCTTTCCTCAAATGCTAACTCTTTTCGGCCTTTATTGGCTTGTTGAGCATACATCTTAGTCTTACTTTCAATATTGAGCCGAGCCTTCTCATGAATTTTTTAACCAACTCAGCCTTTTTCTTTCCATCAATGCTTGTCCTTCACTCAAAGGTAAATGCATTAGATCCAAAAGTGAGATGGGATTGAACACATAAACAATCTCGAATGGTGAGTACTTAGAAGTAGTATGCCTAGCATGATTATATGTAAATTCAACATGAGGCAAGCATTCTTCCCAAGTTCTAAGATGTTTTTTAATCAAAGCTCTTAACAAAGTAGACAAGGTTCTGTTAAATACTTCAATTTGACCATCCGATTGCGAGTGATAAGTTGTGAAAAAATAAAGTTTAGTTTTTATCTTAGACCAAAGTGTTTTCCAAAAGTAACTAAAGAACTTAGTGTCTCTATCTGATACTATGGTACTAGGCATGCCATGAAGTCTAACTATCTCCTTAAAGAATAATCCGGAAATGTTAACGGCATCATCCATCTTATGACAAGGAATAAAGTGAGCCATTTGGAAAACCTATCAACTACAACAAACACATGATCCTTTTCAGTCTTAATTCTAGGCAATCCAACAACAAAATCCATAGAAATATCATGCCAATGGTGCAAATGTATAGAAAGAGGGGTATACAACCGTGCTTTTGGATTGTGGATTTGGCTTGCTTGCAAGTTACACATCTTTGGCAAGCTTTCTCAACATCACTTCTCATGTGTGGCCAAAAGAAATGTTTCTGCAATACATTTAATGTCTTTGCCACGCCAAAGTGACCCATAAGACCACCTGAATGTGATTCCTTAACAAACAAGTCTCGCAAGAAATCTCCACGCTCTCTAACATAGGAGAATATTTGGGATTTTGAACCTTTAAGGTTTTCCAGGATCCCCAAATATTTTCCAATGCCTCCATCCCCTTGAATCTCCATTTTGTCCTTAATAGTTGATTGAGTGTTGACCAATACCTTCTTACAAAAAACTATGATTGATTTATCATAATTGATCTGCTTCCCCGAGGCCTTGTAGTAGACATCCAGAATGCTGGAAATTGAATCACATTGATCAATTGAGACCTTATAGAAGAACAAACTACCATATGCAAAGAGTAAATGTGAAACTAATGGGCTTGTAGACGCCACACAAATGCCAGTAATATCCTTCGCTGCCTCAACCGCATTTAGATTGGCAATTAGGACCTCAATGCACAAGATGAATAGATATGGCTACAAAGGATCACCTTTTCGGAGTCCACGGTGAGGGATTATATGACCCTTTGGATTTCCATGAATTCAGACACGATAGGTAACTGTGGTAACATAAGTCATGATCCAATTTATCCACCTCCTTGTAAATCCCAACCTTTCCATCAAGGCAGATAAAAATCTCCACTGTACTCTGTCATAAGCTTTCCTCATGTCCGTCTTGATTGCAAGATATCCAAATTGGCAAGTCGGCTTTGAGATTAGAGCGTGGAAAACCTCGTGTGCAGTAAAAATGCTATAGAAATCATGCGTCTAAAATAAAGGCTGACTGGGTTTCAGAGATCAGGGATGGTATGATTTCTTTCATTCTATGACATAGGACCTTTGATATGATCTTGTAACAAATATTACACAGGCTGATAGGACAGATCATATATCAATATGGGTTTATCTTTTTTTGGGATAAGGCATATGTTGGTCTCATTTAGTGTTGGATCCAGTTTCCCGTGTAACATGAAGTCCTTTATCAATTCCACCAAATGGTCTTCCATAATATTCTAGAATCTTTTGAAGAAGAGGGTTGTCATCCCAATTGGGTCTGGAACTTTCTCCGGGTGCATTGAAAAAGGGCTTTTTTGACCTCCTCCTTTGATACTAAACTCAATAGGCAGGAGTTCATTTCGGAGGAAATTTTAGGAGATTAGTGAGTCAAAGTTATCTCTAGTTCAGAAACTTGAGAGGATGTGAATAAATCTTTGAAGTATTCCAACGCTATCATTTCGACTTTTGATTCCTTTTCCACCAATACCCCATTTTTATCTATGAGACCTGAGATACGGTTCTTTGCTCGACGTTGTTTGGTGGAGGCATGGAAGAATTTTGTATTTTGGTCTCCTTTTTTCAACTAGAGTGCGTGGCTTTTTTGTTGCCAAAAAACTTCTTCTTCATAGATAGCACCACATAGTTTTTTTTAGGTGGAACAGCTCTTCGGCAGTCATCATGTCTAACAATTTCGCCTTCTCAAGCTTCTCCTTTAAGTCTTCTATAACCTGGGAGGAATCCAGTCTTTCACTATGCCTCCATCGTGATATCGACCTATGACATCTTGAGATGCGATCATTAATCGAGATTCCCTGTGTAACATTCAATTGGGACCATCCCATATGGACCACATCCTCAAAGTTTGTATTAGAGAGCTAACGCTTATCGAAGGGAAAGCAATTCTTTCTAGTTTGGATCCAGATCGGGCGATGATCGGATCCACGGAACCGCATGTATTCTATCTTAGTATGTGAGAAGATGTTGTGCCAGTCCTCATTACCATTGCTCTATCGAGCCGGCATCGGATGATGTTTGCACCTCTTCTGTCAAACCAAGACATATTATTTCCTTTGAAATGGAAATCAGTCATTCCACAGTTTTCCTGCATGAGCCTAAAGTCCAAAAAGCTATTTTTCGAGCGGGTTCACTAACCATTAGCCACGACTCTGATCTGGATAGGCCTATTGTAACAAGATGTTCTGAGACACTGTTTCTCAAACGTACTATAGAATCCCCGTAAACAAAAGATATAAAAACTTTATTACCATCAATAGTAGCCATTACATCGATGGTATTTTTATTGAATAATAAAACTTGAACATCAAACTCGGCTAGAGCCATCAAAGCCAAACCCCCACAGAGGCCTAATGATTCAACTGTGAAAAGAAAATCATAACCTAAATGAGCTTGCATGTCTTGAATGAAACTCCAACTTTGTTTTGTTTTCATTAAAAAAAGTAACCCCTAGAACAATGATTTACGTAGTTCCCGCAACCGCCGAACTACCAAGTAGCCCCCAGCTGGCAGTTCCAATTAAGCAGCATTAGACATCCTCTGGTGCTCTCTCCTTGACCACTGGATCCTTAGATCCCTCAGCCTTTTCCCTTTTTGATGGATTTGTGTCTGAGGTAAACAACGATTTTCCTCTCTCTTTTCCATGAATAGCCTTATTATATGATTTGGTTTTTCCAAAGTACATAACTGAATTTCTTCTCACTTTTGATGCTCGGTACAGACTTCTCCCAATTTTCTTCCTTACTTGAAGGGTCTTGGAGATCTTATTGTCCAGATTGCTTGGGTCCCTTTTTCAGGGTTGATTGCCCCTGCCTGTTAGCAGCTGCCTCATGGGTGAGATGATTTCTTTTGGGTTGATGTCTTCTCTTGCATCCACCTGAAATTGAGGAAGAACAATACTTTTTGTTAGATGAACGACCTGATTGAGGAGGAGGAACCTCTTATAATTCTTCTATTCGCCTGGAGTGTTTCTTCCTCACTCTCCTTGTTCGAGGTTGGCCTTTTCTCCTTTCTATTCCTTTTTCCGCCGGTCTCCGATTCTGGTTTCTTAATCCTGTCCAGGGCAAATTTTTTTGTTCCGCGGGGCATTCTGGTAGTCTTTTCCGCCGTGTGAGATATCTTCTCTTTTGATGTCATTGAACCATAGGGCCTGATACAAGCCTTGATTCAAGGATGTATGCGCGTGGGCTGTTTGTAGAAGATTAGGTGAGAAACTCAACCTTAGGCTTCTGGATAGGGGTTTTCTGGTTGGTAAACGATGGAAGGGTGAAGTGAACCACACGAGGGGGTGATGAACCTCGTGATAAATCACAAACTTAGAGCTAGGAGGGCTGGTCTCAACTAGGTTCTAAGCGCACAAGATTCTTAGAGAGAAAACTTGTAGGGAAAAAGTTCTACTTTATTAATAATCAAAAAGGTTGTCGAACTACAATGCTGGAAGGAGCCTTATTAATATGCTCGACAGCTTGACCTTCTAGGGTCGACACAATAAAGAAAAAGAAAAGTTTACAAAAGTGCACAAAAGGAAAAGATACAAAAGTGCATAACCGAAAAAGGACCTATTCCTAAAATGTTCTTAACTCAAAAATGTAAAGCAACTAGATCCTACTCTGCAAAACAGAAAGAGGCATATATTCGAATGTAAACTTACCTTAACTCACCTCACGGCCAAGAAATGGAAGGTGGCCGTCCTTGTGGCATGCACGCGCCTTGCTCCTAGTCTTCGACTTGGAGTAGGGTTAAATATCTTTGGGCCCTAACCTCTCTTGCCACTAAAGCCCAAGTCTCTGATGTTCCTTGTGTTGTTGAGAAGCCTTTGGACTCTAATTTGCTCTTCTGGCCCATTGTCCTTAGCTGCTCTTCCTCTAGAAGCTTGTCGACCCATAAGCTGAATTTGTGGAAGAGTGCTCTTGATCTGCTTCTTGTCATTGCTCCTGGAGGTACCACTGGTGTAGATACTTCCCCTAAGTGCATGTCCTGGAGCTGGTAGCTCATTTGGTCCGAGTCCTCTTGTGTAGAAGTGGAAGTGTGCGTGTACTCGGCTGGATGGCCTGTACCGGCTGGATTGTGCGCGGTACTAGCCGGAATGACTTTAGGACCGGCCAAGTTGATCCCGGAGTCAGCGGTGTCATCAGGGGGACCGGCGGTGTCATTCACGTCCCCACCAAGTGTGCCGGAAGCTAGGGCCTCTCCGCCGGCGATGTTGACCGATCTGGTCCTATAGGTCGCAGGTCCTGCGGTACTGTCTGGTCCGGCAGGCGCGCCAGATGGTCCTGCTGTCTCGGGCAAGCTTCCTGGTCGGCCAGTCTGGTCTCCTGGCTGGATGTACGACCTGATGTCCTCATCATTCCCTCCCTCTTCAGTAGGTTTTGTCCTCAAAACTGGATCATCTGCATGGAAAGGGGCCAAGTCAGTAACATTGAACGTATTGGACACATTAAACTCACCTGGAAGCTCGATCCGGTAGGCGTTGTTGTTGATCCTCTCGAGCACTCTGAATGGTCCATCTCCTCTTGGTGCTAGCTTGGAACTCCTTAAGTTTGGGAACCTCTCCTGCCGTAGGTGTAGCCACACCCAATCGCCTGGTTGAAAGATCACCTCCTTTCTTCCTTTGTTGGCATGAGTCACGTACTGTCCGGTCCTCTTCTCCAAGTTTTCTGCTACATTCTGGTGTAACCTCCTTATGAACTCTGCTTTGGATGCTCCGTTGAGGTTGGTCATCTCAGCTGGTGGCAGTGGTGTTTGCTCCAATGGGGTGAGAGGGTTGAAACCGTATACCACTTCAAATGGTGTCTTCTTGGTTGCTGAGTGCACGGCTCGGTTGTAGGCGAACTCAATGAATGGCAGGCACTCCACCCAAGTCTTTAGGTTCTTCCCTAGTGTTGTTCTGAGAAGAGTTGATAGGGTCCTGTTGACAACTTCAGTTTGGCCATCGGTTTGAGGATGGCAAGTGGTTGAGAAGAGTAGCTTCGTGCCTAGTTTTCTCCAAAGGGTCCTCCAGAAATGGCTGAGGAACTTGGTGTCCCTATCTGATACGATGGTCCTTGGCACTCCATGAAGCCGTACTATCTCCCTGAAGAACAGCTCAGCTGTTTGTGTGGCATCATTGACATTGGCACATGGGATGAAATGTGCCATCTTGGAGAATCTGTCCACCACTACAAAGATTGCATCTTTGTGGTTGATCTTGGGCAGACCTAGAACAAAATCCATCGATATGTCCACCCATGGATGTGTTGGTATGGGCAGTGGTAGATACAACCCGTGAGGTTGCACTCGGGACTTTGCCTTCTTGCAAGTAATGCATCTTGCACAATGTGCTTCTACTGTCCTCTTGATGTGTGGCCAGTAGAAGTGCTCCTTGACCACTGCTAGAGTCTTGTCGACACCAAAGTGGCCCATGAGTCCTCCTCCATGAGCTTCTCGGATGATAAGCTCCCTTAGTGATCCCTGTGGTATGCACAACCTTCTTTCTCGGAACAAGAATCCCTCATGGATGTAGAATTTGCCATGACTCCATGTGCTACACTCCTTGTAGCTCTCAGCAAGGTCAGGATCATCCTTGTATAGATCCTTGATGTGCTCGAATCCTAGGACCTTTGCCTCCATGGTTGATATCAAGGCAAACCTCCTTGATAGTGCATCGGCTACCACATTGTCTTTGCCCTTCTTGTACTTGATGATGTACGGAAGGTCTCTATGAACTCCATCCACCTGGCATGTCTCCTCTTGAGATTGGTTTGCCCTCTGAGGTGTTTGAGAGTCTCGTGATCAGTGTGGATCACAAACTCCTTGGACAGCAAGTAATGCTGCCAAGTCTCCAATGCTCGGACAAGGGCATAGAGCTCCTTGTCATAAGTGGGGTAGTTCAGTGAGGCACCACCTAGCTTCTCACTGAAGTATGCCACTGGTCTCCCTCCTTGAGTTAGCACTGCTCCTATGCCTATTCCAGAGGCATCACACTCCACTTCAAACGTCTTGTTGAAGTCGGGAAGGACTAGCACTGGTGCGTGTGTAAGGCTGTCCTTCAAGGCCTGGAATGCCTTCTCCTGAGCTTCTCCCCAGCTGAATCCCACGTTCTTCTTCACTACTGCCGTCAGTGGTGAGGCAATACTGCTGAAGTTGGGCACGAATCTCCTATAGAAGCTGGCCAGTCCGTGGAAGCTCCTTACTTGGCTGATGTTTCCTGGTGTTGGCCATTCTTGTATGGCTCGAATCTTCTCCTCATCAACCTGTAGGCCCTGTGAACTCACAACAAAACCTAAAAAGACAAGCTTATCAGTACAAAAGGTGCACTTCTTGAGATTGGCATAAAGCTCTTCTTGTCGAAGGGTTTTAAGGACCATCTCAAGATGTGTGAGGTGTTCCGTAGGCACTTACTATAAACAAGTATGTCATCAAAGTAAACAACTACAAACTTACTGATGTACGCCCTAAGAACTTGGTTCATAAGGCATGAAGGTGCTTGGGGCATTAGTCAAGCCGAATGGCATGACTGTCCACTCGTAGAGCCCTTGCTTTGTCTTGAAAGCAGTCTTCCACTCATCACCTTCCTTCATCCTTGACCTGGTGGTATCCACTTTTGAGGTCTATCTTGGAGAAGACCGTGGCTCCACTCAGCTCATCTAGCATGTCATCCAGTCGTGGTATTGGATGCCTATACTTGACTGTGATGTTGTTGATGCTCGGCAGTCCCCACACATGCGCCAAGTCCCATCCTTCTTGGGCACTAGCAGCACTGGTACAGCACATGGACTGAGTCTCCACTTCTTTGGGGCACCAGCACTAGCACTGGTACAGCACATGGACTGAGGCTCTCTCGAACATATCCCTTCTCCAGGAGCTCCTTGACTTGCTTCTCAAGTTCCTTGGACTCCTCTGGACTCATCCGGTAGGCTGGCCGGTTGGGCAGGGCTGCTCCGGGCACTAGATCAATCTGATGTTCTATGCCACGTAAAGGAGGCAAGCCTGCTGGTATCTCCTCTGGAAATACATCCTGGAATTTGTTGAGGAGTGTTGCTACTTCATGAGGTAGCTCTACCTGTCCCTGTTCTATACTCAACACTTCCTTGAAAACCATTAGTAACATTAAGTCCTTCGAGGCTAAAGCTCTCCGGACATGACTAGGTTGAATAAGAAAGTTAGACTTGACAAGTTTCTTTTCCTTACTCATTTGGAGTTGTAGCTCATGTACTTGGGCAGGTGTAAGAGGAGCTAGGCTGACCTTTCTCTTGTCATGCACAAAGGTGTAGAGATTGGTTCTGCCATCATGCCGGGTCTCTTTGTCAAACTGCCATGGTCTTCCTAGTAGAAGATGGCCAGCTTGCATGGGCACCACGTCGCACACGACCTGGTCTTGGTACTTGCCCACACTGAATGGCACAGTGACTTGCTCATGAATCTTAAGCTCCACTTTGTCATCAAGCCATCTCAGTCTATATGGTCGAGGATGCCGTGTCCTTTCTAGACCTAGCTTATCAACCATATACGCACTAGCAACGTTAGTGCAAGAACCACCATCTATGATGAGGTTACATACCTTTCCCTTGATGGTGCAACGGCTGTGGAAGATGTTCTCCCTTTGGATGGTCTTTGAAGGATCCACCATTGCACTGAGGATACGTCTAGTGACCAGCACTTCCCCCACATCAGGGTACTCAATGTCACCATATTCTCCTTCTGGTTCATATTCCTCTTCATCTTGGGACTCATATTCTCCTGCCTCCGTAATCAGCATGACTCGGTTGTTTGGGCACTCCCTTGAGATGTGTCCACGTCCCCTGCACTTGAAACAAGTTATGTCACGTGATCTTTGAGGGTTAGAAGACTTACCAGGCTCTCTCTGGTCACGGGTGGGTTCAGGAGGCTTGCTCTTGAACCTTGACTCGATCTCTACGCTTTTGCCTTTGTCCACTGTCTTAGGCATGTTGCTTGGTGCCCAAGGTGTCTTAGGCTTGCTTCGGATGTCTTGGCTCTTACGTTTGATGTGTTGTTCAGCTTGCACAGATAGGTGGAACAAGTCCTTGAAGTCGTTGTAGATTTGCCTTTCCACCTTGTAGCTGAACCTTTCTTGGAGTCCATCCAAGAATTGCGCCATCAATGCTTCTTCATCATCATTGAGCTCCAATCTGTTCCTTAACCTTTCGAACTCTTCATAGTACTCCTCTACTGATCTGGTACCCTGCTTAAGAGTACGAAAACGTCGTTGCAAATCCCTATGGAAGTAGGGTGGAACATACCTTTGTCGCATGAGGTCTTTCATGTCGACCCATGAGTCTACGGGCCTCATTCTCTTCCTCCTTCTGTCAGATACCTCACGATCCCACCAGATGAGGGCATTGTCCGTGAGTTGTGCTACTGCCATTGAGACTCTCCTAGGTCCTGGTTGGTTGTAGTGATCAAAGATATGATCCATTCGCTTCTCCCAATCTAGGTAAGCCTCGGGGTCTACTTTTCCTGCAAAAGTTGGAGGAGTTAGTTTAACATCAGGATGAATTACCCAGTTATAGGTGTGTTCATCTCCATCCTCATGACGTCTAGGAGGCATTCTTGGTCTCTGGTGAAGACCATATGGCTCAAAGCCATCATCTTCTGCCTCTGGTTGCCGTGGAGGTCCTCTCGGCCTATGGTGATAGTTATGAGGTTGCGTGTCCTCATCTCCATCTGGCTGGGGTTCCTCCTGTTCGTGCCGTGTCCTAAGGTACTCAGGACCCTCAGGACGATCTGGCTCAGCTCTCACGTGCCTTAGGGCCTGGAATCTTACTGGTCTCTCCACGCGCTCCAACCTCTCGCCTATGGATGCGAGTTGTGTTTGGAGTGTGGTGAACATGGCCATCATGGCTTCAGCTGCGTCCCTATTCTCTTCTCCCATGTGTGCTACAAAGAAAGAAGACAATTAGGGTGCTCCTAAATTATTAGGAGAGTTTTCTTTTTTTTATGTGGTTTGAAAAAATGCAAAAGGAAAAATTCTAAAGAAAGGAAATTCGAAAAAAAAGGAAACTTCCTAGACAACTTGTGCTAGCTGTCCAATTCGAATTCTTTTAGTATCTTTTCTATTTTCTTTTTCTTTTCCTTTTAATTAGACTTAAAAATAAAGGAAATATGACTTAAACAAAAAGGAAAACGTGTATGCAATGCAAAAAGTGAATCTAAACCCTAGTGATACACGTAGGAGGCTAGATGCACTCGGTTTGGAGTTTGAGGTTATTTTTTTTTATTTTTCTTGAATGCGACTTAAACTAATGCAAGAACACAAAACAAAACAAGCAAAAGGATAGAAACAACCTGGTTTAGGAGCTTTAAGCTCTGATACCAAAATGATACAAGCCTTGATTCAAGGATGTATGCGCGTGGGCTGTTTGTAGAAGATTAGGTGAGAAACTCAACCTTAGGCTTCTGGATAGGGGTTTTCTGGTTGGTAAACGATGGAAGGGTGAAGTGAACCACACGAGGGGTGATGAACCTCGTGATAAATCACAAACTTAGAGCTAGGAGGGCTGGTCTCAACTAGGTTCTAAGCGCACAAGATTCTTAGAGAAAACTTGTAGGGAAAAAGTTCTACTTTATTAATAATCAAAAAGGTTGTCGAACTACAATGCTGGAAGGAGCCTTATTAATATGCTCGACAGCTTGACCTTCTAGGGTCGACACAATAAAGAAAAAGAAAAGTTTACAAAAGTGCACAAAAGGAAAAGATACAAAAGTGCATAACCGAAAAAGGACCTATTCCTAAAATGTTCTTAACTCAAAAATGTAAAGCAACTAGATCCTACTCTGCAAAACAGAAAGAGGCATATATTCGAATGTAAACTTACCTTAACTCACCTCACGGCCAAGAAATGGAAGGTGGCCGTCCTTGTGGCATGCACGCGCCTTGCTCCTAGTCTTCGACTTGGAGTAGGGTTAAATATCTTTGGGCCCTAACCTCTCTTGCCACTAAAGCCCAAGTCTCTGATGTTCCTTGTGTTGTTGAGAAGCCTTTGGACTCTAATTTGCTCTTCTGGCCCATTGTCCTTAGCTGCTCTTCCTCTAGAAGCTTGTCGACCCATAAGCTGAATTTGTGGAAGAGTGCTCTTGATCTGCTTCTTGTCATTGCTCCTGGAGGTACCACTGGTGTAGATACTTCCCCTAAGTGCATGTCCTGGAGCTGGTAGCTCATTTGGTCCGAGTCCTCTTGTGTAGAAGTGGAAGTGTGCGTGTACTCGGCTGGATGGCCTGTACCGGCTGGATTGTGCGCGGTACTGGCCGGAATGACTTCAGGACCGGCCAAGTTGATCCCGGAGTCGGCGGTGTCATCAGGGGGACCGGTGGTGTCATTCACGTCCCCACCAAGTGTGCCGGAAGCTTGGGCCTCTCCGCCGGCGATGTTGACCGGTCTGGTCCTATAGGTCGAGGGTCCGGCGGTACTGTCTGGTCCGGCAGGCGCGCCAGATGGTCCTGCTGTCTCGGGCAAGCTTCCTGGTCGGCCAGTCTGGTCTCCTGGCTGGATGTACGACCTGATGTCCTCATCAGGGCCCTCTTTGCTGGTGGGTGGTTGGCAGCCCTCTTAGCCGAAGGGGGAGTAGTTGTCTTCCCTCTTGCTTCCTCTCTCCAATTTGAGACATTTTGACTTCAAATATTCTATGGTGTGGCTCAACCTCCACTCTCCTAGGAGGAGGAGGTGGTGGAGGTGTCTCAGTCTCTGCTCGAAGCCCCTCCCTTTTTTCCGGACAGTGTCTTTTGTCATAGGTTATTTGGTGGCATCGTTCACAGAATTTTGAAAGCTTCTCATAGTCAAAAGTCACCGTGACTACGTCTCCATTTGCAAACTCCAAGTCTCTACAAAGATCAGCGGTTCATCGACATGGATAGATACCCCTATTCTGGCCTCCCCAACATCATAGTGAAAGAGCTCATCCATAGTTTGGCCTATGTCCACAATCGTTTCTTCTGCCCAATAGTGAGTTAAGATTCCGACGATCCTCACCCAAAACAGAATTGTTGAGAGGAAATCTGATCTGACACTTGGAACCATCTTTCAAGAGTGGTCATCCACTGATCAAAATAGTACGGACGTTTCTCGAGGACCGATAGAATATCAGACTTTGAGTTGAATCAGAACATGAACCGGCCTTGGCCCAAATCTTGGTCTTGAACACGTCTCTCGCATTGCCAAAATGTTGGCAAGAGTGTCCTTAAAGTGCGGATCCTATGACCTTGCATAGTCATATTCAGGATCCTCCCCACAAAGATTGATTCAAACCGTTTAAAGACCGTAGAATTATCAAAAGCCCTAATATTTATGGAAGTAGATTCTTTTATTTCCGAACACTTTTTAGAAACTAATTAAAATGTCGGTGATAGTCATCTTATCTTTCGTGAACACAAAACCATCAATAATCGGCCAACACAAAATGTAAGAGAATCGACTATAGAAACCCAAATTATTAACAATTGATGCCGTGAAGCACTCGGGAACCAGGAGGATGAAACTATAGAAACCGTGATTCAACCGAATACCCTCTTATGTTCGAAATTCAACCGGAGAGCTGAATTTAAAAAGGAGCAAGGTAACAGGCGGTTTCCGGAGAGGGAAGCGACCAGGTTTTCCAACCAAGGAAGGAAAGACGTTGGTAAAAAACAACCAAGACACCAGTGGCAATCTCACAACCACGATGTGCCAGCGATAGAGAGCTCTCCGTAGAGAGAGAAATACCGAGAACGAGATCGCCAAATTAAGTAGAAAAAGAAGAGATGCCGGAAAAGTGGAGAACGCTTTGATGTGATGAGGAATCAATCTTAGGCCCTTTACCCTATTTATAGGGTTTGAGCTTCTTATTCCTCCGATTGTGCGATTAAATTCCCGCCTATCACGCCAAATTCGCTTTCCGGAAATTTTCCGGAAGATTAAAATCTTGTTTCTTGAAGTCGTCATTTTTGAATGCGTGAGTAGATCTCTTGAGATCAAATTGGAATCAACTCCCGATCTCTCATGAGTCTCACCGTAGAAAAGGAAAGTTTGCAAATTGAGAGGATCTCGATGGAGTGGGGAATATTCTCCTCTCGATTCGCCAATAAACTCGACTACTTTCCTTCTGCAATTCTTGTTTCCTTTTCCAGCAATGGGTAACTCTGGTTGTCGACTCATTCGGCTCGCCGGAGACGGTATAGACGGCCCATGCATTACAGGAGAATGGGTTTGAAAAACCCATAACGGCCCATCATGTAGGAGAGAATTTTAAGTAAATCCGTAACTAAAGTGTGTTTCGGTGTCAAAAAAAATATTGCCTATATATATGTAAAGATTTAAGTGTTACTTGATTAGAGGGACAATGTTTAATGGCAATTACTTGGGTTTGTGTTCATTAAGTGGAATGAAACCACGAATGGTTAATGATTATTCACATAACTTTCCACAAAAACAATTGTCACAAAAATAAGAAGAAGAAAGATTTAATAGGAATCATTAAAAGTAAAAGGGTAAAGAAAAAAGAAGATCAATTTGTCTCTAATTTTTTATAAATCAAAGTTAGTCGTTTTTTCTTTTACAAGAAAACTATTGAGTTGAATTAAAACCAAATCTAGATGAAACTTGGGATTAGATTTCAAAATTGAAATCATTGAAAAGTTATTAACAATTGGTATCATAACAACTAGATTTATTAATTTACCATAAAAATAATGATTTAATTATTATGATGAGTCCTGTGATTAAATCATGGTATTACCCTTTGCTTGCATTAATGTTATGGATCAAGAATCCTAATGTAAATGGAATATATATGTATAATAATAATGAGAAAAATAATTAAGGGTTCTTTAAAGAATTAATGATCATATTTAGGGGTACATAATATTGATGCAATTGTTTTGATCAAAGTTATAAATTGTCCAGAACAAATAAAGAGAATAATTTAAATGGTGCACAGAGAATAATAGGATATGAGTGATTGCATGATTGTTGGTATTTTACAATAATTAAATGTTATGTTAGATTTACGTGCATTGTATTTGAATTGTTTTCGCTTAAAATGTTATGAAATATTAACATAATAAGAATACTTCTTTTCTTTTGTTTTTTATCATTAGGCCACAACAGGCCGACCCAATAGCCCAATATCTTTATACGAAGATTTAACATCCTCCTACGAGAGACGTGAAGTCGAACTCCATACCTCTGAGATGGACGTAGAGGTGATACAATCAGTAGACCATTTACTACTCTCTAGAATACTTTTATCTATTAGATTTTAATGTTTATATTTTGTATATAACATGTTAATCACCAAAATACTCCCTTGTTAAATTTCTAAAGTTTATGTATTGATCAATGGTTTTAATATCTATACTCCATAACATCACCCAAATGTAGATCATATGATATAATTATTACTATAAAAATTATTAATTATGTAGCATAACTATTTTATTTATGTGATATGATTAATTGTTAAATAATAAATTTGTATCACTAAAAATGTTTCCATTTAAAGTATTGTCCAAAAGTTACTTGAATACATGTTTTAAAGTTTATGTTAAAGATTTTGAATTGGTAATAAAGTCTCGAAGTACTAATGAGTAAGTATGTATAAATGTTTTGCAGCTTTATCACATTTGTATGCATCCGCTAATTACTTTGTCGAGAAGTTCAATGGACCCAATTATGGAACGTGATCAAAGCAAATCCGGTTCACATAGGGTATTATGTCACTCGATCTTGCAATCCTAACAGACGAAGAATCCTCAACTATTACAGATGATAGCTCAAAAACTGAAAAGACTCGGTATAAGACTAGGAAGCAATCTAACATGCTGAATTTGAACCTTATGAGAATGACGTTGGCAGAAAGTATTAAGCCATATATGCCTAAGATAAAGAAAGTAAGCGCATTCATACAAAACATTAAGGAGTGTTCATAATCGGATTTGGCTGATAAATTGATTGTAGGAAACCTAATGAGTGAGCTTATTACGAAAAAGTTTGACTGGTCTCAACCAATCCATGATCATGTTATGCACATGTCTAACTTGGCAGCAAAGTTAACAGCCATGGGAATGGAAGTTCATGAGTAATTTTGGTCCAATTCATTATTGAACTCCTCACATATTGAGTTTAGCTGGTTCCATGTGAACTACAACACTATTAAAGATAAATAGAACTTTAAAGAATTAAAGGCTATGTTGAAGAGGAAGGGAGATTAAAAAAATGAAAGATCAAGTTGTGAATCTCGTAGGTCTTGCACATGCTAGCAGCTATAAAGAAAAACCGAGTAAAAATGATATAATGAAGGATAAAGCTTTTGTGAAAGGACCTCAAAGTAAAATCCATAAAGAGATAAAATATTTCTTTTGCAAGAAAACGGGAAATTTCAAAAAAAGATTGTATAAAAAGAAAGGTATGATTCGACAAGAAATGTAAACATCAAAATTTTGTTTGCTCTGAATGGAACCTTATAGAAGTATCTACTAATATTTGGTGGTTAGATTCTGGTGCTACTATTCATATGTCTCATATTAAACATGGATTCAGTTCGATCGAGCTCATAAGAGCAGCTGAACAATACTTGTTCATGAGAAACAGGATAAAATCATGAATTGAAGAAATTGAGACTTATATATTGATTTTAGACATTGGTGTCATGTAGATCTTGAATAGTATCTCTATGTACGTGAATGTACTAGAAATCTTATTTTTTTAAGTAGATTGGATCATTTAGAATTTGTTTTAAAGGTTAGACATATGGTGTTTTCTCATTGTACCGAAATGATTACTTTTATGGTAGTGGTACTTTGTTTGATTCACTTAATAAGTTTAGTCTTGATGCAAAGTTTTATTAATCCCTATTTAATATTGAAAGTCGAGACATTAAACATAGTGTATCCAATGAAAGTTCTGTTTTATTGTGGCATCAAAGATTATGTCATATTTCCACACAAAGAATTCTGAGTTGGTAAATAATGAAATTTTTCCTCCATTTGATTTAGTGATCTAAACATATGTGTATATTGAATTAAAAGAAAACAGATGAAACATATAAAAAAAATAGCCACAAGAAGTAGTTTCTTGAGTTAATATGTACTGATATTTGTGGCCCTTTGGATGTTCCTTCTTGTAGTGGTAAAAAGTATTTTATCACCTTCATCGATGATTACTCACGTTATGGATATATATATATCTGCTCCATGAAAAGTCTAAATATGTGAATGTACTAGAGGTATTCATTGATGAAGTGAAAAGACATTTAGATAAAAAAGATTTAAAAAAATTGTGAGATATGATAGAGGTGGTGAGTTTTATGGAAAATTTAATGAAAACAGACAATGTCTAGGCTTATTTGCAAAGTTATTTGAAAGTAAAGACATTGTGCACAATATACAATGCTTGAGATATTCTTCAGCAGAATGGTGTAGGTGAAAGGCGGAATGGTACTTTAATGAATATGGTTATGAGCATGTTAAGTAATTGCTTTTTACCTCTTTTGTTGTGGATATATGCATTAAACATGCCACGTGTGCTAAACCGGATTCCTAGCAAGGTTGTTCCTAAGACTCCTTATGAACTATAGACGAGAAGGAAACCTAGTTTAAGGCATCTACACGTCTAGAGTCGTACAATAGAAGTAAGGTTGTATAACCCATATGAAAAGAAACTTGACTTTAAGACCATCAGTAGATTTTTTATTGGTTATCCTTAAAACCCAAAAGGTATATATTTTAATTTATCGTCCTAACCACAGTACGAGAATAATGGAGACGGATAATGCTAGGATTAATGAGAATAGTGAAACTAGTGGTAGTGGTGAACCACGGAAAGTGGACATTCAAGAAGTTCATGTTGATGTTCATTCACCTATCGTTGCACCCGAAGTTGTTGTTTCTATTGTTGCATCACAATTAAGTGAAACAATAAAACAACATAATGATATGCTAATCCCACTAGTGGATAATATAATAAATGAACCAATTACAATTCAAGAAAAGAATAGTGTACGAGAAAAACCTTTAAGGTGATTGGTAGAGAAAAAAGATCTGATATTTCAGATGATTGTGTGGTTTATGCTATTGAAAATGAATGTGATTTAAAGATCGATGAAAATCTGAACTCATTCCATAAAACCATGGAAAATGACAGTTCTAAAAAGCGGTTGATTGTTTCGAAAGAAAAGATAAAATATATAGATAATAACAAAATATGAGATTTAGTAGAGTTACCTAACGGTTTCAAAACTATTAGTTTTATATAGATCTTTAATACTAAATGCGTTTCTAAAGGTAATATTAAAAAATACAAGATTCAATTTTGTTGCTAAATATTTCACCCAAAAATTTTGGTATTAACTATAAAAAAAATTTTGGTATTAACTATAAAAAAAATTTTCTCTTCGATTTGAAACATTGATTCTCCAAAGATTTATCAGCTGAAATGAAAGTAAATCTTTATTGAAAAATTGAAAGTATAAACACATTGGCGAGTCTCACAGTACTTGCTATGATAAAAAAATGAATGAAGGGTATATTTGTAATCTTAGTTGAATTGTTAAGTAAAATTCAAAATTAAGAAAGCGCATAGATATCCATATAAGCTGTTGCGACTCGCCAACATCTTTAATCTTCTCCCGCAAAATAACACACAAACAAATCTTTCAGCGGAATCTCTCTCACTAGACTCACCACCGTTAGGCCACTCTTCTCTTCATCTCGATCTCTTTCTTCCGTCGCACATTTTTTACTGATTCCTTTTCCGTTTTATCGCTTTTCTAATTCTAGGGTTTCGGTTACCTCGCGGGATCTGGAATATCATCATGCCGGTGAGTTTGACCCCGAACGCAATTACGGCGATAAACGCCGGAGACCTCAATTTGAAGCCACTGGTACAGGTTTTAGACATCAAAATGATAGGAAGAAGTCAGGAGAGAAACCAGGAGAGGTACCGTTTGCTCATTTCAGATGGTGCATCTGCTCAACATGCTATGCTAGCTGTTCAGCTCAATGATCGAGTCAAGTTAGGACATGTTGAGAAAGGATCCATCGTTCAGCTGATTGATTACATTTGCAGCGACGTTAGGGGCCGCAAGTAATTTTCTCCTAATCGTTTTGTTTCTGGTTAGATTTAGTTTTTCCGAAAACCGTTGTGTTGAATTACATATTTTCGATTTCTTCGACCACCGTTGTGTTGAATTGCGTAGTTTTCTTATTCTTCTCGTGGAATTTTAAGTGATCTCTGATTTCAGTATTTGGATTTTAGTTCAGTAAGTGCTAGTCGGAGGCTTGTTAGGTGTTACTTCTTTCCTGTGAAAGGGGAAAATTGTTCCCCATTGCGATTTTGTAATACGTTGTTGTTTGGTAATTCCATCTTTAACTTGGTAAGAGAACAAAATTTGTTCATTAGTTTTGGCTTTGGATACAACCCGATGTATTAAATTTATTACGCAGTGGATAATGTAAAGTCAATATCTGGTAAATGTTTTCGAGCATTCTTAGCTCCATGGTTGGTTTGAATGTATAAGGCCGTTGTTACAATGAGTTTGCGAAAGCAATCAGAGCTTCGCTTCTGGTATACATCTTTCAAAATTTATCGTGTTTCTAGGACTGTTGTAGCCAGTTGTTTTTATTTCTCCCTGTCTTATCCAGTATTGATGAATGTTTTCAGTTAAAATTTTGCCGTTGCCTTTTGTAGTTCATGGTATTAAATGGTTGTTTGCTAGATGTTTAACTTTCAGCAATGAAATTGGAGACGTTTTTTTATTGTTTTAGTATACAATATAGTTACATTTGCATTCTTTGATTGCATCACATATTGAAGGAGTTTTGATATCTTTGACTGTATTTATCTAATGCCTCTATGCATACTGTGTACAGGCTTATTGTGGTACTGAACATGGAGACGATAATACCACATTGTGAAACCATAGGGAACCCCAAAATGTCTACAGAATCAGATGCAGAAGCTCAAACGCCGCTTTCAGCACGGGACTATATACCACCTTTGAATAGGGTTGCTTGTAGTGAACCTACAGTTCAGCGTTCCGTTAATAAAGCACCTCCCAGGGGCGTAAACATTCAAAACCCAGTCAACAATCCTCCAAGTTTCAGGCCATCTGTTCAACCTTCGTATCAACCACCTCCAAGCTATAGAAATCATGGACCCATAATGAAGAACGAGGCTCCAGCCCGAGTCATCCCTATTGCTGCACTCAATCCTTACCAAGGTCGGTGGGCTATTAAGGCTAGAGTAACTGCGAAAGGAGATATCAGAAGATATAACAATGCGAGAGGAGATGGAAAAGTTTTCTCCTTTGATCTGCTTGACTCTGATGGAGGAGAGATTCGGGTTACCTGCTTTAATGCTGTTGTTGATCGATTCTATGATGTTATTGAAGTTGGCAAGGTATATTTGATTTCAAAGGGAAGTTTGAAGCCTGCACAGAAAAATTTCAACCACTTAAAAAATGAGTGGGAAATTTTCTTGGAGTCAACATCAACGGTGGAGCTTTGCCCTGATGAAGATGGCTCCATACCAAGGCAGCAATTCTCATTCCGTCCTATTAGTGACATTGAAAACGCTGAGAACAATTCCATACTCGATGTCATTGGGGTTGTGACTTCTGTGAACCCCTCGGTGTCAATCTTGAGAAAGAACGGGATGGAAACACATAGGAGAATCCTGAATCTGAAGGATGAATCGGGAAAGGCCGTAGAGGTAACGCTGTGGGGAGAATTCTGTAACCGTGAAGGTCGAGAACTCGAAGAGATGGTTGATTCAGCCTTTCACCCGGTTTTAGCAATAAAAGCAGGAAAAGTAAGTGACTTTAGTGGGAAATCAGTAGGGACAATATCTTCAACACAGCTATTTATAAATCCAGATTTTCCTGAAGCTCACAAACTGAGGTACTGGTTCGATCACGACGGAAAATATACTGCATCCTTCTCCATTTCTAGAGACACTATGCCTGGAGGAGGTTCTAGGAACGAGATAAGAAAAACTGTCTCTCAGATCAAAGAAGAAGGTCTTGGAAGATCAGATAAGCCTGATTGGGTCACTGTGAAAGCAACCATTTCATTCATCAAAACCGATAGCTTCTGTTACACAGCTTGTCCTTTGATGATTGGAGATAAACAGTGCAACAAGAAGGTGACACGGTCTGGAACAAACTTGTGGGCTTGTGACCGGTGCAACCAAGAGTCTGAGGAATGCGACTATAGATACCTTCTTCAAGTGCAGATTCAAGACTACACTGGGTTGACTTGGGTAACCGCATTTCAAGAATCCGGTGAAGAAATTATGGGATGTCCGGCTAAACAGCTGTACACATTAAAATACGAATTACAGAAGGAAGAAGAATTCGCAGAGATTGTTAGAAACAGACTGTTTAATCAGTACTTGCTAAAGCTGAAGATCAAAGAGGAATTGTATGGCGATGAACAAAGAGTGAAGATGACTGTGGTGAAGGTGGATAAGGTGAATTATACATCCGAGAGTAAATACTTGCTTGATTTGCTCGTAAGGTCTATTTAACAGTGAGAGATATCTCACAAACTCACTATCAACTCGAGAAACCCGCAAACTCGGGTTTAGTTTTCCATCTTAGTATTATACACTCGTATATGATGAATTCGAGATCCCATTCGTATTCGGATTCGATGAGACTTAAAGAAATCATAAACAAGGAGTTTTACTTTGAGAAGAACACAACCAAAGTTTTCATTACTGGAACAATAGAACGAATACACATTACAATGTTGTAAGAAATATACGTCCTTAGGTTCTCTTGACGGGGTCAAAGTTTGAGACACCGACGACGACGCCAATGATGACGGTGAGAACGAGGCCACCGGAAGCAATGCTGAGCAAGAAGTTCTTGAGTGAAGGAGAGATTCCTGGACCGGCGGCTTCAGCCACCTCAGGGATGACCATTGAAGCGGTGAGAGCAGCTGCTGAGAGTCCGGTTAAAGCCTTGTCAAACTTGACCTTAGAAGCCTTAACTTGGAGCTTCTGTGTCCTGCCACTTCCAGGTACAGCCATGGCCTTGGATGGTTTCAGAGGCAATGGGTTGAAGAAGGACGACGACGAGCGGCTATGGTTAAGTGGCGTGACCAATGACATCGCAGAGGTTGAAGCCATATCTACCGAGTATTTGCTCTCTCTCTCTCTTCTTTGTTCTTCTGAGATTCTTTGCGAAATGTGTGAGGTTGATTGTGTTTGAGAAGGGAGATGTGAGGAAAGTGAGGTCGGAGATATGAGATTTGAGAGCCTTACGTGGCAGCGTCTGAGCTTCAAAGTGGCTGATTGGATAGATAAGGTTATCTCAGTTGGAGATCTTGTGGGTGATAAAAAAAATCCAAGTCCGAATCCATCTATTAAAACACCCCTTAAAACAATAAGGCGAATTTTATAAAAATACACTTAGTAAAACTTTTTTTCAAATCTAATTAACTAAATTATTCTTATGTGTATAATACCTAAACTAAAAAAATTAATGTAAAAATTAAGTAGTTAGACAATTTTTTTCTTGTTTAGTAAGGAATTCCAATATCTAAACTATAGTCTTTATTATGTGTTTAACAAGAGAAATTAACTCTGGTTACAAAAAAACAAAAAATCTACTAATATATCTCAAGATTCATTAATGAAGAAGATGAAAACAAAAACAACTTTGTGAAATCAAGGCTTCATACTTTTGACAACTCAGAAATGATTAAGAGGCGACATGTCTGTCATTGAACGTTGTATTAATCCTAGAGTTCAATACATCAATGATTTGTTGTACATGCTATCGATGGACTAATCTTAACCCTTTGCAATTAGGTTATGTATAAAAGTGGTAGGAGTTTCTTTTCAATTTTGAGCACATTTTGTTGAAAATGTTATTCAATATCACACAAGTAACAATGACTATTACAAATTTATAATGATATTAGTGTGTGACATAAGTTATAGTTTTTTAAAAAGAGTTAGTTGGTCCTATTAATTCGTTTTTGATATTCTAATGCATTACATTAAACGTGAGTTAGTGGGTGTTTGTCAGATTATTTTCTACTCTATTTAAACTTTATATTGCTCATCGTTTTAGTTAAAAAGAAGAATAAAGTAGTTTCAAAACAATTGTGTCTCTTTACATTTCTTGTTGTTTTCTTCTTCTATTTAACCAACAAACTGGTACCTTTACATAGTTTCTCGATTCGTATTTAAAGTGTGATAGGAAATCACAATTATCATGGTTTAATGTTAGTTTATGTAATTTTCGGTTTACTGTTATTTCAATATCTTGGTTTATATTGGTTTAATTTTACAATAAATTTTATGTATCGCTTTTCGCTATTTTGGGAAAATAATCAGAAAAATATTTCTCATTTTCTTTCTCCCACTCTTCCACCACTATTGTTATTGATCATCATCTCCTTTTCTAATATCATCTCTTCAAGGTGACTATTCTTCCTAACAGATCATCTTCTAGTTTGATATTAACGTATTTTCGGATCCTTGGTGGATTCCTAAATAGGAAAACTCTTGCTCATTGTTTTTCCGGTCTCATTGGTATCAGAGCAGCGATTTGGAACCTGAATATGGAGACTAGACAACAAACAGTCTCGGAGCTCGTGAAGCAAATGGAAGAGTTATGCCTCATGCAAACGAAACAATCCGAAGAACAGAGGCAGCACACCGATACATTGATGTCCGGTTTGCGATCAGAGCTTGACGGACGATTCACAGGCTTCAATGAGAGATTTAAAAGGTCTCGAATCTCTGATAACGAGGTATTTCTCTTCTGGCCCTCCTCCGCAACTTCTACAACGTGGGTTGGGTTTATCTGCATCGTCATCCCTCGGACCTTCTAAACCTCCGGATCCACCAGATCTTGAGCGATTAACTCCATCCAACAAAGGAAAAGAGATGGTTGTTGAGGAAAATAGAGAGCCGTTGTTACCAAATGGGATGACTATGATATTAACAAAAATTGGATTTCCTAGTTTTGACGGTACTCTATTACGAGAATGGGTCTTGCGTTGTGAGCAATTTTTCACTCTAGATAACACCTCACCGGAGCTAAAGGTGTGTCTAGCTTCCCTTCATCTCACTAGTCGAACACTACAGTGGCATCATAATTATATTAAGAGCAGGTATGATATTTTTCCATCATTGTCTGAATATGTTATGGATGCCTCTGCACGGTTTGGGGAATTATATGATGATCTTCTATATGAGTTTGTGAGTTTGAAGCAGGTTGGAAACTCAGTGGAAATTTATCTGGACAGTTTTGAATGTGCTCTTACTAGATTGTCTATTCCTGCATCTCATTCCCTAAGCATTTTCCTCACAAATATGAACCCTCACCTTTGCCTTACACACACATGCCAATTTAATCCAACCACGGAATCTGAGGCAGCTAGGATAGCTAAGCTTCATGAATCATCCATGTTACATCAACCACATAAATATCCTCAGCCAAACAGAACTCCCTTCAATCCGTATCCCAAATAGAACAACTCATTTTTTTTAGAACCACAAACTCTCCTCCCCTTCTTCCTTCACCCTAACACCTCAAAAATTCAACCTTCCAAACAGCCTTTTCTTGAGAAACCAACCCGAAAATACTCCTATCAAGAGATGCAGGACATGCACAGTAAAGGGCTTTGTATGTTTTATGATGAGCCCTACACTCCAGGCCATCAACTTAAACACAAACTGTCTCAGATCTTTGTAATGGAGGGGGACAATGAGGAGCAACCAGATGATGAGGATGATACTGATTTACTACTGGAAATAATAAAGATGAAGCAGAGGAGAAAGATCCAATAGTTTCAGTCAATGTCCTTAATGGATCTACTACGTTTAATTGTATGAGAGTTATATGCCAACATAGGAAGAAGAAATTGTATATCCGCATCGATCCGGAAAGGACACACAATTTTCTTGACATCAATGTAGCTAAAGAAGTAGGCTGTTTGCCGGAAAGAATAAAGCCGATGGCAGTGACAGCCGCCAATGGAAACAATATGATCTCGGGCTACAGATGCAAGGATTTTAAATGGACACTACAAGGGTATACATTGAGCACATAAATCAGAACGCTACCACTCGATTGCTGTGATCTTGTGTTAGGAGTTCAATGGCTCACTACTCTTGGTCCGATATGGTGGGATTTTTCAAATTTGAGGATGGAGTTTAATTTAAATGGCATGAAGCATGTGTTACGTAGAGCTATCTCAAACAGCTGCAAGGTAATTAAGGGTGGGAGTCTTAATAAGCTTTTGCTTCAGAACCTCATGTTGCGATGATCAAGTTTAGAAAAATTCTTGATACCGAGCCGCCCACAACTTGGGATTCGTTCTCATTGTTTTCTCATATCTCCGCGAGTGGTACTCTCTCGGTTAACAAGGCTGAATTATCACCTCTATTGAGTTCATATTCAGATTTGTTTGTTGAACCCAATGAGCTACCTCCTTTCCGACCTAGATTCGATCATCAAATTCCATTGGAAGTTGGTGCCAATCCCATTGACATGCGACCATTCCGGTATTCTTCTCTTCAAAAGGATGTTATTGATAAAATGATTAGGGAAATGTTGGATCAAGGGATAATCCAATATAGCTCAAGTCTTTATGCTTCTCCTGGTAAAGAAAAAAGACGGATCATGGTGCCTATGTCTGGACTATAGGGGCCTCAACAAACAGATAATTAAGGATAAGTACCCTATACCTCTTCTTTAAGACTTTCTGGATGAGTTAGGTGGCTATAAGCATTTTCCAAAACTGGATCTTATGGTGGATTTTCATCAGCTCAGAATGTCTCTCGGGGATGTTTACAGAACCGCCTTTAAAACCCACCTGGGACATTACAAATATTTGGTGATTCCTTTCGGTCTTTCCAATGCCCCGTGCACATTTCAGAGTTTGATGAATCATATCTTCCAGCATATCGCAAGGAAATTCCTTCTGGTTTTCTTTGACGATATACTCGTCTACAACACGAGTTGAGCGGAGCACTTAGACCATTTGGAATCGGTGTTTTCAATACTTCGAGTATAGAAACTATATAAGGAGTCGAAATGCACATTCGGCGCCACAAAGGTAGAGTATCTTGGTCATTTTATATCAGTTGAAAGCGTTATCACCGATCCTTCCAAAGTTGACATCATTTGGTCTTGGCCTACTCCATCAAATCAAAAAGAGCTCCACAATTTGTTGGGTCTCGTCAATTATTACAGGAGGTTTATTCGCGGTTATAGCGTTATCGCTAAGCCCCTCATGCATTTTCTCCGCAAGGATGGCTTTGCTTGGTGTGATGAATCAGCTGAAGCATTCACCTCTCTCAAAGCCGCTTTAACATCTGCTCCCGTATTGCCTCTCCCTGACTTTGAGAAACTCTTTGTGGTTGAAACAGATGCGTCAAATATCGATATTGGCGCTATCCTTATGAAGGAGAATCACCCTATCGGTTATATTAGCCTATCGTTGGGCCCTCGCCATCAATCTTTATCGGTGTATGAAAAGGAGTTATGAGTTGTGGTCCATGCTGTGCAAACATGGAATGCCTACCTTGCACACCGACATTTTCTGATTAAGATAGATCAGAAAGCTTGAAGTTTTTGGTTGAACAAAAGGTTTCCACTCCATTCCAATACATGTTGCTATCAAAAATAATGGGTGATTCCTTTGATGTACAATATAAACAGGGTAAGGAGAATGTCGCTGTGAATGCTCTATCACGCGTTACCGGTTCAATCTTGCTTCACATTTGATGAGGTCATCGGCACAACCCCATGCCAACTTTCCAGCCCGGCCGGCCCAAGGAACACAAAGGCGGCCACATACGCGCAAAAAGATACATGGGTGTACCTTCATGAATCCAAGCCTAACAAAGAAGCGGCCAGCCAAGAAAAAACCTGGCATATAATCCTGACTCATAAAGGACACGCAGCGACATGGAGCTCACTCCCAACCAGGCGAGATCAATTCATGCACCCCACATCAAGTTGGAGTTTTCAAAACTTACCATATTTGGAAATTTCCTTATATGAAAGTCTCCAAACGTTTCTTTGGCAGCTAGGAGACTTTTTGGTACTTATAAGAGCTCCCTTAAGAACTTCTAGAAGTACAAATACACCTTGGATCAGGCGGATCCATCCGTGCCTTCAAATGGACCGATTGGAGCCGCTTATGGCAAGTGAGATGACCAACTGGTTTAATCACTTGCAAACCAAAACATGGCGTCCATGAGATATTATTAAGGCCCTAAGGAAGCCCAAAATCAATCTACCATACACCAGCCACCATAGGATCAGGCGAATCCCTTTCCTCCAACACTTGCCATATATGGACCGAAGTGCACTTAATGTGTTAAGATTGAAATATCTCTATTCCTTACAACTAGGACACGTATTGAAGACTTTCCAAAGCATCCGGGATGTACCTAGACACCTTACATTTGCCCCAAAGCTCTCAAGATACAAGCATATAAACTTTTCTTGTTGGTCAAACTAGACATTAATGGCCAACAACCATATATTTCAAATGTATGATTTCCTTTTCCCCTTTTTTTTGGTTTAGGACCATTGCTATGAGCACTATATAAGCTCAGCACGACCTCATTGTAAAGATAGATCACCATTGAAATTAAATTTGAATACAAAGTATTTTCTTCAATGCCGTGTCTTTGAATCTTGTTCTTGTTCTTGTTCTTGTTCTTTAGAAATAAAGTGTGTGATTCACTTTCTTTCTATTGAAGCCACGACCAGTTTAGTTTGAGAGATTCAAACTCTCTTGGTTCATCTTTGATCGTGGGATTCGCTCAAAACCCCCTCCTTTTAGTTCCCTTGCGCATTTAAGCCAAGAGAGATTCTCGGTATTGCGAGTCACGGCCGTACGGCTTGTGAGATTGATATTCAATCTTACATCAACATTGCCCTTTCCCAAGCCCATCATGAGTTTATGACTCTCTTCGGTCATTGTGGCACACCGATTCCCACCTCCGCAAGGTAATCTCTGAAATTCAGCATGACCCTTCCTCACATCCACATTTCTCCTATGTTAATGATGAGTTGAGATGCAAAGGGAAGCTGGTTGTTGGTGATAATAAGGATGTAAAGCTCCATATTTTCCGCTGGCTACATGATTCAGCTATAGGAGGTCACTTTGGCTGTGACGCGACTCTTCAACGAGTCAAGTCCTTATTTTATTGGCCCAAAATGAGTACTGAGGTACATAACTATGTGCGAAACTGTTTTATTTGCCAACGGAATAAATATGACCTGGCAGCGAAGCCCGGTTTGCTTCAACCTCTCCCCACGCCGAGTGATATTTGGGAATCCATCAGCATGGATTTCATCGAGTGACTTCCACCTTCTTCGGGTAAGCATTGTATTTTGGTGGTTATTGATAGGTTGAGCAAACAAGCACATTTTATTTATTTGTCCCATCCCTATACAGCAGTGGATGTAGCTCAATTGATAATATTTTTAAACTCCATGGGATGCCCCATACTATTATCAGTGATCGGAATCCCACTTTCTTGAGCGTTGTGTGGTCTGAGCTCTTCCAAGTTCATGGGGTTGATCTGCATTTTTTGATAGCCTATCATCCTCAAACAGATGGACAAACCGAAGTCACCAATAAGACGCTCGAGACTTATTTGCGTTGCATGACTTCGGAGACTCCTCACACGTGGAGTAAATGGCTTGCATTAGCTGAATAGTGGTATAATACCATGTTTCACACTGCCATTCGCTCCACCCCATTTGAGATTGTCTATGGCCAGCCACCACCAGTCCATCTACCTTCACTACAAGAAAACATTAACATTTCCAACGGCATTTCCGACGGAAAAAAACTGTCGGACTTTTCCGACGACTTTATGACGGATACGCGACGGATACCCAAGGGAACTAAAACCATTGTAGGTCCGTCGGTAATTTCCGACGCCGTAAAGTTCATCGGTAAATCGATGGTGAAAACTGACGGTAACCCAATGCATTTCCGATGAAATCCTAATCGTCAGGATATCCTCTTGAAATCGTCAGAATATTACCGACGGCTTCGGATACATCGGTAATATTCCGATGATTTCCCGATGGATTCTGTGTTTTAAAGCCTGTCGGGAATCCGTCGGTAGCTCTCGTCGGAAAACCTTCGGAACTATCTGACCATTGTCGGATATAGTCGGTAATCCGTCGGAAATATACGTACCCTATTAAAATTTTGTGTTTATCCGTCGATGGTCGGAAACCGTCGGAAATCCGTCGGTTTATAATGATAAAATCTATTCAAAATACGTGAATATCCGGTTGTGGTCGGTAACCGTCAGAATTCCATCGGAAATAGAGAATATTCTGAAGAATAATCTTTTTACAGTTCGTAATTATCTATTAAAAATTCTTAATAATCTGTTAAAAATTCGTGAGAATATCTAATTTTTACTATACATAAGCTATGATCTTTCAAAATTTTAACAGAACCAAAATTTTTTAAAAAATGTGTTCTTCGGGTTTTTTTGAGTATTTTTGATCGTGGATGGATAAACCTCGATATGATTCAACCACGGGGGAATTGACTGATGAATTTGCGCAAAGTGTTGAAGAGTTCATGACATTTGCATCAAAGAATAGCATGATATCGGAATACGGTAAAATGCATTGTCCGTGTATTAAATGTCGAAATCATAGATTAATCTCTGTTAGAGACGTACGTAATCATTTGTATAGGAATGGATTTATGCCGGGTTATAAAATTTGGTATTCACATGGAGAAACTGATGCAATGATGCAATATTATGGTAGTACTTCAAAAAGGATAGATAATACTAATGTTAGGGTAGAGGAACCGGCATCAGAAGTTGATATAAACGGAGGTACTGTTCAGATGGTGAATGATGCATTTCGTGAACAAAGAGAATCGTACATCGAAGATATTAGTAGAATAGAGGAACCTAATTTGGAAGCCCGTAAATTTTTTGATATGTTAGATGCATCCAAGCAGCCTTTGTATAAATGATGCAGAGATGGATTATCGCCTTTATTTGCTGCAAGCAGGTTGATGACGATAAAGACGGATTTCAACTTGCTTGAAGATTGTGAATGCGATAGCTGATTTTGTTAGAGATATATTACCTGAAGATAATATTGCACCTGCTTCATATTACGAGGTTCAAAAACTTGTATCTGGTCTTGGATTGCCATATCAGATGATCGATGTATGTATTGACAATTGCATGATCTATTGGAGAAATGATGAAAACCGCATGAAGTGTCGATTTTGTCACAAACCTCGATTTTAAGAGACAAGCGGTAGAGTACCTATTCCGCATAAACGGATGTGGTATTTGCCATTAACAGAGAGGATAAAGAGGTTATATCAATCTGAACACACGGTAAAACCTATGAGATGGCATGCTATACATAATTCGAATGGAAAAATTGTGCATCCCTCGGATGCAGAATCATGGAAACATTTTCAACAGGTTTATCCTAGTTTTGCATATGAGCCTAGAAACGTATACCTCGGGTTATCTACAGATGGATTCAACTCTTTTGGGAAGCATGGGAGGCAATACTCGTTGTGGCCAGTTATCGGTACACCTTATAATTTGCCTCCTTCTTTGTGCATGAAACGAGAGTTTTTATTTCTAACATTTCTCGTCCCTGGCCTAGAGCATCCTAAGCGATCACTTGATATTTTCTTGCAGCCACTAATTCATGATTTAAAAATATTATGGGAAAATGGTGTCGAAGCATTCGATGTTTCCAACCAACAGAACTTCTTGATGCGAGCTGTACTTATGTGGACGATAAGTGATTTTCCAGTATATGGTATGTTATCAGGATGGTCGACGCATGGAAGATTAGCATGCCCATATTGTCAAGATAATACTGATGTGTTCCAACTGAAACACGGACGAAAGACTAGTTGGTTGCACATGCAAAAGATGAATTCTTTGACTGGATTAAGCATAGTGTCAAATTTCCAGATGGATACGCATCTAATCTTTGTAATTGTGTCGATACTATTGAAGGTAAATTTTCAGGGATGAAAAGTCATGATTGTCATGTTGTCATGCAAAGATTATTCCCATTTGCCTTTAGCGATCTACTGCCTAAAAACGTCCACGGCGCAATTGCAGGTACGACGTTAAATTTACATTATTATATATATAATAATATTTTCATATATTATATGATATGAAAATATATTTTTATGTAGGGTTTGGTGCTTTTTTCCGAGATTTATGTACAAGATCACTTACTGTAGACGATATCCGAAATTTAGAGGAAAAAATACCGGTTCTCATTTGTAACCTGGAGAAAATATTTCCACCAGCATTTTTTGATGTTATGGAGCATCTTCCTATTCACCTCCCTAGAGAAGCAGCCCTTGGAGGACCTGTTCAGTACAGATGGATGTATCTTTTTGAGAGATATATGTTCCACCTAAAGAAAAAAGTTAAAAATCTTGCCAGGGTTGAAGGTTCAATCGTCGCACAAAGTATTAATGAAGAAACATCTAACTTTGCTAGTTACTATTTTCCATCGCAAGTGCAAACAAAAAATAGACAGCCTTCACGACATGATGATGGAGGAGAAAAACCAAGCTATCCAGTGTATGTGCCAGAAATATTTGCACAAATTGGACGTTTAAGTGAAAAAGGGAAGACGCGACGCCTATCAGAGGAGGAACACAATCACTTGCATTTGTATATTTTGACAAATTGCGATGACGTTTTGGAATATGAAAGGTACATTCAATTTAATCTTGTTTTTAGTTATTATTATAATTTATTGTTAATTTATTTTTTCATAATTAACAGGATATACAAGGAACAAATACGTGTTCATTATTCAGATTACAGCGAGAATGAGTTGGCCGAACTTAAAAAAAGCGAATTTGCAAAATGGTTGCATTTTTATGTTAGTGTTACCACAATTATGTAATTTTCAATAATAGTTTACTATATATATATTTATAATTTACTACATTCTATTATTTTGTAGGTTACTACAGGTCCTTCTAGGGGCATAACGTTTCCCACGTGGTTAGTTGAGTTGGTGAGTGGTCCTACATTTACTGCAAAATCTTATCCAATGTACTGCACTCGTGGATATGCTTTTAAGAGTCATCGCGAAGGAAACTCACAAACAACTTGTAATTATGGTGTATCATCTCAATCGGGAGAAATTGTATACAATGGTATTCTTCGTGAAATATTAGAAGTTCACTATCCAGGAATGATTGATTTGAGGTGTATTGTGTTCTATTGTGACTGGTATGACCCTGTCATGGGTCAACGTGAAGACGAATTCGGTGTTACATCTGTCCACTCTCGTAAGCGACATCGAAAATATGATCCTTTTATACTTGCATCACAAGCGGACCAGGTTTGTTACATTCGATATCCTCGTGTGAGAAACAAGCAAGATCCTTGGATTACAGTGACCTCAATACATCCTAGAGGAATGGTATGTGGTATTACCGAACAAGAGCCTATGCAACAAAGCACAATTGGTAATTTAGGTTCCATAGACACTTCTCTTGAAGTTAACCTTATTGTTGATGACACCACGAACGAAGATTACAACGTGTTTCAAGATTCAGAAGAAGAGATTGGCGAGTTTGACGACCAAAATTCAGCTAATTCGGAATATTCATCATATTCAGATTAAATTTGTGATTTTATTTTGATATTTATGATTTTAATTTTAAATATTGTTAATAAATATTTATCATTTTATTTTTCACAAAACCTTCACAATATTATAATTAAAAGTGCTTTAAAAAAAATAAATTTATCTATATATTTTTTAGAAATATTGATTAACAACACCGACGATTTCCCGACGGCTTTATTCAGTCCGTCGGACAACCGTCGGGAAAATGTTGATTAAATAATTGCAACGTGGGTAGACTACGTGTCGGTCATGCCTGGCATTATATTTTCCGACGGCTTTCCGTCGACGCGTAGATTGCCGACGGATTACCGACGGCCTTACGCGGGAAACCTATTTCCCAAAAACTTTTGTAATTCCATCGGAAATCTGTCGGAATGAACAAAAACTTTTTAATAATATATAAATATTTTCGAAATATTGATATACTTAACCGACGGATTGCCGACGGCTTTTGTAACTCCGTCAGAAATCCGTCAGAACACCATCAATTGCAAAGTGTGCAAACTATTTGTCGAGCATGCACATGTTTTAAGTTTATCGACGGAAAGTCGACGGATTTTTGACGGCTTAAAATTTTACGAGGGAAACATAATTCCTAACGCAGGATTTGGCGAAAATATTTATTAGATTTCCGACGTATTCCCGACGGAAATTGCCGTTGGAAATATCTAATATAACATATGGCCGTTTCTTCTTCTTCCTCTCTCGTGTTTCTCTCCTTCTCTTCTCATCCTCTTCGCCTCCCGCCGTACGTCGCCGCAAATAGCTGCAAATCGCAGCAAATTGCCTCAAATCGCCGTAAATAGCTGCAAATCGCCGCAAATTGCCTCAAATCGCCGCAAATCATGTAAGAGGCGACTAATTTGATTGTTTTTGCTTATTATATATGTTCGTATGTAGATTGATCTGAACTTGTTCGTCCCTTATTGTCCATCAAATCGCTGAGAATGATTTGCTGCCGATATCTAGCTAATTTGATTGTTTTTTCTTATTATATATGTTCGTATGTATATTGATCTGAACTTGTTCGTCCCTTATTGTCCATCAAATCACTGAGAATGATTTGCTGTTGTCCCGATTCTTGAGATGGTTTTTTTTCACGTAGCACATTCCAACATAATGGTTAAAATTCGATTCGTCATTTTATGACCAGAGTACAGATTTCAAAATCTCTGATTTTTTCTAGTGTTAATGATTTTTGTGTTCGATTGTTTCTACTTCTTCAACACTGTTGGGAGATTCTAGAAGTTATCTCATTGAAGTTTGTCGATCATGAGTAATTTGATATTTAATGTTCTCTGCTCTGATGCTTGTTTTGTGCAATTCTGCTGTTTAATTCACTTCTGCAGAATTTAACAATGGAAAGTTATTTGTTTATATTTAGTATATAAAGTTTAAGTTTTAATTGTTTAAATTAATTTTAGTTTTATAATAATTTTAGAAAAAAATAATTAGAGTTTAAGAAATATAAAATTATAGAGGTTATGTTTTTAGTGATTTTATAAAATCATAGAGCTTTTTCAACCAAGATTTTCACAAATTTTTCATATTTAAAAATCAAAATATTCATTATTCTAAAAACTATAAATAAAATTTTATTTAAATATTATTAAAATTACTTTTTTATAAAAATATCATAAACATTAAAAAATTATAGGTCGTATCAAGATTACCAAAGACGTGGTGAGTCGTCTACTCCGAGTTGTTTACCAACTCAAGTTCCAGAATCTACAAATGATTCTTTCCGACCAATGACAATTGAAGAATTGGTTCAGCAGCCTGATCGCGAACTTCTTACTTTTCTTGATCCGAGACGTCAAAGAAACTCAACATGGTAAATTAATTTTTTATAAATATATTTAAAATAATTATTTTAATATTATTCTATAATTATATTTAAAATAATTACTTAAACGGTATTGTAATAAAAATTTGTAGGTTTGGTATTTCAAACAATGGAATAAACAAATCTATATTAAAGATGCTTCATTCTCTTTTGAACAAACCATATACCAAATTTCGAGATATTCCGTACGAAGAACGTCAGATTTGGTTCAGGACGTTTGCGGTTCGTTATTTAAATTTTAAATATATAATTATTTTAAATAGTTTTTAATAATATTTTTTAGTAATATATATTAAAATTTCGCAGCAAGAATTTACATGGGATCCCATGAACACAAAATTGGTGGAAGAAGCTTTTGAAAAAGAGACTGCAGTACAATTTTCCCGCCACATGAACGAGTGGAAACAAAAATGGAAAAAGGGAAAAGATAAACCAAGAGGGTTGAATGAGTCGGTGTGGAACGGCTTTATTTGTTATTGGGAATCTTCCATTGCTGAGGTCATCTCGAAAACTAATTCGGGAAACCGGAAGAGCGACCGAGGAGGCAAAGACATTTATATTCACAATGTCAGATCGACTAGTTTTCTCAGACGAGCCGATCAATTGGTAAATTAATTATTAATTATTATTTAAAAGTTTTAAAATTATTAATTTAGAATTTTTTTATTTTTAGGCATAAGAAATTGGAGCGCCTCCAGATCACTTGCAACTTCTCGAGGCCGTCCACACGAACAAAAAGACTGGTCGTATCCAAGATAAGCTTATATGCCCGGTGAAAGTTCGTCATCGGTAATTGATCGTAGCTTGCAAAAACAAGAGGAATTGATTGCCATGCTCAAGTTCCATCTTCTACGTGCACAAAACTGGATGAAACAATATGCGGATTCTCGCCGTTCTGTCAGAGAATTCAACATTGATGATTTTGTCTATCTAAAGTTACAACCTTATAGACAACACTCCCTCAAGAATAGAAAGATACCACATAAACTCTCTCCACGTTTTTATGGTCCTTTTCGGGTTATCGATCAGGTGGGTATGGTTACCTACAAGCTACAATTACCACAGGAAGCTGCCATCCACAATGTTTTTCACGTTAGTCAGCTTAGACTATGCCCAAATTCACCACATTCGGCTCCGCTACTTCCTTCTTATATGAATGATTTGGATACCGCTAAAGAACCTGAATTTATCTTGGAAAAAAAGATGGTCAACGACAAAATCAAGCGGTGACTAAGATACTTGTGCAATGGAAGGGCGGGTCTCCTGAAACAGCAATTTGGGAATTTTATCAAGATTTTGCTGCACGATACCCTGATTTTCATTCTTGAGGCTAAAGATGCTCTCAACAGGGGAGTATTGTGATAAAAAATCACAATTATCATGGTTTACTTTTGGTTTATGTAATTTTATGTTTACTGCTATTTCAATATGTTGGTTTATGTTGGTTTAAGTTTGCAACAAACTCTATGTAAGGCTTTCGGCCACTTTGGGAAAATAACCAGAAAAATATTCCTCACTTTCTCTCTCCCACTTTCCCACCGCCATTGTTATTGATCATCATCTCCATTTCTAATCTCACCTCTTCAACATGACTATTCTTCCTAACAAATCATCTTTTTAGCCTATTTCCGGATCCTTGGTGGATTCCTAAGTAGGGAAATCCTTGTTCACTGTTTTTCTGATTTCATAAGGATTGTGAGTGAAATTGAGTGCTTAAACACAAAGGAACACGCGTTTCGACAAAGTTTTGTTCACAATACAGAACAATGGAACAGTGGATAGTTAAAACTATCGATTTTCAAAGGTGTAAACTACCATTTTTAGAGTATGAAAATGAAAAAAAATGTTCACATCTAAAGAGTTATTGGAACAAGTTCTTTATGTCTATGTGCTTGGTATGGACACAAGTATGAGGATTATTATAAAAAAAAAGAGCCTGATCAGCAATTGAGAGAGAAAAGGAAGAAATTGTGGAAGGCTTTGCTCATGATTCAAAAAGCCTTAGATGATGAGATTTTTCCAGCCTCTAAGTCAATGAAGGCATGAAATACTCGGTGATAAGAAGGTGATTATAGTGAGGTTGCAATCACTAAGTAGAGACTTTGATGCTTCTCTTCTGAAGGAAAAATAGTTTATGTAAGACTGCTCATCACTTGTGACGGGTGTAGAACCTAAGATGAAATCTTATGGAGAAAACTTAAACAATGACCAAGTTGTAGGGAAGGTTCTGAGAAGCCTTACATAATAGTTCGATCATGTCATTGTTGCTATTGAAGAGTTGAAGTCTAAATATATCACTGAAGAGTTGATTGGGTCACTAAAAACCCACGAAAAAAGACTCAATATATCAAGTGAAAAGAAAGAAGATGAATCCTTTCAAGTTAAGATGAATCTTCCAATTGAGAAAGAACATGACAGTTCAATGGAAGAGGAAAATGTGGATCTCGAGGAAGAGCTCATGGAAGAGGAAAAAGAAGTGAAGAAAGGGATCAACAAAATTTCCACTACTACTACAAAAGTTCAATAAAATGCTACTATTGTAAGAAGCAGGATCACACGGAAGCAAATTGCTGGAAGAGAGATGAAGATAAGGGTAGAAAAAAAATGATCAAAGATATAACCAAAAACTACAAATACATTAACAATTGGTGTTCCAACCAGATGTCGGGAAAAAGATCTATGTTCAAAGAATTGGAGGACTTAAAGAAGAGTAAAGTTAGACTTGGTGATGATAAGTAGTTGAATGTCGAGGGGAGATGCAAAATGTAATCAAGATGAGCAAGGTAGCAAAAAACTTTTTTTGTGATGTGCAATATGTGCCAAATTGTGCTCAAAATCTGCTAAGTGTGGGACAATTATTAAGTTATGACTATTGTTTGTTGTGTGAGGATGATTCATGTGTAAAGTGATAAGAAATCCAAGAAAGTTGTGGTGAGAATATCTATGGGAAGAAACAAGATGTTTTCTTTGGATTTTTTAGGAAAGGTCTACAAGGCTTTGTCTATCATTAAAGATGATGATGCAAAGCTGTGGCACTTGTGGTATAGGCACTTGAATATGCAAAGCTTAAGGATGCTGATTGCAAAAGAAACGGTGCAAGGTGTATCAAATATCGGTGAGATTGAATTTTTGAAGGATGTCGGTATGGCAAGCAAGCCAAATATCATTTCGAAGTGAATAAGTTTGGAGAGCTAGTATGTAACATCCCGGATCCAATTTTAAACTTTGAACCCATGAAATTGAAAATGAGGCTAAAATTGACAATTCATCTCAAACCCTAATTAACCTCAATGACTATATAAAACGTTTTTAAAAGGATTTAGAGGTGGCCGTTCATCAGAAATAGAAACAAGAAGAGAGAGAGATTTTGACAGAGCAGAGGGATAGAAAACTAATCGTTGGAGAATCCAGTTATTCGAGTGTACTATCGCCAGAGAAAAAGAAATTTACACGTGATCGACGATTATGATGGTTTATTAACTCAAGTTTTGCCGTGAGGTTAGACGTGATAAATGATTTTCGTTATATATTTATGTAAATTAATTTTGATGAGTATGTAGTTTAGAAAGAAAACTAGATGTTGAATCATGTGTTGTGTTAGAATTTTATTTAATTGTTGCAAAATAACGATGTTTTTTATAAGAAAAAGGAGCTAAACATATTATGTATTTAATTAAATAATAAATAATTAAATCATAAAAACATGATTTAATTTTTGGATGGTGTACCCTGTGTGTGTTTGGGAAGGACACATGGACATGTGTTGAACTATGAACACAAACAGAGAAACGATAGCTAGAGGTCTAAAAAGTGTGATTCTAAGATACAACAAATAGAGATCATTGAGGAACAACAAGCCGGAGTGAATTTTCAAACGAAAAATTGTAAAGCATTGTTTAATGAAGATGTGTTACGGGAACAAGAAATTAGCAAACAAGTCAGGAAATTATATAAGCGTACGCTATCAAGGATTGCGGTTCCGTTGGTGAAAAGTTACACCCAACGAATAAGAGTGGTCGTGTGGCAAATGTTGCAGTCAGGGCCTCTTAAACCAAACATTTATAAATATTTGTAAATTATATAATATTATTTATTAATAAATATATATTAAATATTTATATAATTTTAGTTTTTATTTAAAATTATTTTTAATATTAATTTATATATATATAGATTTAAAAAATAAAAATAATTATTTTTTTATAAATTTAATAATATTTTGATTAGTTTAATAAAATATATTTTCTCTAACTAAATTAATAACAATATCTAATTATTTTAATAATTTAAACTCATTTATAGATTTTGTATTTCTGTTAATAACACATTAAAATGATGTTATTTTATTTAAATGTTTTTCAAATAATATATTAGAGATTAGATGTCGACAACACAAATGCAGAATGACATGAAAAAATTAATTACTCTTTTATGGAGTATTTGGAAATGATAGGATTTGAATACAAACTTCTTTGAGTCAACATTTGATAACGATGAATCGAAAAAGAGGACTTTATGAAATCAATTGAAGAAGGATAGCCTCTCAACTGAGATCAACATAATTAATAAGATCAATAACGCTGACTGATGATCTCAAGATGTCCAAAGGAAAAAAATAACAGAGTTACAAAAAGAATCAGAAGATATCCAAAATGATGATAACAAGACTCAAGAGGAGTTAGTCAATATGATAACAAGACATACATAACAATTTATAAAGAAGAAAAATATGTTTTGAAAACAAAAGAGCAGAAACATGTGGCTACTTCCATTCTCAAACAAAGCAGAGAAGTCATGCAACCGAATCATAAGCCTTCATAATCCAAGAAGGAGAGTGAATTACCAACAAACAAAATGTTAGATGTACTATTTAAAAAAATTATTCAAGTATACTAATAAAAATTTAAAATTTAAATAGGATAATTATTTAAAATAGTATTTGTTTCAAAATTTTGTTTTAAATGTATCATTAATCATTTAAATTTTCAAAAATATCACAAATTTAATATTAAATAATTAAAAATTTCTATCTAATAAAAAATTTAAATTCTAAATTAAACAAATGAACCCAAACATTATGTTTTAATATTATCTATAGTTTATTTAATATAAATAATTATTTTCATATAATAGTTTGTGTTATTTTAAAAATATTATTTTTAATGTGCAAGACTTAGAAAATAAATTTAAAAGTGCTATTTTATGGTATTCCTCTTTTAAATATTAGATTTTATAATATTCATAAATATAATTTATAAAATATAAATGTAAATTAAATTTTTATAATTTGTTAAATTGCTAGATATATTAATATAGTTAATTTATTTATTTTCAGATATTTAAATAGATTAATAGAAATCTGAATTAATAAAAATCTACCATATGCGTAACGTTGAGGAGCTATTCACTAACATAAAACCAAAAACCTGTCAATAAAGGTATCTATTCAGGTACATAAGTCTTGTTCGTTTGTCCGCCGTCGGTGGTTGCGGTTGTGGTTAACATTGCGGTTGTGACTGCAATAAATGTTGTTTGTTTGTTTGCCACCAGCGCTTGCGGTTGATCGCATGCTTTTAATCGTACTGCTGTTTAATCACCGGTAAAAAAAATTGCGACGCAGAACACATCGTGTGACTGTTGCAATTGACCGCAGATAGTTGCGACAGGTAAATGAACAAAAATTTACCGCATGTCTGACAAACGAACATAACTATAATCATTGAACGGAAAACGTTACCGAAGTGGTCATAAGTAAAGATCTATTTTTGATACATACGAAAAAAACATCGGTACCAGAACAATGACCGTTTTCTTTCTGAAAAGCCATGGCATATCATCTTGGCAGATCTAGTATTTGTAGTGAATAATTTCTGTGAAAATGGTACTCTCGATAAAGGTTGAATTTAACAAATATATACAAAATTCCCAAAACATAAAGACTGAAAAGAATGACATATATACAAGCAATAAGTTTGTGTAATATATGGGGTCAACGTAATATCAGAAGGTTTATACCAATGATTAAAAATAGTATTCGCAGACATAATATCGGAAACACAATTGGCCACTCTGTTAGGACAATTAATGTCGGATAATATCCTAATAATTTAGAAAATGTTCCATGCCCTTCAAACAAACAATGCTTATAAAGGAAAGTCTATGTAAATTAAAAACGTTATGAGTAGAGGTTATGGTCAGATAGAATGGACCTTCATGGAACAATTATTAAAGAAAATGAGATTTGCGGAAATGGATTGTATCGATAATGGAGTGCATAAATTCAGTCCAAGACATGGTACTTATCAATGGATAAGCGCAAGGGGCATAGTATTGTATCAGGTAAACATTTGGTTAAAAGATGGCTTATCAAGAGAGTTGGATATGGCCACATTCTTATGCAATGACCCTTGGATAATAGCTCAGACGCCAAAGTCAACAACATTAAGGGAAGGAATTAATATCCATCTCTCATGGTAAATGATTTAATAGATCCATTGAGAAATTTATGGGGTATGGAGCTTACTGATGCTATAATCAAACCATGAGTTAGGTCTCTGATCAATAGTTGACATATAGTTGGAATTTTTAAAGAGGCAAACATGGAATTTTTTATCGAAATCTAAAAGGTATACAGTTAAATGGGGATATAGAGCAAGATCTAATACTAAGAAAGAAATTCAAAGGAATATGGATATTTTGTTTGGCAAGTGGTGATGAAGTGTTAACCAGTCATGCAGAAGTTGGAGTCAAGATGAATCAATTGTGACATATGATGTCCACGGTGTAAAATGGAGGATGAAACAATTAATCATAGAGTTTTCGAATATCCCTCTGGTATTACAAACTTGACCTTTGTCGTTGATCCAAAGTCCACCATGGGTTTTTCCATCAAAATCGGTTTTTCCATCAAAATCGGTTTTTCCATCAAAATCGGTTTTATATACATTCAATGATGAAGCATTTCCATGATTATTATGGTATATATGGAAATATAGAAATGAAAAGGTTTACACAAATTCCTATAGAAACCCCCAAGATATTCTAAAAGTTGCAACAAATGAAGATAATCTTGTTTGTCTGGTCGCTACCGCCTGTTATGGCTGCGGGTACGGTCAACACTATGGTTGTAACTACGATATATGATATTTTTTTGTGTGTTATCGGTAGTTACGCATGTGGTTAATCGCAGATTTTTAGTCGTACATTTGTTTCAATAAGTGGTCAAAAAAATTGCGACGCATGACGTAATTTTTGACTGCTGCGATTGACCGCATGTAGCTGTGACAAACAAACGAACAACAATCTACCACATTCGCAGTCGGAAAAAATTGTAACTGACAAACGAAAATGATTAGTAAGATTTGGAAAATAGCAAGAACCCATTTGACAAATGTCAGTTTCCTAACCTACCTTAGAAGAAACTACAAATAACAGGATATATCGTTTATTTAAACGATATGCCAACATGATGAAGAATGAATTCTTAGAATGGGAGCTAGGAACACAAAAAGACTTCTACTACAATCATGATAAACAAGAAATAACAAAGATTGAAAAGAGTTGCATAATCATTGAACAACCTCACCAATTTTGAATAATGAAGATGATTTTCTCAATGATCTAGAAAGGTATCACAAACCGGTATGTGCATATTCATGCATAAGCCACAAACGAATCTCTAGTATATATGGTGCGCTTCAAGTGGTTCATTATCTCAAATGAAGTCTATAAAACAAAGGATTTTACTCTTCATTACATTTGATCGTTAATAATTGGCCTACTTAGATTAGGATTAAGCAACATTCCAATCGATTGGATCATGGGTTGATGTTAGGCAATTCTCCGATACCTTAGAAGACAAAGGAACAACTTGTTATAGAACGCATAATTATATAAATATTGTAAAGTAATATAGTATGAACCTTTTAGTATCATAAACTGGTCATCTTTCCCCTTAACTCAAAAGATGTTCCGCAGATGGTTTGGTAGCGATTAGAATCCCACGATATAAATGTTTAATTAACACCCAAAACCAAAGATAACGAACTTAGAAAATGTGTTGTACTGTCAATTTCAGAGAAAAAAAGTAGAAGTTTTGGAAGATTTTTCTATGTGTCTTAGATGATTAAAATGAGAAAACAAATGTTCGTAGTTTTGACATTGATATTCAACATATAAACTATAAAGGGGAGGATTTGCTTTCAGTGACGAACTTATGAAAATTGATTTTTGTATGTTACAACAAGAATTTATCATTTTAAACCAATTGAAGAGTGTTAGTGAAGCATTTGACTTTAAAAATGTTTTTGAGAATTTAATCTCCGGTCAATGATTTTCATTACAAAATGTTTTATAAAATATTTTCACTTATTAATTTACTCTTTAGAAAGATATCTGTTGAATTGACCAAAATGTCAAGTTTCATAAACCGAGTTCAATCAATAATATCATATTATTTTAGTTCAACACACCGAACCAATGCGTCTCTTTTCAGACAGACAATATTTTATAGAACAATGATCAATCCAGTTTTTCATACTTTCCAATGGTTAGCTAATATTTTTACTGAAGCATTTGGTTCTTAAATAATTTTCGTGATCTTCACACATGAAGTTGAGAGTATTGAAGAGTATATTAGCAATATATTCATATCGTAATATTTTAATGTTCTTTGTTATGTGAAGAGTATAATTTTATTATTTTTATAATAATAAACTTATGGTAATTTATGAACAATAAAAAACAATACGAGAAATGAATGGTTCTTACACGACGAACTAAGAATAGCTGAAATTTTTGTTAATGGGATATAAAGATGTTCTAAATTTATTATTATGGTTATCATGTGAACCATAATCTATTTATTTATATAACAATAATTTCTAATTCGTTATTTCATCAAATTAGAAATTACATAATATACTCAAACATAAATTTTTCATAACATTTATGTCTCATAATCTTTTATTTTTACACATAAATGACCATAAAGTTTTGACTACTTTAAATAATGAGCCTAACACTTTTTTTTGTCACTGAAACACTACAATCGTTTTCCGGCTAAAAGATACGCTAAAAGATAAGCTGCGTATCATCAAACCACTATGGTATTAAAGTATTGATATAAGAAAAAATGGAGTGACGTTTTCGCGCTTGCTTTGCCAATGAGTTTGCTTGTAGATTCCTATCTTTTGGTTGGTATCTAAGAGAAAACTTCGGGAAGTGCTTTCGTAGTGCTTTGAGCTCCTCTGTTTCCGTTGTAAAAGCTGGCCACCCGTCTGGGTCGTTTACAAGTTTGGTTAAATCTGTTGAGTCGGTGTAAAACCTGGTACAGTAGCGTCGCATGTTGTGCAAACTTGTCAATGCCCAACGGAGGCTAAGAAACTCCATATGAAGTGGAGATAGTCCTTTATATACACCTTTCATCCTAAGAAAATCGCTCGTACCGTCCTGTAACTTCAGGATCCAACCAATTCTTGATGTGTTTTTCCCCTCTTTCCATGAGCCATCAATAGAACAAGAAAAGGTAGGTTGGTCCGTACTGCTTAGTTTGGTCCTTGCGGCCTCCGTTCTAGTTTCCTTGGCATTAGTCTTTGGATCTATTGCTGAGAGCCAGATATCACTTTCTCTTTGGGCCTTTTCTAGAATATCTGGTGCACTATGGTCCCTATTGTTGTATAATTTTTCGTTTCGTACCTTCCATATGAACCATATGGTTAATGCATTCTGTGGCATCACCACAAATTTCGCACATCCCTTCTGCTCAGATGTGTCATAATGGAGCTGCCCATTGGTAGCCAACACCCCCGAGAGGGATTGCTAGAGGAAATGTTGAATTTTCCTCGGAATTTTGATCTTCCATATTGTCTGTTTAAGCGGGGAAAGCGATGGTCGCTAGAGAAAGAATGTCGTGTTTAGGGATCCCCATTTCTATAGGGTATCATAACCCGAGTTCAGGGAAGCAGGTTTGCCCGCTATTATTAGGGGGTCTTGGGAGAATATCGGGGATCCAGGGGTCTGACCATATTCGGTCTCCCATGCTATTTCCTAGGATTTTCCTTGCTCCTCTTCCTATAAGCTCCTTGGCTTACCAGGTGATTCTCCATCCATAGGATGCTCGGTGATGTTTCTTTGCCTCAAAGACGTGTGTGTCCTTAAAATATCAGCTTTTGAGGACCCTTGCCACTAGTGTCGAGGGGAATCTCTCTAGGCGCCAGAGTTGTTTTGCAAGGAGGGCTTTGTTAAAATCCTCAAAATTCTTAAATTCAAACCACCCTCTGGTTTGGGAAGACATAAAGTATCCACGAGAGCCAATGAATGCCTGATGAAGCCCCTCTCTGGGCCCACAAGAAGTTGTTAATTGCGCTGGTAAGCTTTTGGCACACAGGTTTTGGAAGCATAAAGCATGAAATCACATATGTGGGTATTGTGATCGCCACCAACTTTATCATGACTTCTTCCCCTCCTTGGGAGAGAAGCCGAGTTGACCATCCGTTTATTCTTTGTTCAATTTGATCTCTAACATAGGCAAATATTTGGGCTTTCGAACCTTTCAGATTTTCTAGAATCCCAAAGTATTTTCCAATGCCTCCGTCTCTCTGAATCCCCAACATGTCTTTGATGTCTGATCGAGTAGTCATTGAAACCTTTTTTTTTCCAAAAACTATGGTTGATTTATCATAGTTGATCCGTTGCCTCGATGCCTTACAATATCCATCCAAAATTTTAGAAATTGTGGCGCATTGTTCGATTGATGCTTTGCAGAAGAAAAGGCATCTACGAATAGCAAGTGAGATATCAGTGGGCTTGAAGGCACGACAAAAATGCCTCTGATGTCATTCGCTGATTCCGCCGCATTGATATTAGCGATTAGCGCTTCGGTGCATAAGATAAATAGGTATGGAGATAGGAGATCCCCCTGCCGTAGCCCCCGGTGATGGTTTACATGACCTTTTGGGGTTCCATTTATTAACACACGGAAAGTAACTGTGTTAACACATGTCATGATCCAATCTATCCACCTCCTAGCAAAACCCAGCCTTTCCATCAAGGCTGCCAAAAAAAATTCCACTATACCATGTCATAAGCTTTGCTCATATCTGTCTTGATTGCAAGGTACCCGGATTGACAAGATGGCTTTGAACTTAGGGCGTGGAAGACCTCATGAGCGATGAGGATATTGTCGGAATTACCCGTCCAGCAACAAAAGCTGACTATGTTTTCGAGATCAAGATCGGCATGATTTCCTTCATCCTATTACACAAGACCTTGGAAATAATTTTGTAACAGACGCTACATAGGCTGATAGGCCTGAAGTCCGACATCAACCTTGGTTTATTTGTTTTTGCGATTAGACATATATTAGTCTCGTTTAGGATTGGGTCCAGAGTACCATATAATATGAAGTCCTTCACTATGTCTACCAATGAATCTCCCACTGAGCTCCAGAGTTGTTGGAAAAAAGTGTTGTCATCCCATCAGGGCATGGAGCTTTCTCTGGGTGCATAGAAAAAAGGCCCTCTTTTACCTTATCCTTTGTTACTGGACGTAGCAGACGGGAATTTATTTCAGGAGTGATCTTAGGAAGTATGTGGTACAGCGATGTGTATAGTTCAGACACCGACGAAGATGAGAAAAGATCATTGAAATATTTGAGTGTTATCGCCTCAACCTTTGATTTCTTTTCCACCCAAATTCCATTCTTGTTCACCAATCCTGAAATATTGTTCCGCGTGCGCCATTTTTTGGTGGAGGCGTGGAAGAACTTTGTATTTTGGTCTCCCTCCTTCAGCCAAAGTGCCTAACTTTTTTGTTTCCAAAAAATTTCTTCATCGAATAAGGCTCGACACAGTTTTTGATTTATCACTGACAGCTCCTCTATTGTCGTCGTATCTATCGATTGAGCTTTTTCGAGCTGTTGCTTTAGATCCTCTATTGCTCGGGATGAATCTACCCTTTCCCTTCGTCTCCATTGAGATATCAAGGTGTGGCATTTGCGATACGGTCTTTTAGTGGGAATTCATGTGTGTCATTCTCTTGGGACCATCGCAGCCCACATCTTCAAAATCAGGTTTTGACAACCAACACTTGTCAAAGCAAAAACAATGGCGTTTCTTTCCGGATTGGGATACGATATGGATCTAGATTGGCCGGTGATCAGATCCGCAGAAACGTAGGTATTTTATCTTGATATGGGTGAAGAGACTGTGCCATTTTTCATTTTGAAAGGCTTTGTCAAGCTGATATCTAATGGTGCTTGGCCTTCTCTTTTCAAACCAAGACAAACAATTCCTTTTGTAAGGAAAGTCGGTCATTCCGCAGTTTTCTTGCATATGTTGAAAGTCCAAAAAGGTATTCCCTGGGCGGGTTCTTCCACCCGTTTTCTCATGGTTGCCATTGATTTTATTAAAGTCCCCAACCATTAGCCACGATATTGTTCGCGTTAGGTCTATTCTAACTAGGTATTCCAAGACCTTTCTCAACCAGACTACATGTTCTCCGTAAACAAACAAAATAAAGACTTTATTATTATCAATAGTAACCATTACATCGATGATATTTTTATTGAAATACAAAACTTGAACATTAAACTTGGATACAGCCATCAGAGCCAAACCCGCACTAAGGTCTGATGGTTCTAGCGTGAGAAAAATCATAACCTAAATGAACTTGCATGTCTTATATGAAGCTCCGACTTCTCTTTGTTTCCATCAAAAACAGTAAATCCGAGAACAATGATTTCCGTAGTTCCCACAGACGCCGAACTGTCATGTAGCTCCCAGTTCCTTGACAGTTCCAACTTAAGAGCATTCGGCATCCTCCGGTGGTCTCTCCTTGACCACCGGATCCTTGGGTTCCTCAACATTCGCCCGTTTTGGTGGGTCCATCGCTGAGGTAGGCAAAGTAGATCTCTTCCTTTTACCAGAGATTACCTTGGCAAAGTTTTTGGCTTTTCTGAAGTACATGATCGAGGGCTTTCTGGTGTTTGGTGCACGGAATGGGCTTCTCCCTATTTTCTTCCTTACTTATAGCGCCTTGTTTATCCGATTGTCCGTCTTTCGTTGGATCCTTTGATCGGGTTGGTTACTATTGCCTGTGAGCATCTCTCTCATCGGGGAGATGATTTCTGTTGGATTGATGCCTTCCCCGACAGTCACCGAAAATTGGGGAAGGACCGCACTTTCCGGTAGAGGAGCAGCCTGATTAGAGGAAGAAGAGCCTCTTATGATTCTCATGTTTGCCTGGCGTGCTTCCTCTTCAGTTTCTTTGTACTAGGCCGACCTTTTCTCATCTCTTTTTCTTTCATGTGTGACCCCGACATCTGGCTTTTGGATCCTGTCCAAGGCAGATTGTTTGTTTCGCGGATCCTCTCTTTTCGCATCATCAAACCGGAGTGCTCTCTTTGCATGTGAATGGGAGCTCATCTTCTTTGTTGGTGGAGGGATTTGTGCCTTCCCTCTTGTGGGCTGGTCCACGATCCGTGGTCGTCTCTCTTCAGATCTTCTGTGCCGGGGCTCAACCTCCAATCTCCTAGGGGGGAGGTGGAGGAGGAGCATCCTGTTCTTCGCGTGGTGCCTCTCTTTTCTGTGGGTAGTGTCTTTCAACATGTGTGATTCGGAGGCACCTTTCACATAATTTGGAGAGCTTCACGTAATCAAAAGTCACAGATATTAATAGAAACTCTTATCTTGGCCTCCTCAACATCATAGTGGAGGAGCTCACCCATGTTCCCAATTTCCACGATTGTCTCTTCAGCCCAGTAGTGGGTGGGGATGCCGACAATCCATACCCAGAAGGGAATGGTCGACGGGAAGTCCGGTCGGACACTTGGGGCCCATCTTTCGAGAGTGGTCATGCACTGATCAAAATGGTAGGGTCTGTTTTCGAGAACAGATTGAATGTATGTCTCCGAGTTAAAATAGAACATAAACCGATCCTGACTGATACAAGCCTCGATTCAAGGCTTATATGTGTGTGGGCTGCTTGGAGAAGTTTAGGTGAGAAACTCTACCTTAGGCTTCTTGGATAGGGGTTTTGGATTGGTATTTGATGGAAGGGTGAAGTGAACCACACGAGGGGTTATGAACCTCGTGATAAATCACAAACTTAGAGCTAGGAGGGCTGGTCTCAACTAGGTTCTAAGCGCACAAGCTTCTTTGAGAGAAAAACTTGTAAAGAGAAAATTTGCACTTTATTAATATCAAAAAGGTTGTCGAACTACAATGCTGGAAAGAGCCTTATTAATATGCTCGACAGCTTGACCTTCTAGGGTCGACTCAAAGAAAGAAAAGGAAAGATTACAAAAGTGCACAAATGGAAAATGTACAAAAGTGCATAATCGAAAAATGACCTATTCCTAAAATGTCTTTGACTCAAGAAATGTAAATATTCTAGATCCTACCCTGCAAAATAGAAAGAGGCAAATATTCTTATTGAAAACTTACCTTACTTACCTCACGACCAAGAAATGGAAGGTGGCCGTCCTTGTGGCATGCACGCGCCTTGCTCCTAGTCTTCGACTTGGAGTAGGGTTAGGAATCTTTGGGCCCTAACCTCTCTTGCCACTAAAACCCAAGTCTCTGAAGTCCCTTGCATTGTTGAGAAGCCTTTGGACTCTTCTTTGCACTTTTGGCCCATTGTCCTTAGTCGATCTTCCTCTAGGAGCTTGTCGACCCATAAGCTGAACTTGTGGAACAGTGCTCTTGATC
>CM032161.1:27102350-27366613 GCA_018901935.1 Pugionium cornutum
CTTCTTGTACTTGATGATGTAGGGAAAGGTCTCTATGAACTCCATCCACCTGGCATGTCTCCTCTTGAGATTGGTTTGCCCTCTGAGGTGTTTGAGAGTCTCGTGATCAGTGTGGATCACAAACTCCTTGGACAGCAAGTAATGCTGCCAAGTTTCCAGTGCTCGGACAAGGGCATAGAGCTCCTTGTCATAAGTGGGGTAGTTCAGTGAGGCACCACCTAGCTTCTCACTGAAGTATGCCACTGGTCTCCCTCCTTGAGTTAGCACTGCTCCTATGCCTATTCCAGAGGCATCACACTCCACTTCAAATGTCTTGTTGAAGTCGGGCAGGACTAGCACTGGTGCATGTGTAAGGCTGTCCTTCAAGGCCTGGAATGCGTTCTCCTGGGCTTCTCCCCAGCTGAATCCACGTTCTTCTTCACTACCGCCGTCAATGGTGAGGCAATACTGCTGAAGTTGGGCATGAATCTCCTGTAGAAGCTCGCCAGTCCATGGAAGCTCCTCACTTGGCTGATGTTGCTTGGTGTTGGCCATTCTTGTACGGCTCGAATCTTCTCTCCATCAACCTGTAGGCCCTGTGAACTTACAACAAAACCTAAGAAGACAAGTTTATGAGTACAAAAGATGCACTGCTTGAGATTGGCATAAAGCTCTTCTTGTCGAAGGGTTTTAAGTACCATCTCAAGATGTGTGAGGTGTTCCGTGAGGCACTTACTATAAACAAGTATGTCATCAAAATAAACTACCACAAACTTACTGATGTACGCCCTAAGAACTTGGTTCATAAGGCGCATGAAGGTGCTTAGGGCATTAGTCAAGCCAAATGGCATGACTGTCCACTCGTAGAGCCCTTGCTTTGTCTTGAAAGCAGTCTTCCACTCATCACCTTCCTTCATCCTGACCTGGTGGTATCCACTCTTGAGATCTATCTAGGAGAAGACCGTGGCTCCACTCAGTTCATCTAGCATGTCATCCAGCCGTGGTATCGGATGCCGGTACTTGACTGTGATGTTGTTGATTGCTCGGCAGTCCACACATATTCGCCAAGTCCCATCCTTCTTGGGCACTAGTAGCACTGGTACGACACATTGACTGAGGCTCTCTCAAACATAACCTTTCTCCAGGAGCTCCTTGACTTGCTTCTCAAGCTCCTTAGACTCCTCTGGGCTCATCCGGTAGGCTGGCGGTTGGGCAGGGCTGCTCTGGGCACGAGGTCGATCTGGTGCTCTATGCCTCGTAGGGGAGGTAAGCCTGCTGGTATCTCTTCCGGGAACACATTCTGGAACTTGTTGAGGAGTGTTGCTACTTCATGAGGTAGCTCTACCTGTCCCTGTTCTATACTCAACACTTCCTTGAAAACCATTAGTAACATTAAGTCCTTGAGGCTAAAGCTCTCCGGACATGACTAGGTTGAATAAGAAAGTTAGACTTGACAAGTTTCTTTTCCTTACTCATTTGGAGTTGTAGCTCATGTACTTGGGCAGGTGTAAGAGGAGCTAGGCTGACCTTTCTCTTGTCATGCAAGAAGGTGTAGAGATTGGTTCTGCCATCATGCCTGGTCTCTTTGTCAAACTGCCATGGTCTTCCTAGCAGAAGATGGCCAGCTTGCATGGGCACCACGTGGCACACGACCTGGTCTTGGTACTTGCCCACACTGAATGGCACAGTGACTTGCTCATGAATCTTGAGCTCCACTTTGTCATCAAGCCATCTCAGTCTATATGTTCGAGGATGCCGTGTCCTCTCTAGACCTAGCTTATCAACCATATACGCACTAGCAACGTTAGTGCAAGAACCACCATCTATGATGAGGTTACATACCTTTCCTTGATGGTGCAACGGCTGTGGAAGATGTTCTCCCTTTGGATGGTCTCTGAAGGATCCACCATTGCACTGAGGATACGTCTAGTGACCAGCACTTCCCCCCCATCAGGGTACTCAATGTCACCGTACTCTCCTTCTGGTTCATTGTCCTCTTCATCTTGGGACTCATATTCTCCTGCCTCCGTAATCAGCATGACTCGGTTGTTTGGGCACTCCTTGAGATGTGTCCACGTCCCTGCACTTGAAACAAGTTATGTCACGTGATCTTTGAGGGTTAGAAGACTTACCAGGCTCTCTCTGGTCACGGGTGGGTTCAGGAGGCTTGCTCTTGAACCTTGACTCGATCTCTCGCTTTTGCCTTTGTCCACGGTCTTAGGCATGTTGCTTGGTGCCCAAGGTGTCTTAGGCTTGCTGCGGATGTCTTGGCTCTTCGTTTGATGTGCTGTTCAGCTTGCACAGATAGGTGGAACAAGTCCTTGAAGTCGTTGTAGATTTGCCTTTCCACCTTGCAGCTGATCCTTTCTTGGAGTCCATCCAAGAATTGTGCCATCAATGCTTCTTCATCATCATTGAGCTCCAATCTGTTCCTTAACCTCTCGAACTCTTCATAGTACTCCTCTACTGATCTGGTACCCTGCTTAAGAGTACGAAAACGTCGTTGCAAATCCCTATGAAAGTAAGGTGGAACATACCTTTGTCGCATGAGGTCTTTCATGTCGACCCATGAGTCTCCTGGTCTCATTCTCTTCCTCCTTCTGTCAGATACCTCACGATCCCACCAGATGAGGGCATTGTCCGTGAGTTGTGCTACTGCCATTGAGACTCTCCTAGGTCCTGGTTGGTTGTAGTGATCAAAGATATGATCCATTCGCTTCTCCCAATCTAGGTAAGCCTCGGGTCTACTTTTCCTGCAAAAGTTGGAGGAGTTAGTTTAACATCAGGATGAATTACCCGGTTATAGGTGTGTTCATCTCCATCCTCATGAAGTCTAGGAGGCATTCTTGGTCTCTGGTGAAGACCATATGGCTCAAAGCCATCATCTTCTGCATCTGGTTGCCGTGGAGGTCCTCTCGGCCTATGGTGATAGTTATGAGGTTGCGTGTCCTCATCTCCATCTGGCTGGGGTGCCTCCTGTTCGTGCCGTGTCCTAAGGTACTCAGGACCCTCAGGACGGTCTTGCTCAGCTCTCACGTGCCTTAGGGCCTGGAATCTTACTGGTCTCTCCACGCGCTCCAACCTCTCGCCTATGGATGCGAGTTGTGTTTGGAGTGTGGTGAACATGGCCATCATGGCTTCAGCTGCGTCTCTATTCTCTTCTCCCATGTGTGCTACAAAGAAAGAAGACAATTAGGGTGCTCCTAAATTATTAGGAGAGTTTTCTTTTTTTTATGTGGTTTGAAAAAATGCAAAAGGAAAAATTCTAAAGAAAGGAAATTCGAAAAAAAGGAAACTTCCTAGACAACTTGTGCTAGCTGTCCAATTCGAATTCTTTTAGTATCTTTTCTATTTTCTTTTTCTTTTCCTTTTAATTAGACTTAAAAATAAAGGAAATATGACTTAAACAAAAAGGAAAACGTGTATGCAATGCAAAAAGTGAATCTAAACCCTAGTGATACACGTAGGAGGCTAGATGCACTCGGTTTGGAGTTTGAGGTTATTTTTTTGATTTTTCTTGAATGCGACTTAAACTAATGCAAGAACACAAAACAAAACAAGCAAAGGGATAGAAACAACCTGGTTTAGGAGCTTTAAGCTCTGATACCAAAATGATACAAGCCTTGATTCAAGGATGTATGCGCGTGGGCTGTTTGTAGAAGATTAGGTGAGAAACTCAACCTTAGGCTTCTGGATGGGGGTTTTCTGGTTGGTAAAAGATGGAAGGGTGAAGTGAACCACACGAGGGGTGATGAACCTCGTGATAAATCACAAACTTAGAGCTAGGAGGGCTGGTCTCAACTAGGTTCTAAGCGCACAAGATTCTTAGAGAAAACTTGTAGGAAAAAGTTCTACTTTATTAATAATCAAAAAGGTTGTCGAACTACAATGCTGGAAGGAGCCTTATTAATATGCTCGACAGCTTGACCTTCTAGGGTCGACACAATAAAGAAAAAGAAAAGTTTACAAAAGTGCACAAAAGGAAAAGATACAAAAGTGCATAACCGAAAAAGGACCTATTCCTAAAATGTTCTTAACTCAAAAATGTAAAGCAACTAGATCCTACCCTGCAAAACAGAAAGAGGCATATATTCGAATGTAAACTTACCTTAACTCACCTCACGGCCAAGAAATGGAAGGTGGCCGTCCTTGTGGCATGCACGCGCCTTGCTCCTAGTCTTCGACTTGGAGTAGGGTTAAATATCTTTGGGCCCTAACCTCTCTTGCCACTAAAGCCCAAGTCTCTGATGTTCCTTGTGTTGTTGAGAAGCCTTTGGACTCTAATTTGCTCTTCTGGCCCATTGTCCTTAGCTGCTCTTCCTCTAGAAGCTTGTCGACCCATAAGCTGAATTTGTGGAAGAGTGCTCTTGATCTGCTTCTTGTCATTGCTCCTGGAGGTACCACTGGTGTAGATACTTCCCCTAAGTGCATGTCCTGGAGCTGGTAGCTCATTTGGTCCGAGTCCTCTTGTGTAGAAGTGGAAGTGTGCGTGTACTCGGCTGGATGGCCTGTACCGGCTGGATTGTGCGCGGTACTGGCCGGAATGACTTCAGGACCGGCCAAGTTGATCCCGGAGTCGGCGGTGTCATCAGGGGGACCGGTGGTGTCATTCACGTCCCCACCAAGTGTGCCGGAAGCTTGGGCCTCTCCGCCGGCGATGTTGACCGGTCTGGTCCTATAGGTCGAGGGTCCGGCGGTACTGTCTGGTCCGGCAGGCGCGCCAGATGGTCCTGCTGTCTCGGGCAAGCTTCCTGGTCGGCCAGTCTGGTCTCCTGGCTGGATGTACGACCTGATGTCCTCATCAGGGCCCTCTTTGCTGGTGGGTGGTTGGCAGCCCTCTTAGCCGAAGGGGGAGTAGTTGTCTTCCCTCTTGCTTCCTCTCTCCAATTTGAGACATTTTGACTTCAAATATTCTATGGTGTGGCTCAACCTCCACTCTCCTAGGAGGAGGAGGTGGTGGAGGTGTCTCAGTCTCTGCTCGAAGCCCCTCCCTTTTTTCCGGACAGTGTCTTTTGTCATAGGTTATTTGGTGGCATCGTTCACAGAATTTTGAAAGCTTCTCATAGTCAAAAGTCACCGTGACTACGTCTCCATTTGCAAACTCCAAGTCTCTACAAAGATCAGCGGTTCATCGACATGGATAGATACCCCTATTCTGGCCTCCCCAACATCATAGTGAAAGAGCTCATCCATAGTTTGGCCTATGTCCACAATCGTTTCTTCTGCCCAATAGTGAGTTAAGATTCCGACGATCCTCACCCAAAACAGAATTGTTGAGAGGAAATCTGATCTGACACTTGGAACCATCTTTCAAGAGTGGTCATCCACTGATCAAAATAGTACGGACGTTTCTCGAGGACCGATAGAATATCAGACTTTGAGTTGAATCAGAACATGAACCGGCCTTGGCCCAAATCTTGGTCTTGAACACGTCTCTCGCATTGCCAAAATGTTGGCAAGAGTGTCCTTAAAGTGCGGATCCTATGACCTTGCATAATCATATTCAGGATCCTCCCCACAAAGATTGATTCAAACCGTTTAAAGACCGTAGAATTATCAAAAGCCCTAATATTTATGGAAGTAGATTCTTTTATTTCCGAACACTTTTTAGAAACTAATTAAAATGTCGGTGATAGTCATCTTATCTTTCGTGAACACAAAACCATCAATAATCGGCCAACACAAAATGTAAGAGAATCGACTATAGAAACCCAAATTATTAACAATTGATGCCGTGAAGCACTCGGGAACCAGGAGGATGAAACTATAGAAACCGTGATTCAACCGAATACCCTCTTATGTTCGAAATTCAACCGGAGAGCTGAATTTAAAAAGGAGCAAGGTAACAGGCGGTTTCCGGAGAGGGAAGCGACCAGGTTTTCCAACCAAGGAAGGAAAGACGTTGGTAAAAAACAACCAAGACACCAGTGGCAATCTCACAACCACGATGTGCCAGCGATAGAGAGCTCTCCGTAGAGAGAGAAATACCGAGAACGAGATCGCCAAATTAAGTAGAAAAAGAAGAGATGCCGGAAAAGTGGAGAACGCTTTGATGTGATGAGGAATCAATCTTAGGCCCTTTACCCTATTTATAGGGTTTGAGCTTCTTATTCCTCCGATTGTGCGATTAAATTCCCGCCTATCACGCCAAATTCGTTTTCCGGAAATTTTCCGGAAGATTAAAATCTTGTTTCTTGAAGTCGTCATTTTTGAATGCGTGAGTAGATCTCTTGAGATCAAATTGGAATCAACTCCCGATCTCTCATGAGTCTCACCGTAGAAAAGGAAAGTTTGCAAATTGAGAGGATCTCGATGGAGTGGGGAATATTCTCCTCTCGATTCGCCAATAAACTCGACTACTTTCCTTCTGCAATTCTTGTTTCCTTTTCCAGCAATGGGTAACTCTGGTTGTCGACTCATTCGGCTCGCCGAAGACGGTATAGACGGCCCATGCATTACAGGAGAATGGGTTTGAAAAACCCATAACGGCCCATCATTTAGGAGAGAATTTTAAGTAAATCCGTAACTAAAGTGTGTTTCCGTGTCAAAAAAATATTGCCTATATATATGTAAAGATTTAAGTGTTACTTGATTAGAGGGACAATGTTTAATGGCAATTACTTGGGTTTGTGTTCATTAAGTGGAATGAAACCACGAATGGTTAATGATTATTCACATAACTTTCCACAAAAACAATTGTCACAAAAATAAGAAGAAGAAAGATTTAATAGGAATCATTAAAAGTAAAAGGGTAAAGAAAAAAGAAGATCAATTTGTCTCTAATTTTTTATAAATCAAAGTTAGTCGTTTTTTCTTTTACAAGAAAACTATTGAGTTGAATTAAAACCAAATCTAGATGAAACTTGGGATTAGATTTCAAAATTGAAATCATTGAAAAGTTATTAACAATTGGTATCATAACAACTAGATTTATTAATTTACCATAAAAATAATGATTTAATTATTATGATGAGTCCTGTGATTAAATCATGGTATTACCCTTTGCTTGCATTAATGTTATGGATCAAGAATCCTAATGTAAATGGAATATATATGTATAATAATAATGAGAAAAATAATTAAGGGTTCTTTAAAGAATTAATGATCATATTTAGGGGTACATAATATTGATGCAATTGTTTTGATCAAAGTTATAAATTGTCCAGAACAAATAAAGAGAATAATTTAAATGGTGCACAGAGAATAATAGGATATGAGTGATTGCATGATTGTTGGTATTTTACAATAATTAAATGTTATGTTAGATTTACGTGCATTGTATTTGAATTGTTTTCGCTTAAAATGTTATGAAATATTAACATAATAAGAATACTTCTTTTCTTTTGTTTTTTATCATTAGGCCACAACAGGCCGACCCAATAGCCCAATATCTTTATACGAAGATTTAACATCCTCCTACGAGAGACGTGAAGTCGAACTCCATACCTCTGAGATGGACGTAGAGGTGATACAATCAGTAGACCATTTACTACTCTCTAGAATACTTTTATCTATTAGATTTTAATGTTTATATTTTGTATATAACATGTTAATCACCAAAATACTCCCTTGTTAAATTTCTAAAGTTTATGTATTGATCAATGGTTTTAATATCTATACTCCATAACATCACCCAAATGTAGATCATATGATATAATTATTACTATAAAAATTATTAATTATGTAGCATAACTATTTTATTTATGTGATATGATTAATTGTTAAATAATAAATTTGTATCACTAAAAATGTTTCCATTTAAAGTATTGTCCAAAAGTTACTTGAATACATGTTTTAAAGTTTATGTTAAAGATTTTGAATTGGTAATAAAGTCTCGAAGTACTAATGAGTAAGTATGTATAAATGTTTTGCAGCTTTATCACATTTGTATGCATCCGCTAATTACTTTGTCGAGAAGTTCAATGGACCCAATTATGGAACGTGATCAAAGCAAATCCGGTTCACATAGGGTATTATGTCACTCGATCTTGCAATCCTAACAGACGAAGAATCCTCAACTATTACAGATGATAGCTCAAAAACTGAAAAGACTCGGTATAAGACTAGGAAGCAATCTAACATGCTGAATTTGAACCTTATGAGAATGACGTTGGCAGAAAGTATTAAGCCATATATGCCTAAGATAAAGAAAGTAAGCGCATTCATACAAAACATTAAGGAGTGTTCATAATCGGATTTGGCTGATAAATTGATTGTAGGAAACCTAATGAGTGAGCTTATTACGAAAAAGTTTGACTGGTCTCAACCAATCCATGATCATGTTATGCACATGTCTAACTTGGCAGCAAAGTTAACAGCCATGGGAATGGAAGTTCATGAGTAATTTTGGTCCAATTCATTATTGAACTCCTCACATATTGAGTTTAGCTGGTTCCATGTGAACTACAACACTATTAAAGATAAATAGAACTTTAAAGAATTAAAGGCTATGTTGAAGAGGAAGGGAGATTAAAAAAATGAAAGATCAAGTTGTGAATCTCGTAGGTCTTGCACATGCTAGCAGCTATAAAGAAAAACCGAGTAAAAATGATATAATGAAGGATAAAGCTTTTGTGAAAGGACCTCAAAGTAAAATCCATAAAGAGATAAAATATTTCTTTTGCAAGAAAACGGGAAATTTCAAAAAAAGATTGTATAAAAAGAAAGGTATGATTCGACAAGAAATGTAAACATCAAAATTTTGTTTGCTCTGAATGGAACCTTATAGAAGTATCTACTAATATTTGGTGGTTAGATTCTGGTGCTACTATTCATATGTCTCATATTAAACATGGATTCAGTTCGATCGAGCTCATAAGAGCAGCTGAACAATACTTGTTCATGAGAAACAGGATAAAATCATGAATTGAAGAAATTGAGACTTATATATTGATTTTAGACATTGGTGTCATGTAGATCTTGAATAGTATCTCTATGTACGTGAATGTACTAGAAATCTTATTTTTTTAAGTAGATTGGATCATTTAGAATTTGTTTTAAAGGTTAGACATATGGTGTTTTCTCATTGTACCGAAATGATTACTTTTATGGTAGTGGTACTTTGTTTGATTCACTTAATAAGTTTAGTCTTGATGCAAAGTTTTATTAATCCCTATTTAATATTGAAAGTCGAGACATTAAACATAGTGTATCCAATGAAAGTTCTGTTTTATTGTGGCATCAAAGATTATGTCATATTTCCACACAAAGAATTCTGAGTTGGTAAATAATGAAATTTTTCCTCCATTTGATTTAGTGATCTAAACATATGTGTATATTGAATTAAAAGAAAACAGATGAAACATATAAAAAAAATAGCCACAAGAAGTAGTTTCTTGAGTTAATATGTACTGATATTTGTGGCCCTTTGGATGTTCCTTCTTGTAGTGGTAAAAAGTATTTTATCACCTTCATCGATGATTACTCACGTTATGGATATATATATATCTGCTCCATGAAAAGTCTAAATATGTGAATGTACTAGAGGTATTCATTGATGAAGTGAAAAGACATTTAGATAAAAAAGATTTAAAAAAATTGTGAGATATGATAGAGGTGGTGAGTTTTATGGAAAATTTAATGAAAACAGACAATGTCTAGGCTTATTTGCAAAGTTATTTGAAAGTAAAGACATTGTGCACAATATACAATGCTTGAGATATTCTTCAGCAGAATGGTGTAGGTGAAAGGCGGAATGGTACTTTAATGAATATGGTTATGAGCATGTTAAGTAATTGCTTTTTACCTCTTTTGTTGTGGATATATGCATTAAACATGCCACGTGTGCTAAACCGGATTCCTAGCAAGGTTGTTCCTAAGACTCCTTATGAACTATAGACGAGAAGGAAACCTAGTTTAAGGCATCTACACGTCTAGAGTCGTACAATAGAAGTAAGGTTGTATAACCCATATGAAAAGAAACTTGACTTTAAGACCATCAGTAGATTTTTTATTGGTTATCCTTAAAACCCAAAAGGTATATATTTTAATTTATCGTCCTAACCACAGTACGAGAATAATGGAGACGGATAATGCTAGGATTAATGAGAATAGTGAAACTAGTGGTAGTGGTGAACCACGGAAAGTGGACATTCAAGAAGTTCATGTTGATGTTCATTCACCTATCGTTGCACCCGAAGTTGTTGTTTCTATTGTTGCATCACAATTAAGTGAAACAATAAAACAACATAATGATATGCTAATCCCACTAGTGGATAATATAATAAATGAACCAATTACAATTCAAGAAAAGAATAGTGTACGAGAAAAACCTTTAAGGTGATTGGTAGAGAAAAAAGATCTGATATTTCAGATGATTGTGTGGTTTATGCTATTGAAAATGAATGTGATTTAAAGATCGATGAAAATCTGAACTCATTCCATAAAACCATGGAAAATGACAGTTCTAAAAAGCGGTTGATTGTTTCGAAAGAAAAGATAAAATATATAGATAATAACAAAATATGAGATTTAGTAGAGTTACCTAACGGTTTCAAAACTATTAGTTTTATATAGATCTTTAATACTAAATGCGTTTCTAAAGGTAATATTAAAAAATACAAGATTCAATTTTGTTGCTAAATATTTCACCCAAAAATTTTGGTATTAACTATAAAAAAAATTTTGGTATTAACTATAAAAAAAATTTTCTCTTCGATTTGAAACATTGATTCTCCAAAGATTTATCAGCTGAAATGAAAGTAAATCTTTATTGAAAAATTGAAAGTATAAACACATTGGCGAGTCTCACAGTACTTGCTATGATAAAAAAATGAATGAAGGGTATATTTGTAATCTTAGTTGAATTGTTAAGTAAAATTCAAAATTAAGAAAGCGCATAGATATCCATATAAGCTGTTGCGACTCGCCAACATCTTTAATCTTCTCCCGCAAAATAACACACAAACAAATCTTTCAGCGGAATCTCTCTCACTAGACTCACCACCGTTAGGCCACTCTTCTCTTCATCTCGATCTCTTTCTTCCGTCGCACATTTTTTACTGATTCCTTTTCCGTTTTATCGCTTTTCTAATTCTAGGGTTTCGGTTACCTCGCGGGATCTGGAATATCATCATGCCGGTGAGTTTGACCCCGAACGCAATTACGGCGATAAACGCCGGAGACCTCAATTTGAAGCCACTGGTACAGGTTTTAGACATCAAAATGATAGGAAGAAGTCAGGAGAGAAACCAGGAGAGGTACCGTTTGCTCATTTCAGATGGTGCATCTGCTCAACATGCTATGCTAGCTGTTCAGCTCAATGATCGAGTCAAGTTAGGACATGTTGAGAAAGGATCCATCGTTCAGCTGATTGATTACATTTGCAGCGACGTTAGGGGCCGCAAGTAATTTTCTCCTAATCGTTTTGTTTCTGGTTAGATTTAGTTTTTCCGAAAACCGTTGTGTTGAATTACATATTTTCGATTTCTTCGACCACCGTTGTGTTGAATTGCGTAGTTTTCTTATTCTTCTCGTGGAATTTTAAGTGATCTCTGATTTCAGTATTTGGATTTTAGTTCAGTAAGTGCTAGTCGGAGGCTTGTTAGGTGTTACTTCTTTCCTGTGAAAGGGGAAAATTGTTCCCCATTGCGATTTTGTAATACGTTGTTGTTTGGTAATTCCATCTTTAACTTGGTAAGAGAACAAAATTTGTTCATTAGTTTTGGCTTTGGATACAACCCGATGTATTAAATTTATTACGCAGTGGATAATGTAAAGTCAATATCTGGTAAATGTTTTCGAGCATTCTTAGCTCCATGGTTGGTTTGAATGTATAAGGCCGTTGTTACAATGAGTTTGCGAAAGCAATCAGAGCTTCGCTTCTGGTATACATCTTTCAAAATTTATCGTGTTTCTAGGACTGTTGTAGCCAGTTGTTTTTATTTCTCCCTGTCTTATCCAGTATTGATGAATGTTTTCAGTTAAAATTTTGCCGTTGCCTTTTGTAGTTCATGGTATTAAATGGTTGTTTGCTAGATGTTTAACTTTCAGCAATGAAATTGGAGACGTTTTTTTATTGTTTTAGTATACAATATAGTTACATTTGCATTCTTTGATTGCATCACATATTGAAGGAGTTTTGATATCTTTGACTGTATTTATCTAATGCCTCTATGCATACTGTGTACAGGCTTATTGTGGTACTGAACATGGAGACGATAATACCACATTGTGAAACCATAGGGAACCCCAAAATGTCTACAGAATCAGATGCAGAAGCTCAAACGCCGCTTTCAGCACGGGACTATATACCACCTTTGAATAGGGTTGCTTGTAGTGAACCTACAGTTCAGCGTTCCGTTAATAAAGCACCTCCCAGGGGCGTAAACATTCAAAACCCAGTCAACAATCCTCCAAGTTTCAGGCCATCTGTTCAACCTTCGTATCAACCACCTCCAAGCTATAGAAATCATGGACCCATAATGAAGAACGAGGCTCCAGCCCGAGTCATCCCTATTGCTGCACTCAATCCTTACCAAGGTCGGTGGGCTATTAAGGCTAGAGTAACTGCGAAAGGAGATATCAGAAGATATAACAATGCGAGAGGAGATGGAAAAGTTTTCTCCTTTGATCTGCTTGACTCTGATGGAGGAGAGATTCGGGTTACCTGCTTTAATGCTGTTGTTGATCGATTCTATGATGTTATTGAAGTTGGCAAGGTATATTTGATTTCAAAGGGAAGTTTGAAGCCTGCACAGAAAAATTTCAACCACTTAAAAAATGAGTGGGAAATTTTCTTGGAGTCAACATCAACGGTGGAGCTTTGCCCTGATGAAGATGGCTCCATACCAAGGCAGCAATTCTCATTCCGTCCTATTAGTGACATTGAAAACGCTGAGAACAATTCCATACTCGATGTCATTGGGGTTGTGACTTCTGTGAACCCCTCGGTGTCAATCTTGAGAAAGAACGGGATGGAAACACATAGGAGAATCCTGAATCTGAAGGATGAATCGGGAAAGGCCGTAGAGGTAACGCTGTGGGGAGAATTCTGTAACCGTGAAGGTCGAGAACTCGAAGAGATGGTTGATTCAGCCTTTCACCCGGTTTTAGCAATAAAAGCAGGAAAAGTAAGTGACTTTAGTGGGAAATCAGTAGGGACAATATCTTCAACACAGCTATTTATAAATCCAGATTTTCCTGAAGCTCACAAACTGAGGTACTGGTTCGATCACGACGGAAAATATACTGCATCCTTCTCCATTTCTAGAGACACTATGCCTGGAGGAGGTTCTAGGAACGAGATAAGAAAAACTGTCTCTCAGATCAAAGAAGAAGGTCTTGGAAGATCAGATAAGCCTGATTGGGTCACTGTGAAAGCAACCATTTCATTCATCAAAACCGATAGCTTCTGTTACACAGCTTGTCCTTTGATGATTGGAGATAAACAGTGCAACAAGAAGGTGACACGGTCTGGAACAAACTTGTGGGCTTGTGACCGGTGCAACCAAGAGTCTGAGGAATGCGACTATAGATACCTTCTTCAAGTGCAGATTCAAGACTACACTGGGTTGACTTGGGTAACCGCATTTCAAGAATCCGGTGAAGAAATTATGGGATGTCCGGCTAAACAGCTGTACACATTAAAATACGAATTACAGAAGGAAGAAGAATTCGCAGAGATTGTTAGAAACAGACTGTTTAATCAGTACTTGCTAAAGCTGAAGATCAAAGAGGAATTGTATGGCGATGAACAAAGAGTGAAGATGACTGTGGTGAAGGTGGATAAGGTGAATTATACATCCGAGAGTAAATACTTGCTTGATTTGCTCGTAAGGTCTATTTAACAGTGAGAGATATCTCACAAACTCACTATCAACTCGAGAAACCCGCAAACTCGGGTTTAGTTTTCCATCTTAGTATTATACACTAGTATATGATGAATTCGAGATCCCATTCGTATTCGGATTCGATGAGACTTAAAGAAATCATAAACAAGGAGTTTTACTTTGAGAAGAACACAACCAAAGTTTTCATTACTGGAACAATAAAACGAATACACATTACAATGTTGTAAGAAATATACGTCCTTAGGTTCTCTTGACGGGGTCAAAGTTTGAGACACCGACGACGACGCCAATGATGACGGTGAGAACGAGGCCACCGGAAGCAATGCTGAGCAAGAAGTTCTTGAGTGAAGGAGAGATTCCTGGACCGGCGGCTTCAGCCACCTCAGGGATGACCATTGAAGCGGTGAGAGCAGCTGCTGAGAGTCCGGTTAAAGCCTTGTCAAACTTGACCTTAGAAGCCTTAACTTGGAGCTTCTGTGTCCTGCCACTTCCAGGTACAGCCATGGCCTTGGATGGTTTCAGAGGCAATGGGTTGAAGAAGGACGACGACGAGCGGCTATGGTTAAGTGGCGTGACCAATGACATCGCAGAGGTTGAAGCCATATCTACCGAGTCTTTGCTCTCTCTCTCTCTTCTTTGTTCTTCTGAGATTCTTTGCGAAATGTGTGAGGTTGATTGTGTTTGAGAAGGGAGATGTGAGGAAAGTGAGGTCGGAGATATGAGATATGAGATTTGAGAGCCTTACGTGGCAGCGTCTGAGCTTCAAAGTGGCTGATTGGATAGATAAGGTTATCTCAGTTGGAGATCTTGTGGGTGATAAAAAAAATCCAAGTCCGAATCCATCTATTAAAACACCCCTTAAAACAATAAGGCGAATTTTATAAAAATACACTTAGTAAAACTTTTTTTCAAATCTAATTAACTAAATTATTCTTATGTGTATAATACCTAAACTAAAAAAATTAATGTAAAAATTAAGTAGTTAGACAATTTTTTTCTTGTTTAGTAAGGAATTCCAATATCTAAACTATAGTCTTTATTATGTGTTTAACAAGAGAAATTAACTCTGGTTACAAAAAAAACAAAAAATCTACTAATATATCTCAAGATTCATTAATGAAGAAGATGAAAACAAAAACAACTTTGTGAAATCAAGGCTTCATACTTTTGACAACTCAGAAATGATTAAGAGGCGACATGTCTGTCATTGAACGTTGTATTAATCCTAGAGTTCAATACATCAATGATTTGTTGTACATGCTATCGATGGACTAATCTTAACCCTTTGCAATTAGGTTATGTATAAAAGTGGTAGGAGTTTCTTTTCAATTTTGAGCACATTTTGTTGAAAATGTTATTCAATATCACACAAGTAACAATGACTATTACAAATTTATAATGATATTAGTGTGTGACATAAGTTATAGTTTTTTAAAAAGAGTTAGTTGGTCCTATTAATTCGTTTTTGATATTCTAATGCATTACATTAAACGTGAGTTAGTGGGTGTTTGTCAGATTATTTTCTACTCTATTTAAACTTTATATTGCTCATCGTTTTAGTTAAAAAGAAGAATAAAGTAGTTTCAAAACAATTGTGTCTCTTTACATTTCTTGTTGTTTTCTTCTTCTATTTAACCAACAAACTGGTACCTTTACATAGTTTCTCGATTCGTATTTAAAGTGTGATAGGAAATCACAATTATCATGGTTTAATGTTAGTTTATGTAATTTTCGGTTTACTGTTATTTCAATATCTTGGTTTATATTGGTTTAATTTTACAATAAATTTTATGTATCGCTTTTCGCTATTTTGGGAAAATAATCAGAAAAATATTTCTCATTTTCTTTCTCCCACTCTTCCACCACTATTGTTATTGATCATCATCTCCTTTTCTAATATCATCTCTTCAAGGTGACTATTCTTCCTAACAGATCATCTTCTAGTTTGATATTAACGTATTTTCGGATCCTTGGTGGATTCCTAAATAGGAAAACTCTTGCTCATTGTTTTTCCGGTCTCATTGGTATCAGAGCAGCGATTTGGAACCTGAATATGGAGACTAGACAACAAACAGTCTCGGAGCTCGCGAAGCAAATGGAAGAGTTATGCCTCATGCAAACGAAACAATCCGAAGAACAGAGGCAGCACACCGATACATTGATGTCCGGTTTGCGATCAGAGCTTGACGGACGATTCACAAGCTTCAATGAGAGATTTAAAGGTCTCGAATCTCTGATAACGAGGTATTTCTCTTCTGGCCCTCCTCCGCAACTTCTACAACGTGGGTTGGGTTTATCTGCATCGTCATCCCTCGGACCTTCTAAACCTCCGGATCCACCAGATCTTGAGCGATTAACTCCATCCAACAAAGGAAAATAGATGGTTGTTGAGGAAAATAGAGAGCCGTTGTTACCAAATGGGATGACTATGATATTAACAAAAATTGGATTTCCTAGTTTTGACGGTACTCTATTACGGGAATGGGTCTTGCGTTGTGAGCAATTTTTCACACTAGATAACACCTCACCGGAGCTAAAGGTGTGTCTAGCTTCCCTTCATCTCACTAGTCGAACACTACAGTGGCATCATAATTATATTAAGAGCAGGTATGATATTTTTCCATCATTGTCTGAATATGTTATGGATGCCTCTGCACGGTTTGGGGAATTATATGATGATCTTCTATATGAGTTTGTGAGTTTGAAGCAGGTTGGAAACTCAGTGGAAATTTATCTGGACAGTTTTGAATGTGCTCTTACTAGATTGTCTATTCCTGCATCTCATTCCCTAAGCATTTTCCTCACAAATATGAACCCTCACCTTTGCCTTAGACACACATGCCAATTTAATCCAACCACGGAATCTGAGGCAGCTAGGATAGCTAAGCTTCATGAATCATCCATGTTACATCAACCACATAAATATCCTCAGCCAAACAGAACTCCCTTCAATCCGTATCCCAAATAGAACAACTCATTTTTTTTAGAACCACAAACTCTCCTCCCCTTCTTCCTTCACCCTAACACCTCAAAAATTCAACCTTCCAAACAGCCTTTTCTTGAGAAACCAACCCGAAAATACTCCTATCAAGAGATGCAGGACATGCACAGTAAAGGGCTTTGTATGTTTTATGATGAGCCCTACACTCCAGGCCATCAACTTAAACACAAACTGTCTCAGATCTTTGTAATGGAGGGGGACAATGAGGAGCAACCAGATGATGAGGATGATACTGATTTACTACTGGAAATAATAAAGATGAAGCAGAGGAGAAAGATCCAATAGTTTCAGTCAATGTCCTTAATGGATCTACTACGTTTAATTGTATGAGAGTTATATGCCAACATAGGAAGAAGAAATTGTATATCCGCATCGATCCGGAAAGGACACACAATTTTCTTGACATCAATGTAGCTAAAGAAGTAGGCTGTTTGCCGGAAAGAATAAAGCCGATGGCAGTGACAGCCGCCAATGGAAACAATATGATCTCGGGCTACAGATGCAAGGATTTTAAATGGACACTACAAGGGTATACATTGAGCACATAAATCAGAACGCTACCACTCGATTGCTGTGATCTTGTGTTAGGAGTTCAATGGCTCACTACTCTTGGTCCGATATGGTGGGATTTTTCAAATTTGAGGATGGAGTTTAATTTAAATGGCATGAAGCATGTGTTACGTAGAGCTATCTCAAACAGCTGCAAGGTAATTAAGGGTGGGAGTCTTAATAAGCTTTTGCTTCAGAACCTCATGTTGCGATGATCAAGTTTAGAAAAATTCTTGATACCGAGCCGCCCACAACTTGGGATTCGTTCTCATTGTTTTCTCATATCTCCGCGAGTGGTACTCTCTCGGTTAACAAGGCTGAATTATCACCTCTATTGAGTTCATATTCAGATTTGTTTGTTGAACCCAATGAGCTACCTCCTTTCCGACCTAGATTCGATCATCAAATTCCATTGGAAGTTGGTGCCAATCCCATTGACATGCGACCATTCCGGTATTCTTCTCTTCAAAAGGATGTTATTGATAAAATGATTAGGGAAATGTTGGATCAAGGGATAATCCAATATAGCTCAAGTCTTTATGCTTCTCCTGGTAAAGAAAAAAGACGGATCATGGTGCCTATGTCTGGACTATAGGGGCCTCAACAAACAGATAATTAAGGATAAGTACCCTATACCTCTTCTTTAAGACTTTCTGGATGAGTTAGGTGGCTATAAGCATTTTCCAAAACTGGATCTTATGGTGGATTTTCATCAGCTCAGAATGTCTCTCGGGGATGTTTACAGAACCGCCTTTAAAACCCACCTGGGACATTACAAATATTTGGTGATTCCTTTCGGTCTTTCCAATGCCCCGTGCACATTTCAGAGTTTGATGAATCATATCTTCCAGCATATCGCAAGGAAATTCCTTCTGGTTTTCTTTGACGATATACTCGTCTACAACACGAGTTGAGCGGAGCACTTAGACCATTTGGAATCGGTGTTTTCAATACTTCGAGTATAGAAACTATATAAGGAGTCGAAATGCACATTCGGCGCCACAAAGGTAGAGTATCTTGGTCATTTTATATCAGTTGAAAGCGTTATCACCGATCCTTCCAAAGTTGACATCATTTGGTCTTGGCCTACTCCATCAAATCAAAAAGAGCTCCACAATTTGTTGGGTCTCGTCAATTATTACAGGAGGTTTATTCGCGGTTATAGCGTTATCGCTAAGCCCCTCATGCATTTTCTCCGCAAGGATGGCTTTGCTTGGTGTGATGAATCAGCTGAAGCATTCACCTCTCTCAAAGCCGCTTTAACATCTGCTCCCGTATTGCCTCTCCCTGACTTTGAGAAACTCTTTGTGGTTGAAACAGATGCGTCAAATATCGATATTGGCGCTATCCTTATGAAGGAGAATCACCCTATCGGTTATATTAGCCTATCGTTGGGCCCTCGCCATCAATCTTTATCGGTGTATGAAAAGGAGTTATGAGTTGTGGTCCATGCTGTGCAAACATGGAATGCCTACCTTGCACACCGACATTTTCTGATTAAGATAGATCAGAAAGCTTGAAGTTTTTGGTTGAACAAAAGGTTTCCACTCCATTCCAATACATGTTGCTATCAAAAATAATGGGTGATTCCTTTGATGTACAATATAAACAGGGTAAGGAGAATGTCGCTGTGAATGCTCTATCACGCGTTACCGGTTCAATCTTGCTTCACATTTGATGAGGTCATCGGCACAACCCCATGCCAACTTTCCAGCCCGGCCGGCCCAAGGAACACAAAGGCGGCCACATACGCGCAAAAAGATACATGGGTGTACCTTCATGAATCCAAGCCTAACAAAGAAGCGGCCAGCCAAGAAAAAACCTGGCATATAATCCTGACTCATAAAGGACACGCAGCGACATGGAGCTCACTCCCAACCAGGCGAGATCAATTCATGCACCCCACATCAAGTTGGAGTTTTCAAAACTTACCATATTTGGAAATTTCCTTATATGAAAGTCTCCAAACGTTTCTTTGGCAGCTAGGAGACTTTTTGGTACTTATAAGAGCTCCCTTAAGAACTTCTAGAAGTACAAATACACCTTGGATCAGGCGGATCCATCCGTGCCTTCAAATGGACCGATTGGAGCCGCTTATGGCAAGTGAGATGACCAACTGGTTTAATCACTTGCAAACCAAAACATGGCGTCCATGAGATATTATTAAGGCCCTAAGGAAGCCCAAAATCAATCTACCATACACCAGCCACCATAGGATCAGGCGAATCCCTTTCCTCCAACACTTGCCATATATGGACCGAAGTGCACTTAATGTGTTAAGATTGAAATATCTCTATTCCTTACAACTAGGACACGTATTGAAGACTTTCCAAAGCATCCGGGATGTACCTAGACACCTTACATTTGCCCCAAAGCTCTCAAGATACAAGCATATAAACTTTTCTTGTTGGTCAAACTAGACATTAATGGCCAACAACCATATATTTCAAATGTATGATTTCCTTTTCCCCTTTTTTTTGGTTTAGGACCATTGCTATGAGCACTATATAAGCTCAGCACGACCTCATTGTAAAGATAGATCACCATTGAAATTAAATTTGAATACAAAGTATTTTCTTCAATGCCGTGTCTTTGAATCTTGTTCTTGTTCTTGTTCTTGTTCTTTAGAAATAAAGTGTGTGATTCACTTTCTTTCTATTGAAGCCACGACCAGTTTAGTTTGAGAGATTCAAACTCTCTTGGTTCATCTTTGATCGTGGGATTCGCTCAAAACCCCCTCCTTTTAGTTCCCTTGCGCATTTAAGCCAAGAGAGATTCTCGGTATTGCGAGTCACGGCCGTACGGCTTGTGAGATTGATATTCAATCTTACATCAACATTGCCCTTTCCCAAGCCCATCATGAGTTTATGACTCTCTTCGGTCATTGTGGCACACCGATTCCCACCTCCGCAAGGTAATCTCTGAAATTCAGCATGACCCTTCCTCACATCCACATTTCTCCTATGTTAATGATGAGTTGAGATGCAAAGGGAAGCTGGTTGTTGGTGATAATAAGGATGTAAAGCTCCATATTTTCCGCTGGCTACATGATTCAGCTATAGGAGGTCACTTTGGCTGTGACGCGACTCTTCAACGAGTCAAGTCCTTATTTTATTGGCCCAAAATGAGTACTGAGGTACATAACTATGTGCGAAACTGTTTTATTTTCCAACGGAATAAATATGACCTGGCAGCGAAGCCCGGTTTGCTTCAACCTCTCCCCACGCCGAGTGATATTTGGGAATCCATCAGCATGGATTTCATCGAGTGACTTCCACCTTCTTCGGGTAAGCATTGTATTTTGGTGGTTATTGATAGGTTGAGCAAACAAGCACATTTTATTTATTTGTCCCATCCCTATACAGCAGTGGATGTAGCTCAATTGATAATATTTTTAAACTCCATGGGATACCCCATACTATTATCAGTGATCGGAATCCCACTTTCTTGAGCGTTGTGTGGTCTGAGCTCTTCCAAGTTCATGGGGTTGATCTGCATTTTTTGATAGCCTATCATCCTCAAACAGATGGACAAACCGAAGTCACCAATAAGACGCTCGAGACTTATTTGCGTTGCATGACTTCGGAGACTCCTCACACGTGGAGTAAATGGCTTGCATTAGCTGAATAGTGGTATAATACCATGTTTCACACTACCATTCGCTCCACCCCATTTGAGATTGTCTATGGCCAGCCACCACCAGTCCATCTACCTTCACTACAAGAAAACATTAACATTTCCAACGGCATTTTCGACGGAAAAAAAACTGTCGGACTTTTCCGACGACTTTATGACGGATACGCGACGGATACCCAAGGGAACTAAAACCATTGTAGGTCCGTCGGTAATTTCCGACGCCGTAAAGTTCATCGGTAAATCGATGGTGAAAACTGACGGTAACCCAATGCATTTCCGATGAAATCCTAATCGTCAGGATATCCTCTTGAAATCGTCAGAATATTACCGACGGCTTCGGATACATCGGTAATATTCCGATGATTTCCCGATGGATTCTGTGTTTTAAAGCCTGTCGGGAATCCGTCGGTAGCTCTCGTCGGAAAACCTTCGGAACTATCTGACCATTGTCGGATATAGTCGGCAATCCATCGGAAATATACGTACCCTGTTAAAATTTTGTGTTTATCCATCGATGGTCGGAAACCGTCGGAAATCCGTCGGTTTATAATGATAAAATCTATTCAAAATACGTGAATATCCGGTTGTGGTCGGTAACCGTCAGAATTCCATCGGAAATAGAGAATATTCTGAAGAATAATCTTTTTACAGTTCGTAATTATCTATTAAAAATTCTTAATAATCTGTTAAAAATTCGTGAGAATATCTAATTTTTACTATACATAAGCTATGATCTTTCAAAATTTTAACAGAACCAAAATTTTTTAAAAAATGTGTTCTTCGGGTTTTTTTGAGTATTTTTGATCGTGGATGGATAAACCTCGATATGATTCAACCACGGGGGAATTGACTGATGAATTTGCGCAAAGTGTTGAAGAGTTCATGACATTTGCATCAAAGAATAGCATGATATCGGAATACGGTAAAATGCATTGTCCGTGTATTAAATGTCGAAATCATAGATTAATCTCTGTTAGAGACGTACGTAATCATTTGTATAGGAATGGATTTATGCCGGGTTATAAAATTTGGTATTCACATGGAGAAACTGATGCAATGATGCAATATTATGGTAGTACTTCAAAAAGGATAGATAATACTAATGTTAGGGTAGAGGAACCGGCATCAGAAGTTGATATAAACGGAGGTACTGTTCAGATGGTGAATGATGCATTTCGTGAACAAAGAGAATCGTACATCGAAGATATTAGTAGAATAGAGGAACCTAATTTGGAAGCCCGTAAATTTTTTGATATGTTAGATGCATCCAAGCAGCCTTTGTATAAATGATGCAGAGATGGATTATCGCCTTTATTTGCTGCAAGCAGGTTGATGACGATAAAGACGGATTTCAACTTGCTTGAAGATTGTGAATGCGATAGCTGATTTTGTTAGAGATATATTACCTGAAGATAATATTGCACCTGCTTCATATTACGAGGTTCAAAAACTTGTATCTGGTCTTGGATTGCCATATCAGATGATCGATGTATGTATTGACAATTGCATGATCTATTGGAGAAATGATGAAAACCGCATGAAGTGTCGATTTTGTCACAAACCTCGATTTTAAGAGACAAGCGGTAGAGTACCTATTCCGCATAAACGGATGTGGTATTTGCCATTAACAGAGAGGATAAAGAGGTTATATCAATCTGAACACACGGTAAAACCTATGAGATGGCATGCTATACATAATTCGAATGGAAAAATTGTGCATCCCTCGGATGCAGAATCATGGAAACATTTTCAACAGGTTTATCCTAGTTTTGCATATGAGCCTAGAAACGTATACCTCGGGTTATCTACAGATGGATTCAACTCTTTTGGGAAGCATGGGAGGCAATACTCGTTGTGGCCAGTTATCGGTACACCTTATAATTTGCCTCCTTCTTTGTGCATGAAACGAGAGTTTTTATTTCTAACATTTCTCGTCCCTGGCCTAGAGCATCCTAAGCGATCACTTGATATTTTCTTGCAGCCACTAATTCATGATTTAAAAATATTATGGGAAAATGGTGTCGAAGCATTCGATGTTTCCAACCAACAGAACTTCTTGATGCGAGCTGTACTTATGTGGACGATAAGTGATTTTCCAGTATATGGTATGTTATCAGGATGGTCGACGCATGGAAGATTAGCATGCCCATATTGTCAAGATAATACTGATGTGTTCCAACTGAAACACGGACGAAAGACTAGTTGGTTGCACATGCAAAAGATGAATTCTTTGACTGGATTAAGCATAGTGTCAAATTTCCAGATGGATACGCATCTAATCTTTGTAATTGTGTCGATACTATTGAAGGTAAATTTTCAGGGATGAAAAGTCATGATTGTCATGTTGTCATGCAAAGATTATTCCCATTTGCCTTTAGCGATCTACTGCCTAAAAACGTCCACGGCGCAATTGCAGGTACGACGTTAAATTTACATTATTATATATATAATAATATTTTCATATATTATATGATATGAAAATATATTTTTATGTAGGGTTTGGTGCTTTTTTCCGAGATTTATGTACAAGATCACTTACTGTAGACGATATCCGAAATTTAGAGGAAAAAATACCGGTTCTCATTTGTAACCTGGAGAAAATATTTCCACCAGCATTTTTTGATGTTATGGAGCATCTTCCTATTCACCTCCCTAGAGAAGCAGCCCTTGGAGGACCTGTTCAGTACAGATGGATGTATCTTTTTGAGAGATATATGTTCCACCTAAAGAAAAAAGTTAAAAATCTTGCCAGGGTTGAAGGTTCAATCGTCGCACAAAGTATTAATGAAGAAACATCTAACTTTGCTAGTTACTATTTTCCATCGCAAGTGCAAACAAAAAATAGACAGCCTTCACGACATGATGATGGAGGAGAAAAACCAAGCTATCCAGTGTATGTGCCAGAAATATTTGCACAAATTGGACGTTTAAGTGAAAAAGGGAAGACGCGACGCCTATCAGAGGAGGAACACAATCACTTGCATTTGTATATTTTGACAAATTGCGATGACGTTTTGGAATATGAAAGGTACATTCAATTTAATCTTGTTTTTAGTTATTATTATAATTTATTGTTAATTTATTTTTTCATAATTAACAGGATATACAAGGAACAAATACGTGTTCATTATTCAGATTACAGCGAGAATGAGTTGGCCGAACTTAAAAAAAGCGAATTTGCAAAATGGTTGCATTTTTATGTTAGTGTTACCACAATTATGTAATTTTCAATAATAGTTTACTATATATATATTTATAATTTACTACATTCTATTATTTTGTAGGTTACTACAGGTCCTTCTAGGGGCATAACGTTTCCCACGTGGTTAGTTGAGTTGGTGAGTGGTCCTACATTTACTGCAAAATCTTATCCAATGTACTGCACTCGTGGATATGCTTTTAAGAGTCATCGCGAAGGAAACTCACAAACAACTTGTAATTATGGTGTATCATCTCAATCGGGAGAAATTGTATACAATGGTATTCTTCGTGAAATATTAGAAGTTCACTATCCAGGAATGATTGATTTGAGGTGTATTGTGTTCTATTGTGACTGGTATGACCCTGTCATGGGTCAACGTGAAGACGAATTCGGTGTTACATCTGTCCACTCTCGTAAGCGACATCGAAAATATGATCCTTTTATACTTGCATCACAAGCGGACCAGGTTTGTTACATTCGATATCCTCGTGTGAGAAACAAGCAAGATCCTTGGATTACAGTGACCTCAATACATCCTAGAGGAATGGTATGTGGTATTACCGAACAAGAGCCTATGCAACAAAGCACAATTGGTAATTTAGGTTCCATAGACACTTCTCTTGAAGTTAACCTTATTGTTGATGACACCACGAACGAAGATTACAACGTGTTTCAAGATTCAGAAGAAGAGATTGGCGAGTTTGACGACCAAAATTCAGCTAATTCGGAATATTCATCATATTCAGATTAAATTTGTGATTTTATTTTGATATTTATGATTTTAATTTTAAATATTGTTAATAAATATTTATCATTTTATTTTTCACAAAACCTTCACAATATTATAATTAAAAGTGCTTTAAAAAAAATAAATTTATCTATATATTTTTTAGAAATATTGATTAACAACACCGACGATTTCCCGACGGCTTTATTCAGTCCGTCGGACAACCGTCGGGAAAATGTTGATTAAATAATTGCAACGTGGGTAGACTACGTGTTGGTCATGCCTGGCATTATATTTTCCGACGGCTTTCCGTCGACGCGTAGATTGCCGACGGATTACCGACGGCCTTACGCGGGAAACCTATTTCCCAAAAACTTTTGTAATTCCATCGGAAATCTGTCGGAATGAACAAAAACTTTTTAATAATATATAAATATTTTCGAAATATTGATATACTTAACCGACGGATTGCCGACGGCTTTTGTAACTCCGTCAGAAATCCGTCAGAACACCATCAATTGCAAAGTGTGCAAACTATTTGTCGAGCATGCACATGTTTTAAGTTTATCGACGGAAAGTCGACGGATTTTCGACGGCTTAAAATTTTACGAGGGAAACATAATTCCTAACGCAGGATTTGGCGAAAATATTTATTAGATTTCCGACGTATTCCCGACGGAAATTGCCGTTGGAAATATCTAATATAACATATGGCCGTTTCTTCTTCTTCCTCTCTCGTGTTTCTCTCCTTCTCTTCTCATCCTCTTCGCCTCCCGCCGTACGTCGCCGCAAATAGCTGCAAATCGCAGCAAATTGCCTCAAATCGCCGTAAATAGCTGCAAATCGCCGCAAATTGCCTCAAATCGCCGCAAATCATGTAAGAGGCGACTAATTTGATTGTTTTTGCTTATTATATATGTTCGTATGTAGATTGATCTGAACTTGTTCGTCCCTTATTGTCCATCAAATCGCTGAGAATGATTTGCTGCCGATATCTAGCTAATTTGATTGTTTTTTCTTATTATATATGTTCGTATGTATATTGATCTGAACTTGTTCGTCCCTTATTGTCCATCAAATCACTGAGAATGATTTGCTGTTGTCCCGATTCTTGAGATGGTTTTTTTTCACGTAGCACATTCCAACATAATGGTTAAAATTCGATTCGTCATTTTATGACCAGAGTACAGATTTCAAAATCTCTGATTTTTTCTAGTGTTAATGATTTTTGTGTTCGATTGTTTCTACTTCTTCAACACTGTTGGGAGATTCTAGAAGTTATCTCATTGAAGTTTGTCGATCATGAGTAATTTGATATTTAATGTTCTCTGCTCTGATGCTTGTTTTGTGCAATTCTGCTGTTTAATTCACTTCTGCAGAATTTAACAATGGAAAGTTATTTGTTTATATTTAGTATATAAAGTTTAAGTTTTAATTGTTTAAATTAATTTTAGTTTTATAATAATTTTAGAAAAAAATAATTAGAGTTTAAGAAATATAAAATTATAGAGGTTATGTTTTTAGTGATTTTATAAAATCATAGAGCTTTTTCAACCAAGATTTTCACAAATTTTTCATATTTAAAAATCAAAATATTCATTATTCTAAAAACTATAAATAAAATTTTATTTAAATATTATTAAAATTACTTTTTTATAAAAATATCATAAACATTAAAAAATTATAGGTCGTATCAAGATTACCAAAGACGTGGTGAGTCGTCTACTCCGAGTTGTTTACCAACTCAAGTTCCAGAATCTACAAATGATTCTTTCCGACCAATGACAATTGAAGAATTGGTTCAGCAGCCTGATCGCGAACTTCTTACTTTTCTTGATCCGAGACGTCAAAGAAACTCAACATGGTAAATTAATTTTTTATAAATATATTTAAAATAATTATTTTAATATTATTCTATAATTATATTTAAAATAATTACTTAAACGGTATTGTAATAAAAATTTGTAGGTTTGGTATTTCAAACAATGGAATAAACAAATCTATATTAAAGATGCTTCATTCTCTTTTGAACAAACCATATACCAAATTTCGAGATATTCCGTACGAAGAACGTCAGATTTGGTTCAGGACGTTTGCGGTTCGTTATTTAAATTTTAAATATATAATTATTTTAAATAGTTTTTAATAATATTTTTTAGTAATATATATTAAAATTTCGCAGCAAGAATTTACATGGGATCCCATGAACACAAAATTGGTGGAAGAAGCTTTTGAAAAAGAGACTGCAGTACAATTTTCCCGCCACATGAACGAGTGGAAACAAAAATGGAAAAAGGGAAAAGATAAACCAAGAGGGTTGAATGAGTCGGTGTGGAACGGCTTTATTTGTTATTGGGAATCTTCCATTGCTGAGGTCATCTCGAAAACTAATTCGGGAAACCGGAAGAGCGACCGAGGAGGCAAAGACATTTATATTCACAATGTCAGATCGACTAGTTTTCTCAGACGAGCCGATCAATTGGTAAATTAATTATTATATTAATTATTAATTATTATTTAAAAGTTTTAAAATTATTAATTTAGAATTTTTTTATTTTTAGGCATAAGAAATTGGAGCGCCTCCAGATCACTTGCAACTTCTCGAGGCCGTCCACACGAACAAAAAGACTGGTCGTATCCAAGATAAGCTTATATGCCCGGTGAAAGTTCGTCATCGGTAATTGATCGTAGCTTGCAAAAACAAGAGGAATTGATTGCCATGCTCAAGTTCCATCTTCTACGTGCACAAAACTGGATGAAACAATATGCGGATTCTCGCCGTTCTGTCAGAGAATTCAACATTGATGATTTTGTCTATCTAAAGTTACAACCTTATAGACAACACTCCCTCAAGAATAGAAAGATACCACATAAACTCTCTCCACGTTTTTATGGTCCTTTTCGGGTTATCGATCAGGTGGGTATGGTTACCTACAAGCTACAATTACCACAGGAAGCTGCCATCCACAATGTTTTTCACGTTAGTCAGCTTAGACTATGCCCAAATTCACCACATTCGGCTCCGCTACTTCCTTCTTATATGAATGATTTGGATACCGCTAAAGAACCTGAATTTATCTTGGAAAAAAAGATGGTCAACGACAAAATCAAGCGGTGACTAAGATACTTGTGCAATGGAAGGGCGGGTCTCCTGAAACAGCAATTTGGGAATTTTATCAAGATTTTGCTGCACGATACCCTGATTTTCATTCTTGAGGCTAAAGATGCTCTCAACAGGGGAGTATTGTGATAAAAAATCACAATTATCATGGTTTACTTTTGGTTTATGTAATTTTATGTTTACTGCTATTTCAATATGTTGGTTTATGTTGGTTTAAGTTTGCAACAAACTCTATGTAAGGCTTTCGGCCACTTTGGGAAAATAACCAGAAAAATATTCCTCACTTTCTCTCTCCCACTTTCCCACCGCCATTGTTATTGATCATCATCTCCATTTCTAATCTCACCTCTTCAACATGACTATTCTTCCTAACAAATCATCTTTTTAGCCTATTTCCGGATCCTTGGTGGATTCCTAAGTAGGGAAATCCTTGTTCACTGTTTTTCTGATTTCATAAGGATTGTGAGTGAAATTGAGTGCTTAAACACAAAGGAACACGCGTTTCGACAAAGTTTTGTTCACAATACAGAACAATGGAACAGTGGATAGTTAAAACTATCGATTTTCAAAGGTGTAAACTACCATTTTTAGAGTATGAAAATGAAAAAAAATGTTCACATCTAAAGAGTTATTGGAACAAGTTCTTTATGTCTATGTGCTTGGTATGGACACAAGTATGAGGATTATTATAAAAAAAAAGAGCCTGATCAGCAATTGAGAGAGAAAAGGAAGAAATTGTGGAAGGCTTTGCTCATGATTCAAAAAGCCTTAGATGATGAGATTTTTCCAGCCTCTAAGTCAATGAAGGCATGAAATACTCGGTGATAAGAAGGTGATTATAGTGAGGTTGCAATCACTAAGTAGAGACTTTGATGCTTCTCTTCTGAAGGAAAAATAGTTTATGTAAGACTGCTCATCACTTGTGACGGGTGTAGAACCTAAGATGAAATCTTATGGAGAAAACTTAAACAATGACCAAGTTGTAGGGAAGGTTCTGAGAAGCCTTACATAATAGTTCGATCATGTCATTGTTGCTATTGAAGAGTTGAAGTCTAAATATATCACTGAAGAGTTGATTGGGTCACTAAAAACCCACGAAAAAAGACTCAATATATCAAGTGAAAAGAAAGAAGATGAATCCTTTCAAGTTAAGATGAATCTTCCAATTGAGAAAGAACATGACAGTTCAATGGAAGAGGAAAATGTGGATCTCGAGGAAGAGCTCATGGAAGAGGAAAAAGAAGTGAAGAAAGGGATCAACAAAATTTCCACTACTACTACAAAAGTTCAATAAAATGCTACTATTGTAAGAAGCAGGATCACACGGAAGCAAATTGCTGGAAGAGAGATGAAGATAAGGGTAGAAAAAAAATGATCAAAGATATAACCAAAAACTACAAATACATTAACAATTGGTGTTCCAACCAGATGTCGGGAAAAAGATCTATGTTCAAAGAATTGGAGGACTTAAAGAAGAGTAAAGTTAGACTTGGTGATGATAAGTAGTTGAATGTCGAGGGGAGATGCAAAATGTAATCAAGATGAGCAAGGTAGCAAAAAACTTTTTTTGTGATGTGCAATATGTGCCAAATTGTGCTCAAAATCTGCTAAGTGTGGGACAATTATTAAGTTATGACTATTGTTTGTTGTGTGAGGATGATTCATGTGTAAAGTGATAAGAAATCCAAGAAAGTTGTGGTGAGAATATCTATGGGAAGAAACAAGATGTTTTCTTTGGATTTTTTAGGAAAGGTCTACAAGGCTTTGTCTATCATTAAAGATGATGATGCAAAGCTGTGGCACTTGTGGTATAGGCACTTGAATATGCAAAGCTTAAGGATGCTGATTGCAAAAGAAACGGTGCAAGGTGTATCAAATATCGGTGAGATTGAATTTTTGAAGGATGTCGGTATGGCAAGCAAGCCAAATATCATTTCGAAGTGAATAAGTTTGGAGAGCTAGTATGTAACATCCCGGATCCAATTTTAAACTTTGAACCCATGAAATTGAAAATGAGGCTAAAATTGACAATTCATCTCAAACCCTAATTAACCTCAATGACTATATAAAACGTTTTTAAAAGGATTTAGAGGTGGCCGTTCATCAGAAATAGAAACAAGAAGAGAGAGAGATTTTGACAGAGCAGAGGGATAGAAAACTAATCGTTGGAGAATCCAGTTATTCGAGTGTACTATCGCCAGAGAAAAAGAAATTTACACGTGATCGACGATTATGATGGTTTATTAACTCAAGTTTTGCCGTGAGGTTAGACGTGATAAATGATTTTCGTTATATATTTATGTAAATTAATTTTGATGAGTATGTAGTTTAGAAAGAAAACTAGATGTTGAATCATGTGTTGTGTTAGAATTTTATTTAATTGTTGCAAAATAACGATGTTTTTTATAAGAAAAAGGAGCTAAACATATTATGTATTTAATTAAATAATAAATAATTAAATCATAAAAACATGATTTAATTTTTGGATGGTGTACCCTGTGTGTGTTTGGGAAGGACACATGGACATGTGTTGAACTATGAACACAAACAGAGAAACGATAGCTAGAGGTCTAAAAAGTGTGATTCTAAGATACAACAAATAGAGATCATTGAGGAACAACAAGCCGGAGTGAATTTTCAAACGAAAAATTGTAAAGCATTGTTTAATGAAGATGTGTTACGGGAACAAGAAATTAGCAAACAAGTCAGGAAATTATATAAGCGTACGCTATCAAGGATTGCGGTTCCGTTGGTGAAAAGTTACACCCAACGAATAAGAGTGGTCGTGTGGCAAATGTTGCAGTCAGGGCCTCTTAAACCAAACATTTATAAATATTTGTAAATTATATAATATTATTTATTAATAAATATATATTAAATATTTATATAATTTTAGTTTTTATTTAAAATTATTTTTAATATTAATTTATATATATATAGATTTAAAAAATAAAAATAATTATTTTTTTATAAATTTAATAATATTTTGATTAGTTTAATAAAATATATTTTCTCTAACTAAATTAATAACAATATCTAATTATTTTAATAATTTAAACTCATTTATAGATTTTGTATTTCTGTTAATAACACATTAAAATGATGTTATTTTATTTAAATGTTTTTCAAATAATATATTAGAGATTAGATGTCGACAACACAAATGCAGAATGACATGAAAAAATTAATTACTCTTTTATGGAGTATTTGGAAATGATAGGATTTGAATACAAACTTCTTTGAGTCAACATTTGATAACGATGAATCGAAAAAGAGGACTTTATGAAATCAATTGAAGAAGGATAGCCTCTCAACTGAGATCAACATAATTAATAAGATCAATAACGCTGACTGATGATCTCAAGATGTCCAAAGGAAAAAAATAACAGAGTTACAAAAAGAATCAGAAGATATCCAAAATGATGATAACAAGACTCAAGAGGAGTTAGTCAATATGATAACAAGACATACATAACAATTTATAAAGAAGAAAAATATGTTTTGAAAACAAAAGAGCAGAAACATGTGGCTACTTCCATTCTCAAACAAAGCAGAGAAGTCATGCAACCGAATCATAAGCCTTCATAATCCAAGAAGGAGAGTGAATTACCAACAAACAAAATGTTAGATGTACTATTTAAAAAAATTATTCAAGTATACTAATAAAAATTTAAAATTTAAATAGGATAATTATTTAAAATAGTATTTGTTTCAAAATTTTGTTTTAAATGTATCATTAATCATTTAAATTTTCAAAAATATCACAAATTTAATATTAAATAATTAAAAATTTCTATCTAATAAAAAATTTAAATTCTAAATTAAACAAATGAACCCAAACATTATGTTTTAATATTATCTATAGTTTATTTAATATAAATAATTATTTTCATATAATAGTTTGTGTTATTTTAAAAATATTATTTTTAATGTGCAAGACTTAGAAAATAAATTTAAAAGTGCTATTTTATGGTATTCCTCTTTTAAATATTAGATTTTATAATATTCATAAATATAATTTATAAAATATAAATGTAAATTAAATTTTTATAATTTGTTAAATTGCTAGATATATTAATATAGTTAATTTATTTATTTTCAGATATTTAAATAGATTAATAGAAATCTGAATTAATAAAAATCTACCATATGCGTAACGTTGAGGAGCTATTCACTAACATAAAACCAAAAACCTGTCAATAAAGGTATCTATTCAGGTACATAAGTCTTGTTCGTTTGTCCGCCGTCGGTGGTTGCGGTTGCGGTTAACATTGCGGTTGTGACTGCAATAAATGTTGTTTGTTTGTTTGCCACCAGCGCTTGCGGTTGATCGCATGCTTTTAATCGTACTGCTGTTTAATCACCGGTAAAAAAAATTGCGACGCAGAACACATCGTGTGACTGTTGCAATTGACCGCAGATAGTTGCGACAGGTAAATGAACAAAAATTTACCGCATGTCTGACAAACGAACATAACTATAATCATTGAACGGAAAACGTTACCGAAGTGTTCATAAGTAAAGATCTATTTTTGATACATACGAAAAAAACATCGGTACCAGAACAATGACCGTTTTCTTTCTGAAAAGCCATGGCATATCATCTTGGCAGATCTAGTATTTGTAGTGAATAATTTCTGTGAAAATGGTACTCTCGATAAAGGTTGAATTTAACAAATATATACAAAATTCCCAAAACATAAAGACTGAAAAGAATGACATATATACAAGCAATAAGTTTGTGTAATATATGGGGTCAACGTAATATCAGAAGGTTTATACCAATGATTAAAAATAGTATTCGCAGACATAATATCGGAAACACAATTGGCCACTCTGTTAGGACAATTAATGTCGGATAATATCCTAATAATTTAGAAAATGTTCCATGCCCTTCAAACAAACAATGCTTATAAAGGAAAGTCTATGTAAATTAAAAACGTTATGAGTAGAGGTTATGGTCAGATAGAATGGACCTTCATGGAACAATTATTAAAGAAAATGAGATTTGCGGAAATGGATTGTATCGATAATGGAGTGCATAAATTCAGTCCAAGACATGGTACTTATCAATGGATAAGCGCAAGGGGCATAGTATTGTATCAGGTAAACATTTGGTTAAAAGATGGCTTATCAAGAGAGTTGGATATGGCCACATTCTTATGCAATGACCCTTGGATAATAGCTCAGACGCCAAAGTCAACAACATTAAGGGAAGGAATTAATATCCATCTCTCATGGTAAATGATTTAATAGATCCATTGAGAAATTTATGGGGTATGGAGCTTACTGATGCTATAATCAAACCATGAGTTAGGTCTCTGATCAATAGTTGACATATAGTTGGAATTTTTAAAGAGGCAAACATGGAATTTTTTATCGAAATCTAAAAGGTATACAGTTAAATGGGGATATAGAGCAAGATCTAATACTAAGAAAGAAATTCAAAGGAATATGGATATTTTGTTTGGCAAGTGGTGATGAAGTGTTTACCAGTCATGCAGAAGTTGAAGTCAAGATGAATCAATTGTGACATATGATGTCCACGGTGTAAAATGGAGGATGAAACAATTAATCATAGAGTTTTCGAATATCCCTCTGGTATTACAAACTTGACCTTTGTCGTTGATCCAAAGTCCACCATGGGTTTTTCCATCAAAATCGGTTTTTCCATCAAAATCGGTTTTTCCATCAAAATCGGTTTTATATACATTCAATGATGAAGCATTTCCATGATTATTATGGTATATATGGAAATATAGAAATGAAAAGGTTTACACAAATTCCTATAGAAACCCCCAAGATATTCTAAAAGTTGCAACAAATGAAGATAATCTTGTTTGTCTGGTCGCTACCGCCTGTTATGGCTGCGGGTACGGTCAACACTATGGTTGTAACTACGATATATGATATTTTTTTGTGTGTTATCGGTAGTTACGCATGTGGTTAATCGCAGATTTTTAGTCGTACATTTGTTTCAATAAGTGGTCAAAAAAATTGCGACGCATGACGTAATTTTTGACTGCTGCGATTGACCGCATGTAGCTGTGACAAACAAACGAACAACAATCTACCACATTCGCAGTCGGAAAAAATTGTAACTGACAAACGAAAATGATTAGTAAGATTTGGAAAATAGCAAGAACCCATTTGACAAATGTCAGTTTCCTAACCTACCTTAGAAGAAACTACAAATAACAGGATATATCGTTTATTTAAACGATATGCCAACATGATGAAGAATGAATTCTTAGAATGGGAGCTAGGAACACAAAAAGACTTCTACTACAATCATGATAAACAAGAAATAACAAAGATTGAAAAGAGTTGCATAATCATTGAACAACCTCACCAATTTTGAATAATGAAGATGATTTTCTCAATGATCTAGAAAGGTATCACAAACCGGTATGTGCATATTCATGCATAAGCCACAAACGAATCTCTAGTATATATGGTGCGCTTCAAGTGGTTCATTATCTCAAATGAAGTCTATAAAACAAAGGATTTTACTCTTCATTACATTTGATCGTTAATAATTGGCCTACTTAGATTAGGATTAAGCAACATTCCAATCGATTGGATCATGGGTTGATGTTAGGCAATTCTCCGATACCTTAGAAGACAAAGGAACAACTTGTTATAGAACGCATAATTATATAAATATTGTAAAGTAATATAGTATGAACCTTTTAGTATCATAAACTGGTCATCTTTCCCCTTAACTCAAAAGATGTTCCGCAGATGGTTTGGTAGCGATTAGAATCCCACGATATAAATGTTTAATTAACACCCAAAACCAAAGATAACGAACTTAGAAAATGTGTTGTACTGTCAATTTCAGAGAAAAAAAGTAGAAGTTTTGGAAGATTTTTCTATGTGTCTTAGATGATTAAAATGAGAAAACAAATGTTCGTAGTTTTGACATTGATATTCAACATATAAACTATAAAGGGGAGGATTTGCTTTCAGTGACGAACTTATGAAAATTGATTTTTGTATGTTACAACAAGAATTTATCATTTTAAACCAATTGAAGAGTGTTAGTGAAGCATTTGACTTTAAAAATGTTTTTGAGAATTTAATCTCCGGTCAATGATTTTCATTACAAAATGTTTTATAAAATATTTTCACTTATTAATTTACTCTTTAGAAAGATATCTGTTGAATTGACCAAAATGTCAAGTTTCATAAACCGAGTTCAATCAATAATATCATATTATTTTAGTTCAACACACCGAACCAATGCGTCTCTTTTCAGACAGACAATATTTTATAGAACAATGATCAATCCAGTTTTTCATACTTTCCAATGGTTAGCTAATATTTTTACTGAAGCATTTGGTTCTTAAATAATTTTCGTGATCTTCACACATGAAGTTGAGAGTATTGAAGAGTATATTAGCAATATATTCATATCGTAATATTTTAATGTTCTTTGTTATGTGAAGAGTATAATTTTATTATTTTTATAATAATAAACTTATGGTAATTTATGAACAATAAAAAACAATACGAGAAATGAATGGTTCTTACACGACGAACTAAGAATAGCTGAAATTTTTGTTAATGGGATATAAAGATGTTCTAAATTTATTATTATGGTTATCATGTGAACCATAATCTATTTATTTATATAACAATAATTTCTAATTCGTTATTTCATCAAATTAGAAATTACATAATATACTCAAACATAAATTTTTCATAACATTTATGTCTCATAATCTTTTATTTTTACACATAAATGACCATAAAGTTTTGACTACTTTAAATAATGAGCCTAACACTTTTTTTTGTCACTGAAACACTACAATCGTTTTCCGGCTAAAAGATACGCTAAAAGATAAGCTGCGTATCATCAAACCACTATGGTATTAAAGTATTGATATAAGAAAAAATGGAGTGACGTTTTCGCGCTTGCTTTGCCAATGAGTTTGCTTGTAGATTCCTATCTTTTGGTTGGTATCTAAGAGAAAACTTCGGGAAGTGCTTTCGTAGTGCTTTGAGCTCCTCTGTTTCCGTTGTAAAAGCTGGCCACCCGTCTGGGTCGTTTACAAGTTTGGTTAAATCTGTTGAGTCGGTGTAAAACCTGGTACAGTAGCGTCGCATGTTGTGCAAACTTGTCAATGCCCAACGGAGGCTAAGAAACTCCATATGAAGTGGAGATAGTCCTTTATATACACCTTTCATCCTAAGAAAATCGCTCGTACCGTCCTGTAACTTCAGGATCCAACCAATTCTTGATGTGTTTTTCCCCTCTTTCCATGAGCCATCAATAGAACAAGAAAAGGTAGGTTGGTCCGTACTGCTTAGTTTGGTCCTTGCGGCCTCCGTTCTAGTTTCCTTGGCATTAGTCTTTGGATCTATTGCTGAGAGCCAGATATCACTTTCTCTTTGGGCCTTTTCTAGAATATCTGGTGCACTATGGTCCCTATTGTTGTATAATTTTTCGTTTCGTACCTTCCATATGAACCATATGGTTAATGCATTCTGTGGCATCACCACAAATTTCGCACATCCCTTCTGCTCAGATGTGTCATAATGGAGCTGCCCATTGGTAGCCAACACCCCCGAGAGGGATTGCTAGAGGAAATGTTGAATTTTCCTCGGAATTTTGATCTTCCATATTGTCTGTTTAAGCGGGGAAAGCGATGGTCGCTAGAGAAAGAATGTCGTGTTTAGGGATCCCCATTTCTATAGGGTATCATAACCCGAGTTCAGGGAAGCAGGTTTGCCCGCTATTATTAGGGGGTCTTGGGAGAATATCGGGGATCCAGGGGTCTGACCATATTCGGTCTCCCATGCTATTTCCTAGGATTTTCCTTGCTCCTCTTCCTATAAGCTCCTTGGCTTACCAGGTGATTCTCCATCCATAGGATGCTCGGTGATGTTTCTTTGCCTCAAAGACGTGTGTGTCCTTAAAATATCAGCTTTTGAGGACCCTTGCCACTAGTGTCGAGGGGAATCTCTCTAGGCGCCAGAGTTGTTTTGCAAGGAGGGCTTTGTTAAAATCCTCAAAATTCTTAAATTCAAACCACCCTCTGGTTTGGGAAGACATAAAGTATCCACGAGAGCCAATGAATGCCTGATGAAGCCCCTCTCTGGGCCCACAAGAAGTTGTTAATTGCGCTGGTAAGCTTTTGGCACACAGTTTTTGGAAGCATAAAGCATGAAATCACATATGTGGGTATTGTGATCGCCACCAACTTTATCATGACTTCTTCCCCTCCTTGGGAGAGAAGCCGAGTTGACCATCCGTTTATTCTTTGTTCAATTTGATCTCTATCATAGGCAAATATTTGGGCTTTCGAACCTTTCAGATTTTCTAGAATCCCAAAGTATTTTCCAATGCCTCCGTCTCTCTGAATCCCCAACATGTCTTTGATGTCTGATCGAGTAGTCATTGAAACCTTTTTTTTCCAAAAACTATGGTTGATTTATCATAGTTGATCCGTTGCCTCGATGCCTTACAATATCCATCCAAAATTTTAGAAATTGTGGCGCATTGTTCGATTGATGCTTTGCAGAAGAAAAGGCATCTACGAATAGCAAGTGAGATATCAGTGGGCTTGAAGGCACGACAAAAATGCCTCTGATGTCATTCGCTGATTCCGCCGCATTGATATTAGCGATTAGCGCTTCGGTGCATAAGATAAATAGGTATGGAGATAGGAGATCCCCCTGCCGTAGCCCCCGGTGATGGTTTACATGACCTTTTGGGGTTCCATTTATTAACACACGGAAAGTAACTGTGTTAACACATGTCATGATCCAATCTATCCACCTCCTAGCAAAACCCAGCCTTTTCATCAAGGCTGCCAAAAAAAATTCCACTATACCATGTCATAAGCTTTGCTCATATCTGTCTTGATTGCAAGGTACCCGGATTGACAAGATGGCTTTGAACTTAGGGCGTGGAAGACCTCATGAGCGATGAGGATATTGTCGGAATTACCCGTCCAGCAACAAAAGCTGACTATGTTTTCGAGATCAAGATCGGCATGATTTCCTTCATCCTATTACACAAGACCTTGGAAATAATTTTGTAACAGACGCTACATAGGCTGATAGGCCTGAAGTCCGACATCAACCTTGGTTTATTTGTTTTTGCGATTAGACATATATTAGTCTCGTTTAGGATTGGGTCCAGAGTACCATATAATATGAAGTCCTTCACTATGTCTACCAATGAATCTCCCACTGAGCTCCAGAGTTGTTGGAAAAAAGTGTTGTCATCCCATCAGGGCATGGAGCTTTCTCTGGGTGCATAGAAAAAAGGCCCTCTTTTACCTTATCCTTTGTTACTGGACGTAGCAGACGGGAATTTATTTCAGGAGTGATCTTAGGAAGTATGTGGTACAGCGATGTGTATAGTTCAGACACCGACGAAGATGAGAAAAGATCATTGAAATATTTGAGTGTTATCGCCTCAACCTTTGATTTCTTTTCCACCCAAATTCCATTCTTGTTCACCAATCCTGAAATATTGTTCCGCGTGCGCCATTTTTTGGTGGAGGCGTGGAAGAACTTTGTATTTTGGTCTCCCTCCTTCAGCCAAAGTGCCTAACTTTTTTGTTTCCAAAAAATTTCTTCATCGAATAAGGCTCGACACAGTTTTTGATTTATCACTGACAGCTCCTCTATTGTCGTCGTATCTATCGATTGAGCTTTTTCGAGCTGTTGCTTTAGATCCTCTATTGCTCGGGATGAATCTACCCTTTCCCTTCGTCTCCATTGAGATATCAAGGTGTGGCATTTGCGATACGGTCTTTTAGTGGGAATTCATGTGTGTCATTCTCTTGGGACCATCGCAGCCCACATCTTCAAAATCAGGTTTTGACAACCAACACTTGTCAAAGCAAAAACAATGGCGTTTCTTTCCGGATTGGGATACGATATGGATCTAGATTGGCCGGTGATCAGATCCGCAGAAACGTAGGTATTTTATCTTGATATGGGTGAAGAGACTGTGCCATTTTTCATTTTGAAAGGCTTTGTCAAGCTGATATCTAATGGTGCTTGGCCTTCTCTTTTCAAACCAAGACAAACAATTCCTTTTGTAAGGAAAGTCGGTCATTCCGCAGTTTTCTTGCATATGTTGAAAGTCCAAAAAGGTATTCCCTGGGCGGGTTCTTCCACCCGTTTTCTCATGGTTGCCATTGATTTTATTAAAGTCCCCAACCATTAGCCACGATATTGTTCGCGTTAGGTCTATTCTAACTAGGTATTCCAAGACCTTTCTCAACCAGACTACATGTTCTCCGTAAACAAACAAAATAAAGACTTTATTATTATCAATAGTAACCATTACATCGATGATATTTTTATTGAAATACAAAACTTGAACATTAAACTTGGATACAGCCATCAGAGCCAAACCCGCACTAAGGTCTGATGGTTCTAGCGTGAGAAAAATCATAACCTAAATGAACTTGCATGTCTTATATGAAGCTCCGACTTCTCTTTGTTTCCATCAAAAACAGTAAATCCGAGAACAATGATTTCCGTAGTTCCCACAGACGCCGAACTGTCATGTAGCTCCCAGTTCCTTGACAGTTCCAACTTAAGAGCATTCGGCATCCTCCGGTGGTCTCTCCTTGACCACCGGATCCTTGGGTTCCTCAACATTCGCCCGTTTTGGTGGGTCCATCGCTGAGGTAGGCAAAGTAGATCTCTTCCTTTTACCAGAGATTACCTTGGCAAAGTTTTTGGCTTTTCTGAAGTACATGATCGAGGGCTTTCTGGTGTTTGGTGCACGGAATGGGCTTCTCCCTATTTTCTTCCTTACTTATAGCGCCTTGTTTATCCGATTGTCCGTCTTTCGTTGGATCCTTTGATCGGGTTGGTTACTATTGCCTGTGAGCATCTCTCTCATCGGGGAGATGATTTCTGTTGGATTGATGCCTTCCCCGACAGTCACCGAAAATTGGGGAAGGACCGCACTTTCCGGTAGAGGAGCAGCCTGATTAGAGGAAGAAGAGCCTCTTATGATTCTCATGTTTGCCTGGCGTGCTTCCTCTTCAGTTTCTTTGTACTAGGCCGACCTTTTCTCATCTCTTTTTCTTTCATGTGTGACCCCGACATCTGGCTTTTGGATCCTGTCCAAGGCAGATTGTTTGTTTCGCGGATCCTCTCTTTTCGCATCATCAAACCGGAGTGCTCTCTTTGCATGTGAATGGGAGCTCATCTTCTTTGTTGGTGGAGGGATTTGTGCCTTCCCTCTTGTGGGCTGGTCCACGATCCGTGGTCGTCTCTCTTCAGATCTTCTGTGCCGGGGCTCAACCTCCAATCTCCTAGGGGGGAGGTGGAGGAGGAGCATCCTGTTCTTCGCGTGGTGCCTCTCTTTTCTGTGGGTAGTGTCTTTCAACATGTGTGATTCGGAGGCACCTTTCACATAATTTGGAGAGCTTCACGTAATCAAAAGTCACAGATATTAATAGAAACTCTTATCTTGGCCTCCTCAACATCATAGTGGAGGAGCTCACCCATGGCGTTCCCAATTTCCACGATTGTCTCTTCAGCCCAGTAGTGGGTGGGGATGCCGACAATCCATACCCAGAAGGGAATGGTCGACGGGAAGTCCGGTCGGACACTTGGGGCCCATCTTTCGAGAGTGGTCATGCACTGATCAAAATGGTAGGGTCTGTTTTCGAGAACAGATTGAATGTATGTCTCCGAGTTAAAATAGAACATAAACCGATCCTGACTGATACAAGCCTCGATTCAAGGCTTATATGTGTGTGGGCTGCTTGGAGAAGTTTAGGTGAGAAACTCTACCTTAGGCTTCTTGGATAGGGGTTTTGGATTGGTATTTGATGGAAGGGTGAAGTGAACCACACGAGGGGTTATGAACCTCGTGATAAATCACAAACTTAGAGCTAGGAGGGCTGGTCTCAACTACGTTCTAAGCACACAAGCTTCTTTGAGAGAAAAACTTGTAAAGAGAAAATTCGCACTTTATTAATATCAAAAAGGTTGTCGAACTACAATGCTGGAAGGAGCCTTATTAATATGCTCGACAACTTGACCTTCTAGGGTCGACTCAAAAAAAGAAAAGGAAAGATTACAAAAGTGCACAAATGGAAAATGTACAAAAGTGCATAATCGAAAAATGACCTATTCCTAAAATGTCTTTGACTCAAGAAATGTAAATATTCTAGATCCTACCCTGCAAAATAGAAAGAGGCAAATATTCTTATTGAAAACTTACCTTACTTACCTCACGACCAAGAAATGGAAGGTGGCCGTCCTTGTGGCATGCACGCGCCTTGCTCCTAGTCTTCGACTTGGAGTAGGGTTAGGAATCTTTGGGCCCTAACCTCTCTTGCCACTAAAACCCAAGTCTCTGAAGTCCCTTGCATTGTTGAGAAGCCTTTGGACTCTTCTTTGCACTTTTGGCCCATTGTCCTTAGTCGATCTTCCTCTAGGAGCTTGTCGACCCATAAGCTGAACTTGTGGAACAGTGCTCTTGATCTGCTCCTTGTCATTGCTCCTAGTGGTACTACTGGTGTGGAGACTTCCTCTAGATGCATGTCCTGAAGCTGGTAGCTTATCTGTTCCGAGTTTCCTTGTGTAGAAGTTGAAATGCTCGTGCACTTGGCTGGATCAACTGTACCAGCTGGACTATGCGAGGTACTGGCCGGAATGCCTTCAGGACCGGCCAAGTTGATCCTAGAGTCGGCGGCATCACCAAGGAGACCGGCGGTGTCATCCACGTCGCCACCAAGTGTGCCGAAAGCTTGGGCCTCTCCGCCGGCAATGCTAATCGGTCTGGTCCTATTGGTCGAGGATCCGACGGTACTGCTTGGTCCGGCAGACGTACCAAATGGCCCGGGTGTCTCGGGCAAGCTTCCTGGTTGGCCAGTCTGGTCTCCTGGATAGACATACGACCTGATGTCCTCATCATTCCCTCCCTCTTCAATAGGTTTTGACCTCAAAACTGGTTCATCTGCATGGAAAGGGGCTAAGTCAGTTACGTTGAACGTGTTGGACACATTAAACTCACCCGGGAGCTCGATCCGGTAGGTATTGTTGTTGATCCTCTCCAACACTCTGAATGGTCCATATCCTCTTGGTGCTAGCTTGGAACTCCTTAGGTTGGGGAACCTCTCCTGTCGTAGGTGTAGCCACACCCAATCGCCTGGTTGAAAGATCACCTCCTTTCTTCCCTTGTTGGCATGAGTCACGTACTGCCCGGTCCTCTTCTCCAAGTTTTCTGCTACCTTCTGGTGTAACTTCCTTATGAACTCTGCCTTGGATGCTCCGTTGAGGTTGGTCATCTCTGCTGGTGGCAGTGGCGTTTGCTCCAATGGGGTGAGAGGGTTGAAGCGAGTGCACGGCTCAGTTGTAAGCGAACTCTATGAATGGCAGGCACTCCACCCAAGTCTTGAGGTTCTTCCCTAGTGTAGTCCTGAGAAGAGTTGATAGTTTCCTGTTGACAACTTCAGTTTGGCCATCGGTTTGAGGATGGCAAGTGGTAGAGAAGAGTAGCTTCGTGCCTAGCTTCCTCCAAAGGGTCCTCCAAAAATGGCTGAGGAACTTGGTGTCCCTGTCTGATACGATGGCCCTTGGCACTCCATGAAGCTGTACTATCTCCCTGAAGAACAACTCAGCTGTTTGCGTGGCATCATTGACATTGGCACACAGAATTAAGTGTGCCATCTTGGAGAATCTGTCCACCATTACAAAGATTGCATCTTTGTGGTTGATCTTGGGCAGGCCTAGAACAAAGTCCATTGATATATCCATCCATAGATGCGTTGGTATGGGCAGTGGGAGATACGACCCGTGAGGTTGCACTCGGGACTTTGCCTTCTTGCAAGTTATGCACCTTGCACAATGAGCTTCTACTGTCCTCTTGATGTGTGGCTAGTAGAAGTGCTCCTTGAACACTGCTAGAGTCTTGTCGATACCAAAGTGAACACTGCTAGAGTCTTGTCGATACCAAAGTGAACATTGTTAGAGTCTTGTCGATACCAAAGTGGCCCATGAGTCCTCCTCCATGAGCTTCTCGGATGATAAGCTCCCTTAATAATCCTTGTGGTATGCATAACCTTCTCTCTCGGAACAAGAATCCCTCATGGATGTAAAACTTGCCATGACTCCCTATGCCACACTCCTTGTAGCTCTCAACAAAGTCAGGATCATCCTTGTATAGGTCCTTAATGTGCTCGAATCCTAGGACCTTTGCCTCCATGGTGGATATCAAGGCAAATCTCCTTGATAGTGCATCGGCTACCACATTGTCTTTGCCCTTCTTGTACTTGATGACGTACGGGAAGGTCTCTTTGAACTCCATCCACCTGGCATGTCTCCTTTTGAGATTGGTTTGCCCTCTGAGGTGTTTGAGAGTGTCGTGATCAGTGTGGATCACAAACTCCTTGGACAGTAAGTAATGCTGCCAAGTCTCCAATGCTCAGACAAGGGCATAAAGCTCCTTGTCGTAAGTGGGGTAGTTCAGTGAGGCACCACCTAGCTTCTCACTGAAGTATGCTATTGGTCTCCCTCCTTGGGTTAGCACTGCTCCTATGCCTATTCCAGAGGCATCACACTCCACTTAAAACATCTTGTTGAAGTCTGGCAGGACTAGCACTGATGCATGTGTAAGGCTGTCCTTCAAGGACTGGAATGCCTTCTCCTGAGCTTCTCCCTAGCTGAATCCCACGTTCTTCTTCACTACTGCTGTCAATGGTGAGGCAATACTGCTGAAGTTGGGCACGAATCTCCTATAGAAGCTGGCCAGTCCGTGGAAGCTCCTCACTTGGCTGATGTTGCTTGGTGTTGGCCGTTCTTGTATGGCTCGAATCTTCTCTTCATCAACCTGTAGGCCCCGTGAACTTACAACAAAACCTAAAAAGACAAGTTTATCAGTACAAAAGATGCACTTCTTGAGATTGACATAAAGCTCTTCTTGTCGAAGGGTTTTAAGAAACATCTCAAGATGTGTGAGGTGTTCCCGTAGGCACTTACTATAAACTAATATATCATCAAAGTAAACCACTACAAACTTACTGATGTACGCCCTAGGAACTTGGTTCATAAGGTGCATGAAGGTGCTTGGAGCATTAGTCAAGCCGAATGGCATGACTTTCCACTCGTATAGCCCTTGCTTTGTCTTGAAAGCAATCTTCCATTCATCACCTTCCCTCATCCTAACCAAATGGTATCCACTCTTGAGGTCTATCTTGGAGAAGACCATGGCTCCACTAAGCTCATCTAGCAGGTCATCCAGCCGTGGTATTGGATGCCGGTACTTGACTGTGATGTTGTTGTTTGCTCGTCAGTCCATGCACATTCGCCAAGTCCCATCCTTCTTGGGCACTAGTAGCACTGGTACGGCACATGGACTGAGGCTCTCTCGAACATAGCCTTTCTCCAGGAGCTCCTTGACTTGATTCTCAAGCTCCTTGGACTCCTCTGGACTCATCCGGTAGGCTGGCCGGTTGGGCAGGGCTGCTCCAGGCACTAGGTCGATCTGGTGTTCTATGCCACGTAAAGGAGGCAAGCCTGGTGGTATCTCCTCTGGAAACACATCCTGGAACTTGTTGAGGAGAGTTGCTACTTCAGGAGGTAGCTCTACCTGTTCTTTTTCTACATTCAACACTTCTTTGAAAACCATTAGTAGCATTAGATCCTTCGAGGCTAAAGCTCTCCGGAGGTGACTCGGTTGAATAAGAAAGTTAGATTTAATGAGCTTCTTTTCCTTACTCATTTGCTGTTGAAGCTCATGTACCTGGGCAGGTGTAAGAGAAGCTAGGCTGACCTTTCTCTTGTCATGCACGAAAGTGTAGAGATTGGTTCGGCCATCATGCCTGGTTGTCAAACTGCCATGGCCTTCCTAGCAGAAGATGGCTAGCTTGCATGGGCACCACGTCGCACACGACTTGGTCTTGGTACTTGCCCACACGGAATGGCATAGTGACTTGCTCATGGATCTTGAGCTCCACTTTGTCATCGAGCCATCTCAGTCTATACGGTCAAGGATGCCTTGTCTTCTCTAGACCTAGCTTATCAACCATATATGCACTAGCAACGTTAGTTCAAGAACCACCATCTATGATGAGGTTACATACCTTGCCCTTGATGGTGCAATGGCTGTGGAAGATATTCTCCCTTTGGATGGTCTCTGAAGGATCCACCATTGCACTGAGGATGTGTCTAGTGACCAGCACTTCCCCCACATCAGGGTACTCAATGTCACCATATTCTTCTTATGGTTCATAGTCCTCTTCATCTTGGGACTCATACTCTCCTGCCTCCGTAATCAGCATGACCCGGTTGTTTTGGGCACTCCCTTGAGATGTGTCCACGACCCCTACACTTGAAACAAATGATCTCACATGATCTTTGAGGGTTAGAAGACTTACTAGGCTCTTTCTGGTCACGGGTTGGTTCAGGAGGCTTGCTCTTGAACCTTGACTCGATCTCTATGCTCTTGCCTTTGTCTACGGGCTTGGGAATGTTACTTGGTGCCCAAGGCGTCTTAGGCTTGCTGCGGATGTCTTGGCTCTTATGTTTGATGTGCTGCTCAGCCTGGACAGATAGGTGGAACAAGTCTTTGAAGTCATTGTAGATTTGCCTTTCCACCTTACGGGTGATTCTTTCTTGGAGTCCATCCAAGAATTGTGCCATCAACGCTTCTTCATCATCATTGAGTTCTAGCCTGTTCCTTAGCTTCTCGAACTCTTCATAGTACTCCTCTACTGATCTGGTACCCTGCTTAAGAGTACGAAAACGACGTTGCAAATCCCTATGAAAGTAAGGTGGAACAAACCTTTGTCGCATGACATCTTTCATGTCGACCCATGAGTCTATGGACCTCATTCTTTTTCTCCTTCTGTCAGATACCTCACGATCCCACCAGATGAGGGCATTGTCCGTGAGTTGTGCTACTGCCATTGAGACTCTCCTAGGCCCTGGTTGGTTGTAATGATCAAAGATATGATCCATTCTTCTCTCCCAATCTAGGTAAGCCTCGGGGTCTACTTTTCCTGCAAAACTTGGAGGAGTTAGCTTAACATCAGGATGAGTTACCTGGTTGTACGCTTGTTCATCTCCATCCTCTTGATGTCTAGGAGGTATCCTTGGTCTCTGGTGAAGACCATATGGCTCGAAACCATCATCTTCTGCCTCTGGTTGCCGTGGAGGTCCTCTCGGCCTATGGTGATAGTTATGAGGTTGTGTGTCCTCATCTCCATCTGGCTGGGGCTCCTCCTGTTCGTGCCGTGTCCTAAGGTTCTCAGGACCCTCAGCACGGTCTTGCTCAGCTCTCACGTGCCTTATGGCTTGGAATCTCACAGGCCTCTCCACGCGCTCCAATCTCTCACCTATGGATGCGAGTTGCGTTTGGAGGGTGGTGAACATGACCATCATGGCTTCGGTTGTTTCTCTATTTTCTTCTGCCATTGCGTACTACAAAGATAGAAGATAAGTTATGCTACTCCTAAATTATTAGGAGGGTTTTCTTTTATAAGGGGAATTCGAAAAAAATGCAAAAAGGAAAAAATCTTAGAATTGAAAATTCGAAAATATGAAGATTTAAATAAAAAGGAAACTTTCTTGACAACTATTGCTAACTATCCAATTCGAATCCTTTTGCTATTTTTGCTATTTTATTTTTCTTTTCTTTTTAATTTAACTTAAATTTAATGGAAATATGATTCTAACAAAAAGGAAAGTCGAAAATAGCAATGCAAGAATGATTCTAGAACCTAGTGATGCACGTAGGAACTAGATGCACTCGGTATGAACTTAGATGTTATTTTTTTTTCTTGAATGAAACTTAAACTAATGCAAAAACAAGAAACAAGAGAAGTTAAAGGATAGAAACAACCTGGTTTAGGAGCTTTAAGCTCTGATGCCAAAATGATACAAGCCTCGATTCAAGGCTTATATGCGCGTGGGCTGCTTGGAGAAGTTTAGGTGAGAAACTCGACCTTAGGCTTCTTGGATAGGGGTTTTGGATTGGTATTTGATGGAAGGGTGAAGTGAACCACACGAGGGGTTATGAACCTCGTGATAAATCACAAACTTAGAGCTAGGAGGGCTGGTCTCAACTACGTTCTAAGCACACAAGCTTCTTTGAGAGAAAAACTTGTAAAGAGAAAATTCGCACTTTATTAATATCAAAAAGGTTGTCGAACTACAATGCTGGAAGGAGCCTTATTAATATGCTCGACAGCTTGACCTTCTAGGGTCGACTCAAAGAAAGAAAAGGAAAGATTACAAAAGTGCACAAATGGAAAATGTACAAAAGTGCATAATCGAAAAATGACCTATTCCTAAAATGTCTTTGACTCAAGAAATGTAAATATTCTAGATCCTACCCTGCAAAATAGAAAGAGGCAAATATTCTTATTGAAAACTTACCTTACTTACCTCACGACCAAGAAATGGAAGGTGGCCGTCCTTGTGGCATGCACGCGCCTTGCTCCTAGTCTTCGACTTGGAGTAGGGTTAGGAATCTTTGGGCCCTAACCTCTCTTGCCACTAAAACCCAAGTCTCTGAAGTCCCTTGCATTGTTGAGAAGCCTTTGGACTCTTCTTTGCACTTTTGGCCCATTGTCCTTAGTCGATCTTCCTCTAGGAGCTTGTCGACCCATAAGCTGAACTTGTGGAAGAGTGCTCTTGATCTGCTCCTTGTCATTGCTCCTGGTGGCACTACTGGTTTGGAGACTTCCTCTAGATGCATGTCCTGAAGCTAGTAGCTTATCTGGTCCGAGTTTCCTTGTGTAGAAGTTGAAATGCTCGTGCACTCGGCAGGATCGACTGTACCGGCTGGACTGTGCGAGGTACTGGCCGGAATGCCTTCAGGACCGGCCAAGTTGATCCCAGAGTTGGCGGCATCACCAAGGGGACCGGCGGTGTCATCCACATCGCCACCAAGTGTGCCAGAAGCTTGGGTCTCTCCGCCGGCAATGCTGATCGGTCTGGTCCTATTGGTCGAGGGTCTGACAGTACTGCTTGGTCTGGCAGACATGCCAAATGGCCCGGCTTTCTCGGGCAAGCTTCCTGGTCGGCAAGTCTGGTCTCCTGGCTGGACATACGACCTGATGTCCTCATCACTGACCCAAGTCTTGTCCTTGAACGTTGCCTTCACATTGCCAAATGGAAGGCAAGAGGGTCATAAATCGGATTCTATGACCTTGCATGGTCATATTCAAAATTCTCCCCACAAGGGTCGTTTCAAATCTCTTAATAGCCGCGGAATTGTCAAAAGCCAAGATTTTTAATCGGATTCGGTTTTTTGAGTTCCGCACAGTTTTTTGAGACTAGTAAACCGGTGATTGTCATTTTGCTTGCGGTTTGGTAGAAGAAATAACCAGTTGAGATTGGGTACTCAAAAACCGAACCAAAAAAAGGAGAACCGAACCAAACAAAAAGAGAACCGAACCAAGCAAAAAACCAGCCAAGTGGAAGAACGGTTCCAATTTATCTATCGGGGAACCGAGAGAACGACAGGTGAGGTGATAAAGAGGTTTATCGGAGGCTCGAAGATTTTGATGATCATGTGGTGATACGTGCGGATATAGAGGCTCAAAACTCCGAGGGTAGTGAGTCGACCGTGATGAGGCGGTAGAGGTAAACTCGCCGTAGGAGTCGAGAAAAGATCGGAGAAGGCTGAGAAATGTGATTTTCCCGGAAAGGACAGAAACTTGACTGGGTTTTTCTGAGGAATTGGGAGGTGTTACTTTGAGACTCGATTAGGTCGGGATTCCACCATTCTCGCCGATCCGGGTTTCCTAAATTTTCTAGGAACGGGAAATCCTTCCTTCCTGATTTTGAGTCGATTGATTCCGAATTTAATTCGCGTGGATTACGATCAGAAGTACGCTCCGATTGCCCACGATTCACACCCAAAGAAAGGAAAGTCCGAGCTACAAGAAGATTTTTCCTGAGATTCGATATCAAAACCAAGAAAATCTCTCCTGCAATCTCGTTTTCCTTTCCCGGCGATAAAATCTCGCGGCTTTCTGAGCTTTGGGTCACCGGCGAGAACGTTGAAAGGCCCATACTTTACGGCGAATTCAATTTTGAATTCCCATAACGGCCCATTCTCTCTCAGATATTATTTGATTTAGAATAGTCCGAAAGGTTTTCGATCTTAACACATTGATTATACATGTATCACCTCAAAATAATTCATACAATCTCCCACTAGGTCACATATGTATTCTGAAAATGTGATAGACTTTATGAGCTCGAAATTCTCATTATATAGCGACGCATGAACAATCATATCCATTAACGATCATAGCGGTTTTTGTTATAATAATAAATAACTAAACTTTCCATGGTCAATAAAATTAATATAGATAAACGACATAAATCAATTATATAAAGTATGGCATGAAAATCACATGATGAGTGATCAATGCATGTCGATTCTCAACTGGTCCTATTTTATTGAGATCTTTTAACTTTATTGTACAAAGAATAAACTAAATTTTTTAATTTCTAATCAGAAAATAAATATACATAAACACAATTAAAACATAAAACCCAAAACCAAATGAAAACTCCCACTAAACCAAATGATTCTCAAACATTAAAACACCCATTCGAGCAATATGCTCAAGAAAGATCTTAGTAGAATGTCCTTTGTAAGAAGATATGCTATTATGGAGTTTGTTCTTAAGTGTTCTATGGAAATCTCTACACTTTGTATCCTCTTTTGAACTAATGTCAATAAACTTGGATGTGCTGCTATTTTTGTTAGAGTACAAAAAAACTGATTTATTGTCACAATATATCCTTAGTGGTCTTTCAATTCTTTTAATAATTCGCAGCCCACTACAAAATTTGTCAACCAAAGTCTATAATTAGATACCTCAAAAATTGATACAAATGATGCCACCATTACGAGTGTTTGTTTTGCACTACGCCAAGAAATAGCTCCACCAGCCAACAGAAAAATAAAACCAGATGTTGACATTCTACTATCTTGACATTCAACAAATAAGAATCAGATTATCCAATGATTTGTAAGTTATCTGATCTATGATATGTGAGCATATAGCATTTTGTTCTCTTTATATACTTCATGACCCTTTTGGCTGATTTTCAATGATCCAAACCTGGATTACTTAAGTATCTGTCCAAAACTCCAATAATGTAGGCTAAATCTGGACGCGTACAAACTTGAACATATATTGGACTTCCTAGAGCCGACGTATAAGAAATCTTTTGCATCTCCTAAATTTCTAAATTTCCTTTAGGGCATTGATTACGGCAAAATTTGTCTCCTCTAACTACTGGGGTATCACCTGGTTTGCAATCTTGCATGCCAAAATCTCTTGAGTACTTTATCGATATAACTCTTTTGAGATAATCCAAGAATTCCCATAGTTCGGTCTTGGTGAATCTGAATTACTAATACAAAAGATGCTTCACCAAGATCTTTCATTTTAAATTTATCCTTCACAAATATCTTGGTCTCATGTAGCATAATCATATCGTTAGTGGCTAGTAGATTGTCATCAACATACAAAACCAAAAAAATACACTTACTCCCACTGAACTTCTGATACACACAATTTTCGACTAAATTCACCTCAAAACTAAATGAGACGATTATCTCATGAAATTTGTTGTACCATTGACGAGAAGCTTGTTTTAGCCCATAGATAGATTTATTTAATTTGCATACCATCTTCTTTGAATCACCTATTATAAAGTTTTCTGGTTGCTCCATATAAATTGTCTCATCAATGTCACCATTGAGAAACACTGTCTTGACATCCGTCTGATGAAACTCTAAGTCATAATGTGCAACAAGGGTCATGATTATCCTAAAAGAATCTTTTGATGAATCTGGAGAAAAGGTTTCTTTGTAGTAAATCCCTTCTTTTTGAGTATAGCTTTCAGCTACTAGACGAGTCTTATACCTTTCTACATTACCACTTGAATCCATTTTGGTTTTAAATATCTATTTCCAACCAATGGCTTTCTTTCCTTGTGGCATTGACTGATACTTTTCTTCACTAGCTTTGACCCACTTATCTAAATTGGGACTTCCCTTGGCCTCACAAAAAGTTGATAGGATCATCTTCCAATTAGGTTTGATTTTCCTCTTGTTCCATAAGAAATATTATGTAATCATCCGGAATATCACTTCTCTTTTCTCTAGTGGATCGCCGCAAAGGCACTTGTTCTTGTTGCACCGGTTCTTGCGGATTTTGAATTTGGCTTTCATGTTCGATAACTTTATCATCTTGATTTGGAAGAAGAACTGCAGTATCAATTTGAGGTTCAAAATTTTCTTTATTAAAAGCAACTATATGAATTGGTTTAGAAACTAAATCTGATTCTTCCTCAAAGATGATGTCTTTAACTTCACTTATCCCCCCTCCCCCTCAAATTCAACATCCTCAAACAACGTATATGTTCTCGGCTAAAAAATGTTCTTTTGTGTGGGATCATAAAACTTATAGCCTTTAGATCATTCAGAATAACCAATAAAATAACTGCTCACAGTTTTAGAGTCCAACTTTTTCTCAAATGGCTAGTAAGGCTGCTTCAGCTGGACATTCCCATATGTGAAAAAGCTTTAGACAAGGTTTTCTTCATGTCCAAAGCTTATAAGGTGTTTTGCAGTGCCTTAGTCGGTACACGATTAAGAATGTAAGTTGTAGTCTTTAATGCCTCTCTGCAGAGTGATTCAGGTAAGGTAGAGTGACATATCATACTCCTCACCATATCTTTAAGAGTGAGGTTACCTCTTTCTGACACACTATTCATGCTAGGAGACCCAGACATGGTGTATTGTGGGACAATTCCATACTCCTCTAGGTATTTGGCAAATGGTCATGGACATTGTTCACCTGAACCGTCATACCGACTGTAATACTCACCACTACGATCAGATCTGACAGACTTTATCAATCGGTCAAGTTGATTCTCGACTTCAGCCTTAAATTTCTTGAACACGTCTAAAGACTCTGCTTTTTCATGAATAAAAAACAAGTATGTATACCGAGAGTAATTGTCTATGAATGATATAAAGTATTGTTGACCTTCCATGATTCTGTAGGGAAAGGTCCAAAAATGTATGTATGTATCAACTCATGAATTTTTGTAGCTCTATATGCACTCAATATCTTATGTTTAGTTTGTTTTCCTTTAATGCAATCCACACGCACTTCACAATTTGTGAAATCAACACAACCCAATATACTATTAGACACAAGTCGCTCAATTCTATTTCTGAAGATGTGACCTAAGTGTTTGTGCCACAGAGTTCATGAACTAACATTTTCGAATTAACGTTTTGTATCCCTTGATTCAATATTTAAACTTTCATCACAATAAATTGTAGTGTCAATCATATAAATATTATGATTATCCATGAGTGTACCAGTTGTAATTAAAACTAAATTTGAAGAAAAAGTAGATTTTTCATACTCAGTTAGACAAGAATAACCAGATTTGTCTAAATAAGGAACATAAACCAAATTCTGTCGAAATGATGGTGCAACAAAAACGTCTTTCAAATCCAAAAAATGACCACTACTAAAAAAAAATCTAAAATGCGCAATTGCCTCCACATCCACTGGAATTCCATTAGCAACATAAATGCGTCTTTCAGCATCAGTTAGTTTTTGGTAGCTCAGGCAATCCTGCAATGAAACATTGATAGTAGTCGCGCCTGAATCTAACCACCAAGTGTTTCTGGGTACTTCAACTATTTTCACTTCAGAACAGATCATAGCAAGGAACATATCTTTTTTAGCATGATACTTTTGGTCCTTCTTCATATGTCCAACTTTCTTACAAAAGAAGTAGATATCTTCAACCTTAGTTTGCTTCTTTTATGTTGGACCTTTAGCGACATCATTCTTAACATTCTCCATTTTTTCTTCTTTTTCCCTGACTCTTAGAGGTGTTAACCATATGAGCACTTTCCGATTTTTTTTGCTTCATCCTATCCTCCTCTTGCACACAATATGAAATAAGCTCATTAAGATACCGTTTCTCATTCCGTGTGTTGTAACTAGATTTCAATTGATTGAAACTAGGAGGAAGAGAGTTCAAGACAAAAAAATATGAGCACTTCTTATGGAAACTCCATCTTGAGTGTCTTAAGTTTTGAAACAATGTTAGACATTTCCAAAATGTACTCCCTTATGTTTCCTCTGCCGTGATACCTCATGGTACTAAAGCGATACAAAATCGTACTTATTTTTGCTTTATCGCTTTTTGCAAAACGTAAGTCCACTTTATCAAGGAACTGTTTGAGATCTTGAATCTTATCATCACCTCTAAAGGTTTAGGGAGTGGTGTCCATAATAATCATTAAACCACTGAGATTAGAACGTTCCCACTTCTCATAAACCACCTTATACTCAGCAGTGCTAGTATCTGTAGGAGAAGTAGATTGTTCCATCCTTAACGCAAGGTCAAGATCCATACACCCAAGGACGATCTTGACCTTACTTTTCTATTCTTTGTAGTTAGAACGAGCAAATGTTAGAATTGAACCTAAAATTTGCAGATAATATAGTAAAATTTGCTGAAAAAAAATAATTCTTAATTAGTAGCTCACTATTTAACCAAATATAATCAATAAATAAATTATATAATATTATAAAACTCATCTCAAGATACAAAGTGTAACATTAAGAACAAGTATTTGGACATTATTATTAACTCGTAGTGATACTCTTGTTGTAAATATTAAACACATGCATGATCAAACGAAAAACCTTTCTTTGGACCGATTTATCATTCACATGTGGGTTTACTTCCGTTAACTATACGAACTTATGCGAATAAATCTTTTTTCATCCGTATTTTTTGTGTCTTCTTTTAGCTACATAAATTGTCTTTTTCTTCGGTAAACTACACAAACTTCATAAACTATTGCAATTACACAAAATTCATTAATGTTTACATGTTAAATCATTATTAAACTTGGTTGTAATTCAAAAATTTGGTTTTAACTTGCTTTTATTTTGAAGTTAACATCAGATTTTTGAATCAAAAAATATTTTATGGTGATTTAACGCGTAAAAATTATCAAAATTTGTGTAATATCAATAATTTATGAAGTTTATGTAATTTACGTAAGAAAAACAATGTTTATGTAAGTAAGTACATGTGGAAATAGGATTGTTTGCATTAATTCATGCAGTGAACGTAAGTAAAACCTTCACATGTTAATTGCTAATAATTGTCACATGCTTACCATCATAGGTATGTTTGTAGTTCGGGCAAATACAAATCTACCTTTGGATCGATTTAATATTCGCAAAAATATATATACACAAATCATTTAAAACCATTTGTAGAAAAATATCCACAAGAAATGTCACTTTGGCGATATTGCACAATAAAATTTATTTTATTGATTAAATTTGCATGATAAAATTTATTTTATTGATTAAAAATCTTTTTAATTTTATTTTATTGATTAAAAATCCTTTTTTATTAAGTTGTTGGGCTAATAAATTCAAAACAAAACATTATTAAATGAAATAGATTTTTTCATCTATGCTTCTTTTTCAACTTTAACGGTTACGCTCTGACTTAATAACGAAGCCGACAAAAGAAAAATGAATAGTCACCGAGGTTTTTGCGGATCCGATATAGATTAGATTGTTCTAAAATTTTTAGAAAAATAAATTCCACAATTTTGAGCAAACTTTTACGAGTATGAAATCGACAACTAAAATCAAATTCAATCTGAAAATTACTCCACAAAAAATTCAGGAAACCTAAGCTCTATGATTTCATCCAAATTTAAAAAAAAATTCAGATCTAAACATGATTTTCAAAAAATGATAAACATAATTTCATATTTTTAAACAATTTAACCACAATCACATAATACAGATTTAATATCTAAAATTGAACAAAAAATCGTATTCAAGAATATAAAATTTTCAGCATATTATTAAATTTGAATTTATTCAAGATGTAAATATGCTTTTCAATATAACCTGATCTAAAACGATAAACATAATTTCAGATCTTTGACAAATTTAACCACATATCACAGGATACAGGTTTAATATCTAAAATTTAACAAAAAAATCGTATTCAAGAATATAAAATTTTCAGCGTATTATTAAATTTGAATTTAATCAAAAATAATCTGATTATTATATAGAAACTAGACATGATGACTTTAATACCAATTGTTGATAATTTTATAATTTTTATAGTCATAAACTCATGCTAATTTCTAAATAGTAAAAGCAATTGGAGAAGCGTAGCTTTTGGATCCATGGATTATGATATTGAAATTGAGAATGATTCTTTCACGACGAACCCTGAATAGTTGAAGGTCTCTGTTGATGGGATATAAAAATATTCTGAATTTCTGATTAAGGTTGTCATGAACACCATAACCATTTTATTTATATAAAAATAATTTCTAATTCGGCTATTCATCAAATTAAAAATTACATAATATATACATACATAAATTTTCTTTAACACTTTTGTCTCATAATCTTTTATCTTTACACATAAGTGACCATATAGTTTTGACTACTTTAAATAATGATCCTAATACACTGATTATATATATGTGACCCCAAAATAATTCTTACAACATATATATATATACCTTTGGTAGTTGCATATATCACTGGATCGAGATTTCCACAGTAGTATAAAGTTCAACCTTATAAAAAAAAGTAAATGATGTGGCTTTTGTGTTTGTGTATATTACGTTATTTGCATTATGGATGATACTCTGCGAAGGGGGAAAAAGCTTAAATCAACTTGAACAATGGTGTTCGTGCTGATTTAAACCCGAATTTAATAACAGTGCATAAAACTACATGAACAGATACAAAAATTAAATTTTCTATACAAACTTTAATTCGTGTGCTTTTTTAACACATTCGTTAATGGTGTTAATAAACCGTCAAAAATGCTGAGTCAGTCGACACCGTGGCAAATACTAAACTAATGTGCAATTTTAAATAAAATGACGTCGTTTTGTTTTTTAAACAAAACGACGTAGTTTAAGTTTGGATGAAAAAATCTTTTCTTTCTCCTCCGTTTCCTTTTTCCCCTTTGAAATTCAAACCCGAAATATCCTAGTTTTTTCACCAATTCCCCTGCTTCTCGCTTTAGTTCATTTAGGAAACTAGGATTCATATAGTCTTGGAACAGGAACAAGATTATCATTGGTGCTAGAAAAAATTTAAGCGCAATACTCCTTCAATATGATTCTGAATGTCATTTTATTGTGTAGGTAGGCCATCTTATTTTGTCAAATCTCAAACCATATTTATGTCTTCTCGAGCCAGAAATAGAAACTGAGAAGCAAAAGAACCACATATGAAGACCTACGAACCCTTGGCGTGTCTATGGAGTTTTGCTGGTTAGTCAATCCTTGTCTACAAGTGCATGCATCCTTGAATAATCTCAGTGTATTCGAGTTTTATTTTCATGTGGAGGAAGAAGGGAAAAGGAAAGGAGAAGGAAGAACGGAAAGGGCAACAAAAAAGAACATGAATAATTTTTTTAAATCCTAATTTAAAACTACGTCGTTTTGGTTGAAATTCAAAACGACATCGTTCTGTGCTGTATATTAATTCAGTACTTACCACGGTGTCGGCTGACTCATCATCTTTTGACGGTTTATTAACACCATTAATGGATTTGTTGAAAAATGCACACGAAGTAAAGTTTGTGTTGAAAATTCAAATTTTGTATCTCTTTATGTAATATTATGCACTGCTATTAAATTCGGGTTTAAATCGGCACGACGGCAATTGTTCAGGTTGAAATAAGCCCTTTACCATCCTACCCATTTAGGTTTTGTTCAAGTTATAGTTCTTTGTAGCTTTAAGATCACCATCCTATCCATTTAGGTTTTGTTCAGGTCATTGTTCAGGTTATAGTTCTTCGTAGCTTTAAGATCACCATCCTACCCATTTAGGTTTTGTTAGCACAGAAGTGCATAGATGATCATTGCATAGGTGCTGCAACAATAAAAAGTTGTCCAACTACACGTTGAATAGGTGGTGTAGTATGATTGAAGCTCATAAAGAGTGACAAGTCATGACACAAATGCATGAGTAGTGAAGACTATTGTGCAAGACAAGACTCTGCACAATAAGGTGGATGTTGCACAGGTAGTGCAACAACGAAAAGTTGTCCAGGTGAACGTTGCACAGATTGTGCAGTATGATTGAAGCTCAGAAAGTGTGGCAAGGCATGGCATAGATGGATGAGCAGTGAAGACTATTGTACAAGACAAAATTGTGCACAATAGGGTGAACGTTGCACAGGTTGTGCAACAGCGAAGCGTTGTCCAGGTGGACGTTGCACAGGTGGTGCAATCTGATTGGAGCTCATAAATTTTGACGTGGCGCGTCACAAGTAGATGAGCTCTGGAAAATATTGTGCAAGACAAGAATCTGCACAATAAGGAAGTACATATTTAGTGAATATTAGAGATTTACTAAATATGAGTCTAGGGTTTCCTAGGGATTCATATAAATAGTTGTATGATGAAAAGCTATATGATTAGGTTTTTTGAGAGTCAGAAAAAGGGGTAGCTCGTGGGTTAGGAAAAAACTTGGCGAGTGTAGAAAGAGTGTGTGCGACATGTGTCGCACAGGTGAGGTCGGGTAGATTAGGAATCGTTCAGGGGCGAGTAAGGGTGACGTCATGTAAAGCTGATTGAACAGGTTGTAAAGAACTTGTTTAAGAGATTTCTAATAAAATTTGTGTGAGTTTTCACATGTAAACCTCTGTGTTCAACCCGTGTTCAACCCGTGTTCAACTGTTTTTCATATTCCAGTTCTTTCAATTGGTATCAAAGCGGGTCACCGCCAATAGATTTGAATTTATTAACAGGTTGAGATCCTGTGCAGGAATATGGAGACACCTAAGGAGCTTATTGTTGTTCAGAAACCTCTTATTCTCGATGAGAATAACTTTGGGCATTGGAAAATGTGGATGAGACAACGTATTCAGAGAATCGATGAAGATGCATGGACTGCTGTAGACATGGGCTGGGAAGAACCAACCATATTGACTCAGGAAGGAGAAAAGGTGCCAAAACCGAAGGAAAGATGGACTGAGGCAGACAAGAGTGCATCAAAATTCAACTCCAAAGCACTTACTAAAATTTTCTGTGCGATCGATCTTGAACAGTTCAAACTGGTTAAGTGATGTGTAGCAGCCAAAGACGCCTGTGATATCCTTGTAAAATCTTTTGAAAGTACATTTACGGTGAAGAGAACAAGGTTAGATCATTTAGTCTCACAGTTTGAGAATCTCTGTATGGATAGTGAGAAATCGATCTCTATCTTTGGTTACGGTTTTGGGGAAAGTTTAGAAAGACAAAAAAGCTTGTCAAGAAACTATTGAGATGCCTACCTGCGAAGTTTGGATCACACAAGATTGTTCTCAAGATGGCTATGAATACCGATGATATGAAATTCTCGCAACTGTTAGGTATGCTAAAGGCTGAAGAGATGGAAGCTGAGGCTGAGCAACCTAGGGCAGAAAAGGGAATTGCTTTTTCTGTCAATCAAGAATAGGACCAAATCAAGAAGCTCGAAAAGAACATGAACCAAAAGATCGAGGAGAGCATCAGTTTAATGGCGAGGAGCTTCCAAAAGGTTCTGAAAAGAATGGAAAGATGACAATTCAAGTCACATGTACAGGGGCAGAGATCCGATGCACATCGCACCTTGAAAAGAATTGGGCGAGTTGAAAACTCCAAATCAAGCCAGAGACGTGATGCTCAATGCCATGAATGTGAGGGTTATGGTCACTTCAAATCAGAGTGTCCACTTGCTAAGACAAAACAGGTCAAATGCTTTGAGTACTAAGGGATTGGAAACACAAAAGCCGAATTTCCAAACCTTAGAAAAGGGAGTAAATATCTCTTCTTAGTCTTACTTATACAAATTCTGATTATAGTGATGATGAGTATAATCTGATGAATTTTGTTGCATTTATAGAAAAGCAAATTGACCATGATGATGGACTCGATTTAGATTCAGATGATGATGATGATGAAGTGGATGCAAAGGCTGAATACCGAGTGCTATTTAATAATTGGGTGTCACTGAGTAAAACGAACTTGCAATTGCTCAAAGATAAGGCAATGCTGGAAGCCAAAATCAATATTTTGGAGTTAGAGAGTAGCAACAACTCAACTCAAATGAGTCCTCTGCAAACAAAAAATACTGTACAAGAGGAACAATGTAAGATACAAAGGATTCAGAATCTGAAAACACGGTTGCACAAGATGAACAGCTGCTAATTCAATAAAGAGATAAGAGCAGAATATTGGAACACGATCTGACAGAGAACTACAATAAGGTTTGAATGTTTAATAAAGGTTATGAGTCATTGGATCAGATCTTAGCCATGGGGAGACCTTCAAAACTGCATTGGGGACTAGGTTACACAAGATTTGCAGAAAATGAGGGTTCAAGTTCTAAGGCAGAATACATTAGTTTGAAGAACTTTGTTAAATGGGTTGGTTCTCAAGGTCATATTGGTGAATGGCAAAATAAGTCTATTACCAAAAGGTCGGCTGAGATTGGAAAGAATTCAGTGGTAAATGGTTACATAGGAATCAAACATAAAGGATGCTACTATTGTGCAGTGAAGGGTCATATCAGACGAATATGTAGAGCGTTTCAAACATGTATCAGAAAAGTTTGGGAACAAGGCCAATGTTATCTGGAACCTAGGAGGTATCGTATGGTTTGGATTGACAAAACAGTGTTATACGAGAAGATGCTCACTATGTCGAATAGGAAATATGTGTGCAATTTGTATGTGTAACAACAGAATGAACAGGGAAAAAAAGAAATTGTCGTCAAGGTGGCGTATATATTTACGTCAAGTTAGGAATGCACTATATGGTACTTCGATAGTGGGTGTTCACGATAAATGATGGGAGATACAAAGATATTGAAAACATACGTGAAAGCTAAAATAGGCACTATGACTTTTGGAGATGGAGTTAAAGGGAAAATAATGGGTGTTGGTGAGCTTGATCCAGATACACAACCCTGCTTGAGAAATGTGTACTACATCCAAGGGCTAATAGGCAAATCTAGTCAGCATTAGACAACTATGACGATGGTTGGACAGTAGAATTCACCAAAACATACTGTCGAGCTATGAATGAGCAAGGATGCGCAAAACTGTTTGGAGTGAGATCAACTAACAACTATACATGTGGACTATATAAGAATCATGCCTATCAGCAGTCGAGTCTCAGTTAGACTTGTGGCACAGGCGTCTTGGACACATGAATGTACACGGTCTTCAAAGAATTGTACAAATACAAGTGGTTCGAGGGATTCCTAAGCTAGAAGGTAGTACAGATACCACCTACAAAGCTTGCTGTCAAGGTAAACAAATCAAGGTGCAACATAAGCAAGTTAAAGAAAACGGTTCCAAGAAGATACTTGATCTAGTTCACAAGGATTTGATGGGTCCGATTCAAACTGAAAGTATCGCAGGGAAGAGGTACATTCTTGTTATGGTGGATGATTTCTCGCGGTTCATTTGGGTGAGGTTTCTCAGAGATAAATCAGATGCAATGGAAAACTTCAAGATTTTGCCCTACAACTTCGAACTGAGAAAAATGGTATTGTCTAAATCAGAAACGATCATGGAGGAGAATTTTAGAACGAAGCTTTCAAAATGTTCTGTCAGAAGCAGGGATACGTCATCAATTCTTAGCTCCTAGAACACCACAACAGAATGGGGTTGTGGAGAGGAAAAACAGAATATTTCAAGAAATAGCTAGGGCGATGATGCATGCAAACAATGTTCCAACCAGATTTTGGGCTGAAACTATAAGCACCGCGTGTTATATTGTGAATAGGGTGTATGTCAAATCTGGTACCATGACAACACCCTATGAGATTTGGAAAGGAAAAACTCCTAACTTGAGCTATTTCCATGTTTTGGATGTGTTTGTTATGTCTTGGATGGTAGGAACAACGTGGGAAAGTTTGGTTTTACGTGTGATGAGGGTCTATCCATGGGATATTCAACACATAGTATGACATATAGGGTCTACAACAAGACACTCAAAACGATTGTGGAGTCGGTGAACGTGGTCTTTGATAATAGATGTTGTCCTATACTTGAAGAGGTTACACAGGATCCGCGTGTGTCACGTATCCAGGAACCTGAAGTTCTAGTTGAGGATGGACAGGTAGTTGCACACGACATGCCGATGGACGAACCTAGACCAGTTCAAGTGCATCATAATCACTCGGCTGATGATGTTATTGGTGAAGTCCATGATAGGAGAAGAACCAAAAAGATACACATCGACTTCAAAAACATGGTAAAATTGGCTTGTTTTGTGTCTTTATGTGAGCCAAAAGATGTTCATGAAGCATTGTGCGATACATTTTGGATCAAGACAATGCAAGATGAGTTGGATCAGTTTACTAGGCATGATGTATGGGATTTGGTTCCAAGACCAAGACATGTGAATGTGGTGGGTACTAAGTAGATTTTTAAGAACAAGATTAATGAAGATGGGAGCATTGTTCGGAATAAGGTGCGACTGGTCGCACAAGGATACTACCAAATCGAAGGTGTTGATTTTGATGAGACTTTTGCACCTATGGCACGCCTTGAATCTATTAGATTGCTACTTGGTATTGCTTGCAAACTGAATTTCAGGTTGTTTCAAATGAATGTGAAGAGTGCATTTCAGAACGAGATACTTCAGGAGCAAGTTTATGTTGCACAACCAAAAGGCTTTGAGGATCCAAAACATCCAGACTATGTATACAACCTTAAGTGAGCATTGTATGGGCTTAAGCAAGCACCTAGAGCCTGGTATGAGTGTCTTACTCGATTCTTGGTTGAAACAGGGTTCAAAAGAGGTGGAGTAGAAAAAACATTGTTTATCCAAGAAGAATCGAACCATATCTTAATAGTGAAAATCTATGTTGATGACATTATCTTTGGAGGAACGAAGAAAAGTCTTGTTGATCAGTTTGTCAATACCATGACTCACGAGTTTGAGATGAGTATGATTGGGAAATTGAACTATTTCCTTGGGCTACAAGTTAAACAAACTGATGAAAATATCTTTATGTCACAAAGTACATATGCTCGAAATCTTTTGACACGGTTCGAATTGCAGACAAGCAAGGAGGCCAATACTCCCATGAGCACCACACTTAAGGTTTCTAAGGATTTGGAAGGGACTAAGGTTGACGAGAAGTTATACCGAGCAATGATTGGTAGTTTGTTGTACTTGACAACAAGTTGAGCAGACCTGAGCTATAGTGTTGGAGTATGTGCAAGATACCAAGCGAGCCACGCACCTCACATTTGGTTGCTGTCAAATGCATCATCAAATATGTGAAAGGGACTTTGAACTTAGGACTATTTTACACCAAGGATACTAATGCTAATTTGACAGGTTTTTGTGATGCAGATTGGGCCAAAAATCTAGATGATAGAAAGAGTACTTCCGGATGATGTTTTTTTTCTCGGCAACAACATGATATCATGGCACAACAAAAAATATAATTGTGTCACACTTTCCACAGCTGAAGCATAATATATGGCATTGGGTAGTTGTTGCACACAACTCATCTGGATGCAACACATGCTTGCTGACTATAGTATGAAATCCAAAACCCTTTTGGTGCATTGTGATAACATGAGTGCAATAAATATATCTAAGAATCATGTGCAACGCTCACGGACTAAGCATATTGACATTAGGCATCACTTTTTTAGGGAATTAGTGGAGGATAAAGTTGTTGAAATTATTCATGTCACATCCGAAAAACAACTTGTTGATATTTTTACGAAGTCATTGGATTTCAACACATTTATATCTCTGCGAAAAGCTCTTGGTATATGTGAGATCTGATCGAGTGTGCATTAGTGAGGATGTCATGAGGGTTGTCATTATCTTGAGTCACGATGTGTTTTACTCCTATTGTACAGATCACCTCTTCAAAACCTCGTGTTAGTCCACTATTAGTGAAATAGAAAATGTGTGCAATGAACTTGTGCACTAGTGGCGATGGTTGTAGACAATAATAAAAAAAAGAGAAAAGAAAAACAAAAAGAGAAAAGGGGGAGGGAAAAATGAAAGAAAATAAGGCCTAACATGATGGATACTTAGTTTGGCACAAGATGATACAACATTATGTTCTAAGCATGATCACTGTCCAGATTGGACAGATGAAATTCTTTGGGAATGCAAAATGTGTTCTCGGCTCATGTTGCTACCACAATCTCAGTTTAGATAGATCATGATTCAGACCTTAGAGCCTCTCGTGATAGAGTGTATGTTGACAAGTTGGTTTGTATATTATCTATGGCATTAGTGGTGGTTGGCATGTTGATCCTAAGTTGTCTTTAAATGCACCACATCGTGATAAAAGGAGTGATAATAGTATGGTGTTCTATTGATTACATTTATTTTAGACTTTCCATACAGCTAGTTGTTAGATAGAGTAGATTTCATGTTTTAATAAAAAAAATATTTTGATTTGTCATGAGTTTCTCGGGTATGACAGGATGATGAATGCAGTTAAACTCCATTGATAAAACTAGTCAAACTGCCTGTGATGTGTCAAGCATATGTCTAACAGTGAGAAATTCAGGGAATTGGACAGATGTCACATTATTGTGCAACAATTCTGTGTGTTTTACTAATTTTGCTATAAGTGTGCACTCAAGTAGGGGGAGAATATATTTGCATTTGTGTGTCACAAGCAGGTGTACTGGAGAGGACGAAAGCCAAAAGCCCTCATGGGGAACAAATTCCAATTGATAGGGGGAGTATTCACCAGGTTGAATGTTGTTACGTACCATGTCGAAGTGGTGTTATGATGCTTAAGTGTGTGTTATGATTCAGAACTGATGTATCTTAGGATAATAGAATCTAAATCAAATCAATAGTTGTGTGTTGGATCGATAGTTGTGTGTGTTACGGGTTGTTGTGAATGTTATCCAAGTTTTGGTTGTGTATATGTGTGTGCTTGGTCATTTAGTTGATGCAGGTACATTGAGGTGTCACATTTACACCAAACGGGGGAGATTGTTAGTATAGAGGTGCATAGATGATCGTTGCACATGTGGTGAAACAGTGAAGAGTTGTTCAGGTGGACGTTGCACAGGTGGCGCAGTATGATTGAAGCTCATGAAGTATTGCAAGTCATGTTACAGATGGATGAGGAGTGAAGACTATTATTCAAGAAAAGATTATGCACAGTAAGGTGGATGTTTCACAGGTGGTGCAACAGCGAAGAGTTGTACAGGTGGACGTGCACAGGTGGTGCAGTATGATTGAAGCTCATAAAATGTGGCGAGACATGCCACAGATGGATGAGCAGTGAATACTATTGTGCAATACAAGACTCTTCACAATAGGGTGAACGTTAAACATAGACCTGGGCAAATAATCCGAACCAAATAACCCAAACTAAAACCGAGCCAAAACACAGATTTCGGTTAGTATTCAAAAGAAATAATCGAATAGATATTATTTAGGAAAACTATGGTTATTATTTACTAAACAAAACCGAACCAAAAACCGAAATAATATCCAAAAAACTGAATTATTTTCGGTTATTTTTGATTATGCGAAATATTTTCATATCTTTCGGATATTTCAGTTATTTTGGTTATTTTTTGTTATATTTAGATTATTTTCGGTTATTTTTGGTTATTTTCAGTTTTTTCGGTTATTTCGGATATTTTTGGTTATTTTTAGTTTTTAAATTTAATAACCGAACCGAAAGAAACTGAAGTATAACCGAATCAAAACCAAACTGAAATATAAAAATAACCGAATGCATCTTTGATCTTACCAACCGAAAAAACCAAAACCAAAAATACCGACCGAAACCAAACCGAATATCCGAATGCCCATGCCTAGTTGCTCAGGTTGTGCAACAGCGAAGGATTGTATATATAAGTGGACGTTGCACATGTGATGCAATCTGATTGGAGCTTATGAAGTGTGACGTGGCACATCACAAGTAGATAAGCTTTAGAAAATATTGTGTAAGACAAGAATCTGTACAATAAAGAAGGATATATTTAGTGAATATTGGAGATTTACTAAATATGGGTCTAGAGTTTCCTACGGAATCATATAAATAGTTGTATGATGAAAAGTTTTTAAATTAGGTTTTCTGATAGTCAGAAAAAATGTTAGCTCGTGGGTTAGGAAAAAACTTGGCGAGTGTACAAATAGTGTGCGACAGGTATCGCACAAGTGAGATCGGGTAGATTAGAAATCATTCAGGGGCGAGTCAATGGTAACATCGTGTAAAGCTGATTAAACAGACTGTAAACAACTTGTTTAAAAGATTTTTAATAAAAGTTGTGTGAGTTTGCACACGTAAACCTATATGTTTAAACCGTGTTAAACTGTTATTCATATTTTAATTCTTTCAGTTTTTTCCATATATCAAAATATATAATATCATCTAATTAACCAAATTAATATTTTTGCGATTCTAGTTTAGAAAACATGGACTTGTAGACAAAAGAAGAAAAAACAAAAATTGTGCTATTTGGATTTTGGTATAATCATGTGAAAATAAATTTAGAATCTACATTATCAAAAGGATGAGGCAAAAATTTATCAAAAACACGTTTTAATAAAAGTAATTTTCAAAAATACAATAAAATTGTTTTTTTTTAAATATCATCCATAATTTTATTTTTCCAGAAACACCATCAAAAATATTTTTTCAAAAAACCACAAAAAATTAAAATGTAAACCCATAAAAAATTATAGTAAATTCAAAAAATCACATTTTAAAAAAGTAAACCGTAAATCTAAAATATTAACTCGAACTCAAATATTTAAATCTTTAGAAATCGTTTTTAGTAATTATAATATTTTGGAAAAAAAATTTAATACTACTTTTCAAAATATCATACTACATATGATATTTTTGGAAATACATTTTTTAGTATTTTAAAGTATTTCGCTTTTATAAATTGTTAAAATGTTCATGAATCTGCCCCTTTTGAATTCAAAATATGTTTGAGACGAAGAGCCACACAATTTCTAGTTTTAGCTTCATTAATTCTGCTAATCAATTCAGTCTCATCGAGCGTTATATGAAACAGTGGATATTTGTAAAATTGATCTAAAATATTGCAAGTTTAATTTTTTTAATATATTTTGTAACACTAACATTTTATCATTTTTAATGTTTAACAATAATTTTATTTACAAATTTGTTATTATCTTATAATTAATTTTTTTAAAATAAAAAAAAATTTATTATGAACAAATTTTTCAAAAATATTACGAAAATTTCATTTTTTTATTGTACACAACCAACATTGTCGTGGTTGTTAGGAGCTCTTAATGTCATCCACACATCTAGCATTAGCTTTATTACTTTATCAAATCTCATTAATCTCGATCTTTTTCATTTTTTCTCACATTTTTTTCTAATTTCTCTCTTCACACTATCTTCAAAAGCATCCAACTTTGCAAAATATCATCACTATCCGTTTAAACAAGCTCCTAGAAGTCTATATCGGTCATCATTGAAGTCGCTTAGCTTAGAAATCAAGATGGAAGGTTAGTTTTCGTGTTTTGGCTATGGATTTTATTGTTCCAGTTCATAGATTTCTCAAAAAGTTTGTTTTGATCGGAATAAATCTCGCAGACTTCTCGAGAAGTTTGCTTCAGTGACAAAATAGTTTATTCCAGCCAAAACAGATTTCTTGAAAAGTTTGCAAGATTTATTCCGGCCAAATCAGAATTTTCGAGAAGTATGCTTTGGAAAAATTTTATGGTCAATTGTAGAAAACTAACCTTTTTGTCACCAACGGAGAATTCTCTACAAGTCTCCGAGATTTATTTCGATCAAAGCAGACTTTTCGAGAAGTCTGATTTGAGAAAAATTCATGGTTAATTGCAAAAAACTAACCTTTTTGTCACCAAAGCAGACTTCTCGATAAGTTTATTTTGATCACAATAAATCTCACTGACTTCTTGAGAAGTCTGTTTCAATGACAAAAATAGTTTATTCTGGCCAAAACAGACTTCTTGAAAAGTTTGCAAGATTTATTCCGCCCAAAGCAAACTTCTCGAGAAGTCTGCTTTGGAAAAAATTCATGATTAATTACAGAAAACTAACCTTTTTTGTCACCAAACCGAGATTTATTGCGATCAAAGAAGACTTTTTGAGAACTCTGCTTTGGGAAAAATTCATGGTTAATTTCAGAAAAGTAACATTTTTGTCACCAAAGCAGACTTATCGAAAATTATGCAAAATTTATTCCGATCAAAGCAGAATATTTGAGAAGTATGCTTTGTAAATAAAATACAAAGCAGACTTCTCAAGAAGACTGCTTTGTAAATAATATACAAAGCAGACTTCTCGAAAAGTCTCATTTAATGACAAAAAAAAATTTATTCCGGCTAAAGCAGACTTATCGAGAATTCTGCTTAGTGACAAAAAAGTTTATTCTGGTTAAAACAGACTTTTCGAGAAATCTGCTTTGTAAATAAAATACAAAGCAAACTTTTTGAGAAGTCTGCTTTAGTGATAAAAAAAGTTTATTCCGGATGAAACACTTTTTTTGAGAAGTCTGTTTTGAAGATAAAAAACACAAAACATACTTTTCGAGAAATCTGCTTCAATGACAAAAAGGTTTATTCCGGGTAAAGGAGACTTCTAAAGAAGTGTGCTTTGTAAATAAAATACAAAGCATACTTCTCGAGAAGTCTCCTTTGTAAATAAAATACAAAACAAACTTCTCGAGAAATTTGCTTCGGTGACAAAAAGGTTTATTCCGAGCAAAACAAACTTCTCTACAAGTCTACTTTGTAAATGAAATCAAATCAGTTAATATGTGTACAATGATATAATAAAATTCATTAATTGTGTTGTAGATAATGGTCCAAATTTTTATTATATGTGGGGAGTGGAATATGACAGAGACATGAAATTTTTCTGTGGATAATCTAAGAGGAGGTAAAATATTTGTAATTGAGTATGATTGCAAACATTAAGAACTTGTTAAAATGATACAAGATGATTATGGATTCGATAGGCAATATGATGTGTTGGAGTTAAGTTATGTTTTACCACATGCGTTGTTAGATAAAATGTCGTGCGATACTCCTCCTATGAAAGTGACAAATGATAGACAAGTTCGTAACTTGGTGGAGTTATGCAAAAATCATGTTATACGTCTTTGTGTCTCTAGATGTGTGAAGCATGAAAATAATTCGTCTGAGGGTGATGATGTCTCTGATGATGATGAAAATTTCGTTGTTGATGAAGATGAGAATAAAGTTTACTCGTACGTTGAGTATTATAGTCTTTACGGTAAAGTGAAAGATAAAAATAGTGATGAAGATGATAAGAAATTCAGTTTTAGTGTTCAGGATCTCAGAAAAGGAAGTTGCGAGCAAAGACAAAGGTCTACTCTGGGATGTGTTGAAAACCTATACAAATCATTAATATATGCTCAAGAATTGGTAAGGGGAACAACCAAAGATAGATATGAAAAATTGCTTGCATATTTGCAATCCATTCAGAAAACCAATCGGGTTACGGTTACTGCTATTCAACTCGATGAGCATAGAAGATTTAAATATCATTTCATCGCATATGGAGCCTCGATTGTTGGGTTTGACTATCTCCGAAGACTTGTTGTGGTTGATGGGTCCCATCTTATTAGAAAGTAAAAAGGTATTTTTCTTGTGACAACTGCACAAGATGGGAATTTTTTGATATATCCGCTTGCTTTCGGGATTATTGATTCTGAGAATGATGATTTGTGGGAATGGTTTTTCATGAAACTTTGTTGTTGTATATCAGATGAAAATCCGTTGGTTATAGTTTCCGATCGACATAAATCTATAATGAATGAATGCACACATGTTTTTCCACAATCACACCAAGGAATATATTATTATCATATATACAATAACATAATCACGAATTTCAAGAAAAAACATTTATTTTACTTAGTGAAAAGTGTTGTGTACGCATTTACGATGACATAGTTTAACTGTTACATGAATGAAATACGAAAAGTGAACATCAACCTTGCAGATTACTTAGACGAAGCCGATGTATGACGTTTGTCACGAGTTTACTTCCCGGGGGAGAGATATAACATAAATACAAGCAATATTGCAAAATGTATCAATTCTACCTTAAAAGGAGCACGTGGGTTTCCTATTTCGCATTTGCGTGAGTACATAAGAGAGAAGTTTGGAAGGTGGTTTTGTAAAAGACGTGAATACGCTATGAAACTACAAACATTACACTCTCGAGGAGTTGAATATTTGTTGGTCATACGTTCACACGATACACTCAAGGTAAAAGTGCAACACATTGATAGTTGGAAGTTCTATGTGACAAGAGATTTGTGAGATTATGTTGTTGACTTACATCATCATAATTGTGGAGTTGTGTGTTTGATATTGAAAAAATACCGTGTGAACATGCTATTGCAGCTGCGATGATGATTGATATGCATGTGTCTACGATGGTATCTCCGTTCTACACGAAAAATTACTTGTACGCGGTATATGCCCATAATATTTATCTGAAAAATGATGAATACCAAGCTATTTCCGAAGCACGATGTCTTCTGCCATTTGTCCGACGTCTTCCTGGCCGACAAAAAAGTCTAGGTACCAACCGTTGCTTGAACTTGCGTAGAAAAAAGGAGTGAAGCCAAGAAAAGCGCATAAGCAATACACTTGCTCAAAATGCAAACAATCCGGCCATAACCGACTAAAGTGTGTAAGTCTAGTTTCATTATTGTTAAGAAGACTAACACTTATTTTTACTCATATTTTTTTTTTGCATAGCATGTACAATGTGGTGACAACAAAGATAATGAGTAGTTTACCAAGAAGACTGCTGAGAAGTCTGACAAGAAGTATGGCAAGAAGTATGGCAAGAAGTCTGCCAAGAAGTCTGCCAAGAAGTATGCTAAGAAGTCTGCCAAGAAGTCTGCCAAGAAGTCTGCCAAGAAGTCTACCAAGATGTCTACCGATATAAGTATGTATTTTATGAAACATGAAACCAAGCATTTCAATTAATTAGAAGGCACAATGTCATCGATGATATGTTACAAAAACATCCAACACCATCTTACATTGTAATTACTACACATACATAAACTAGTCACAACTAATTAAGTCATAATAGTAAGTCATAATACTAAGTTATACTACTAAGTCATACTAAATAATACTAAGTCCTAGTAAGTCATACTAAGTCATACTACACATCACCCATAAATGTCAAGCATTTCATACTACCTTTCTTTTGTCCCACGTTGATTAGTGTCATCGAAGATCTCGGCAGCTAACTTTTCTCTAATAACTTTCATGTTTGCATCACATAAGGCACTAGGAAATGGCAATCCAAACGCATGACACTCAATGTACTTCAGCGTAAACACCCCACAGTCTCCACTCTTGATGTTCTTAGGAACTACATCACCTTTGATGCATTCATGCGTGTACTCGATGCATAGATATTTCTCTTTCTCGTGCTTAAGGGATAACTCATTTAAAAGACCTGGAATCATCTGAGTGAATGGCTTCACAACCACGGATGTACGAACATCGGACGTGTGATTGACGTTGCTATCCCAACGCATCGGTATTGACATCCACATATCGACCCAATAGTTATCCATTACATGTAGCAGTGAATATATGTCATCAACTTCGAGGCCCAATGTCTTTCCAGTTTTGCAGTAAGATCGTTTAGTACTTGCATAATAGTCAAATTCTCCTGGAGAGAGCACTCTCCCCGAACAATCTGCATTCCCGGTGGAATTCAAGAAATACTTGTGATGGCTAGACCAAATCATCTGGAAGATGCAATCAACGAAGAAAATCCGATCGCTCTTGAACCATTCTGGATGCTTGTTGAAACGAAGCCGCAAAAGGTTAAGCCCAGTGTCCATATGCTGAATTTACACGTAAAGTTTTCATTACTAACATAAAGTCTAAAACGATAATCAGAAGTCCGCAATGTTAATCAGAACTCTGCAATGCTAATCAGAAGGCTGCAATGCTAATCAGAAGCCTACAATGCTAATCAGAAGCCTGCAATGCTAATCAGAAGCCTACAATGCTAATCAGAAGCCTGCAATGCTAATGAGAAGCCTGCAATGCTAATCAGATTTCTGCAATAATAATAAAATATACAACATCTTTGAGCCATTTCGACGGGCCCTAGAGAGTGAGAAACCACCCGTTTGATTCATTTGAAATGTCACTTTAATGATACCGCAATGAATATTAGTGTGAGTTAATATAAAAGATAACTTGCACCATAAGATTATAAAAAATAATAATAAATAACATACAAGATAAAAAAATAATAATAAATAACATACAAGATAACTTCCATAACAAGATTCTAAAAAGATAACTTACGCGTCAAATTTCAACCAATCATCGAGCATCTTTACTTTTTGTTTGTCGACTTCAGCGAACGGATCATACCCACCATCACGTTTTTTGTTTGTAATTATTTCTTTCATCGTGTTATTTTCTTGGAACGGTGATTGTTGTGTGGGACCAAGTTTACGCAATATAACACTTTTGCCGCATTACACAAGGATTGCTGCCTTTTTTAGTGTTTTATTTGTTTTTTAAGGCAAAAAAAATCATCATCTCTTGGCTTTTTAACCGTGCGAACATATTGTACACTGTTTTGCTTCTCTGTCGATGCTTTCATTTGCTCTTTGTTTTTGAGTACTGTGGGATCCATCCTTAAATCAAATTTTATAACACAATCAAATTTTTATTCCAAAAAAGTTTGCAAATAATCTATCTAAAAGACGTTTGCAAGTATTACGTTCCAATTATCAAACCACAACAACAACGAAATATGTTCGATTAATATAGTGTACACAATTAAGGACCAAATAATCACTATTTTTTCATTTTTTAAAGCGCATGATCGGGTTGTTCGAGAACTAACCGCAACCAACGCACCACCTTCACCGACAATGTTAAGGCCTCCCTTAAGCTCCTCCAAGTTGTGCTCCATGACCTTCACCTTTTTCGACAGTGTATCAACTTTTTTTTCTCGACATTTTGTATGATGACTATCACCTTCTGTGAGAAATCCGAGAAACACGTTTCGAGGTAAATCTTCATCGCCTCCATCATATATGTCCTATCCACACTCCGTGGCGCCCTCCTCGACAGAAAAGATGAATCTTCATCCGGTTCATAATTTCTTTTCTAAGGATTCACCTTACCCACCATAACCGCAACCGTATCAACCTTACCAACATTGAGCAAACCATTTATCATACCTTCATCTGCCCACTGAGAGGCATCAAACTTCCAAGGGGCAAAATGCTTAAAATACGCTTTGACGATGTTTGTACATTTGTCATCAATAACGTCGTCCTCCCAATATGGGCACATCTCGTTGCATTCCTTCACAAGAGAAGTTTTGCAACCTCTTCTACAGCACCAAACACCAAACACCAAAATTAGTAACACGGAGAAATGAAGTACAAAAACAGTTCATTTTATAACATACCTGATTCTGTAGTGTGATAGTTTGATATTCTTACGACCTCGAGAGGCATGGTAGCATAGTATGGGAAAATTAGGTGGAGGCACAATGGGTTCACCATACTTCGATGCAAAGTCTGGTATAGCGTAATAAATCCAACACTATACAACTTGAACAAACCCTTCAATGGAGTAAGCAGATCTGTCCAAGTTTTTATATTTTACGCACAATATCAACTTTTTAAATACCACTCTGCCCCATGGATAGCTCTCGAATGCAGGTAGATCCATCATGAGTCTATCAAATTTGACATTTGCACCTGCTCTATGATCCCGTGCATTAATGAAAGATGCAAAATGGCCAAATATCCCAACCTAATCCTCTTCTCCCGGGTCCACGTACCATAACAAGCGTCAATCAAATTCTTAATACTAGAACCTTCATTAATACATTCACCAATCCACTTCCAAAACAATCTTTTCTCCTTGTTGACTTCTACATCCGGCTCTTCATCTAAACTATAATCATATTTTCAGTTTAACCCCGTCAAATGCTCAAACTCGTTAAGGGAGAACCTTACCAGATTATCACCGATCAAACACCAAATATCGTATTTGCCATCACACACTAGCTTGAAAGTCAGCATGTGATGCACTAGGCTGGAAGTCCGTCCGAAATCCATCTTGTAGCATTTTAGGCAAACACCGAGAGGTGAATTGCATAAGAACTCCCATTCATCAGCAGGTAGAGTAGCCTCGAGCGCAGACATTAGTTCAACATCGCAAGAGTGATATGCAATTGTTTTATCTAGGACTGGCTCATGGTTTTTCGTGAACATGTGAAGTGGAAAATCAATTTGCTCCATTTTAAAGACTACAATCACATAAAGAAACAGTTAATCAGAATATTATATAAGAAGTCTGCGCGAAGCGAAGAAGTCTGCTTTGTAAATGAAATACAAAGCAGACTTCTCGTGAAGTCTCCTTTGTAAATAAAATTCAAAGCAGACTTATTAGGAAGTCTCCTTTGTAAATAAACTTCAAATCAGACTTCTCGATAAGTCTCATTTGTAAATAAAATTCAAAACAGACTTATAGAGAAGTTTGTTTTGTAAATAAAACTTAAAACAGACTTCTCAGGAAGCCTGCTTTGTAAATAAAATATGAAGCACATTTTTCGAGAAGTCTATTTCAGAAATAAAATTAAAAGCAGACTTCTTGAGAAGTCTGCTTCGGAAATAAAATTGAAAGCAAACTTCTCGACAAATGTGCTTCAGAAATAAAATTCAAACCAGACTTCTCGAGAAATCTGCCTCAGAAATAAAATCCGAAGGAGACTTCTCGAGATATCTGGTTTGTAAATAAAATTCAAATCAGACTTTCTAAGAAGTTTGCTTTGTAAATAAAATACAAAACAAACTTTTTGAAAAGTGTGTTTTGTAAAGAAAATACAAAACAGACTACTCTACAAGTTTGCTTTGTAAAGAAAATACAAAACAGACTTCTTGTGAAAGCAATCATAATTCTGGAAACCATAGAAAAATGCAACAAAATAACCGTCAATACAAACACAATCCCAGAAACCACATAAAAATACAATAAAATAACCGTCAACGCAATCACAATCCCAGAAACCATAGAAACATGCAACAAAATAATCGTCAATGGAAGAACAATCCCGAAAACCACAGAAATATGCAACAAAATAACCATCAACGCAAGAAAAATCCCGAAAACAACCAAAATATGCAACAAAATGACCGTCATCTCAACAAAATAACAGTGAATGTAAAATATTCAGAAAAATCATATGAAACCATTAAAAATCATGATCTAGCAAATATAAATCATAGATCTAGCAAAATATTCAGAAAAATCTAATAAAAATCACATAACTTCGACGGTGGCGATGGGAACTCAGAGACGTCACGGGAGAAATTTATACAAAAAAAAACAAAAACAAAATTCAAATACATTTTTTAAAAAAAAACCCGTGAAAACAAAATCTCAAATATATTTAGAAACTATTTTTCCCAAAAACCATAAAAATTATTTCTCACCTACGAGTGCGGTGGCGGTGGAGACTCCGAAAAGACGTGATATCAACCTTTAACAAAAAAGCCACCAAATAATTATTTTTGAAAAAACCTCGGAAAACTATTTTCCCAAAACTGAACATATACCTTCGACGGCGGCGGAGTAGCAGACTCATAAACATCGGGATATCTATAAAAAAAATCCAACAAAAAAATCAAAACAAAAATAATAAATCAAACATCAACTAAAACATGTAGATCTATCAATGGAACAAAAAACGTGAAAAATGCCTAGATCTACTCATACCGTCGTGGGGGAAAGAGAGAGCATCGCGGGGGAAAGAGAAAGAAAGAGAGAGAGAGAGAGAGAGAGAGAGAGAGAGAGAGAGAGAGAGAAAACCTTACCATGGGGCAAGAGTGAGATGGCGATAAGAGAAAGATATGACGGCGAGAGAAAGCCTTACCGCAAGAGCGAGAGAGACGGCAAGATACAGAAAATGACAGTGAGAGAGCGAGAGAACCGTACCACGGGAGCGGGAAAGACGATGAGAGATCGACGGCAAGAATATCAGCGACAGTTTAGGTGGCGGTGCGAGAGAAACGGTTTTTTTGCTTGAAAATATTAGGCTTTGTCTTATATACTGTTAGTAAAAACCGGTTAGGTAAAACTATCAAATCACGGTTTGCTAAAATTCTCGATTTGTACAGACTTCTCAAAAAATAGATTTTGTATTTCATTTACAAAGCAGACTTCTTGAAAAGTCTGCTTTGTATTTTATTTACAAATCAGACTTCTCAAAAAGTCTGCTTTGTATTTTATTTACAAAGCAGATTTTTCGAGAAGTGTGCATTGTATTTTATTTACAAAACAGATTTTTTGGAAAGTCTGCATTGTATTTTATTTACAAAACAGACTTTTCGAGAAATCTATTTTGTATTTTATTTACAAAACATACTTCTCACAAATCAAACTTTTCGAGAAATCTGTTTTGCATTTTATTTACGGTTTGGTGAAACTGTCAAATCACGGTTTGCTAAATTCCTGGTTTGTGCAGACTTTTAAAAAGGTCTGCTTTGTATTTTAATTACAAAGGAGACTTCTCGATAAGTATGGTTTGTATTTTATTTACACAACCTTAAATTTTAAATTAAAAAAATATATAGTATAGTTAAATTTAATTTCTGGTATGTGCAGACTTATCGGGAAGTTTGTTTTGTTAAATCTACGATAGACATCTCGAGAAATCTCAGTAACCCTAAATCCTAAATAATAATTTTTACTAAATATGTAAAAAATTTGTTAAAAATAGATGAATATGTTTAACATATGTAAGTAAATTCAAAACTCAAACAATTTTCCATTAAAATTTTGTTAATATAAATTTTCAAGTTTACCACATGATATTTCAAATGCTAACATGAATTCTGTACAAAGACATCAACTATTAACCCACAATACATATAAACAAAAATTAGTAAACATTTGATACCATTAGATCGAATCTAGTCTACTTATTTTTGAATTCATTATAACTTTTATTTTATTTATATGTATATAAATTATGTTAATAACAATTTTTAAAAATGTTTTACATATTTCACAATTTTTATTGGTAGACAGAAACAAAACATATTTCTCAAGAATTCTGCAGGCTTTTTTGTTTACAAAGCATACTTTTTGAAAAGTCTGTTTTATTTCTGATTACCGAAGTAAACTTTTTGAAAAGTATGCTTTGATCCCAAAAAATAATGCAGAAACTGAAACGTAATTGATATTTCTAGATTATTTTTAATCAAAATGAGTGTTTTGTAATTTTCTTACTTTCATAGATTAGTTTTGCAAAAAAAATTATTGAGGTTAAATTTGCATTTAAAAGCAAGTTTTAAATCATTTTTAACAATTTCCCAAACACACATGCAAAAAATGACAAATCGGCTAATTGGTCAATATATAAAAGCAATAAAATTTATATTTATTGACTCGAGGTATATTGAAATTCTTTTTTTACACCAAAAACAAGGTTGTACCGATCACAAAAATAAAATATATTATTTGAATTTTTCTTGATACGATATCCTATAGTTTCCATTTATTATTTCAAGATCGATGCATAGATTCTCTTTATTAGAACCATATTTTTATTTATTTTTGTTTCTAACTGATAAGAAACTCTTACACGGTGGAAAATTATCAAGTTATTTCAAAGGGAATTAGTCATACCAATAAATGATATAAATATATAAATAGCATATTTTTATGCGGATTTTAGCAAAAATCAAAAACTATAAATGTGATTATTCATCATTCAATGTCATATGTCTAATTCTACTTCAAAGGTGATATTATTGTAAGTATAACACATGTTATTATCTCCTTTACATATGTATTAGTCATCATCTTTGCATGTTGTAAAGCATAACAAGAAGTGAAATTGAATAAGGAGTGAAAGACAAAATTAATTACCAAATCTCTCTAACCTCTCTTCCACAAACTTATATATGTTATATTATTTACAACACGTTATAAGCACGACCGTTTCTTCATCAAATAACAGTTTAATACAGTGTTGGTATTCCGCTCGTTTAATTCTATGCAAGGTACAGTTTATTTACATTGAATTTACTTTAAAATTATGTTAATATAAGTATTTATGTAACGGTAGGTTATACTTTCTCCTACTGTATTATTTATGAAAGAGAAGATTATGTTTAATCGAATGGTAGTCTCTGCCCCCTTGAGATAATATGATTGTCATTGCCACGTCAAAATAATATGGATGACATTGCTTGCTCAATCACATGAATGGTCTTACCTTCTAAGATGATTGTTTTGAATTTTTTTATTTACATGTTTTATTATCATTAAGAATTTTAACATGATATTTAAAATATTATAACGATTAATTTAATTATCTAGATATCATGTCAAACTTTGCAAATCTTGATATCCTGTCAAACTTTGCAAAACTCGATGTCATTGCCCTTGATGTATCTGGAAACAATTGCATGACATGGACACTAGATGCAAAAATACATTTGAGATCGAATGAGCTTCTCAAAACCATTGATCCGTCGGAAACAACGTCATATGAGAATAAGGTTAAGGCTATGGTATTTTTATGCTACCATATCCACGATACATAAAAAATGAATACATCACGAAAGAAGATCTTGTAGATTTCTGACAATCACTAAAGGATAGATTTGATCACCAAAAACTTGTGATCTTATCAAATGCTGATATGATTGGTTACACCTCCGAGTCATGGAATGAATACAATTTCGATTTGTTCGGAATTACTTTTAGGATGATGTTATGTGGAAAAACAATGAGCGATTATGACATGATTGAAAAAACACCATCCACATTTCATTTCTTAAAATATAGTCCTACAAGAGCAATATCGGGCCAAAGGATATACTTGATACTCGGAATTGATGCAAGTACTTCTTGTAGTAAAGCAGAATAATGAACTTGTAATGTTAAACCATCAAACGCATCCGGCTGAATCGACTCCATGCCTAGAAGCAAATGTTGTAGCATCCAATAACAATTATAATTATCAAGGACGAGGATGTGGACGCGGTAGAGGCTATAGTCAAGGTCATGGACGAGGTCATGGACGTGGACAAGGAAGAAATTTCAACATTGGAAGAAACAAGAATTGTCAAATAAACGAAGGTGGTCGTGTAATAAGAAAGCCAACTGATACTACTTACTATAGATGCGGCATGAAAGAATATTGGAAACATACATGTCGTATGCCTAAACATTTTGTCGATCTATATCAAGAATCACAAAAGGTCAAAGCCAATAATGTTGAAACCAACTTCATCAATGATGAAATCGGTCCTTCCATTAGTAATCTAAATGATGATACTCATCTACATATTGCAGATTTCCTTGTTGATCCAGAAAATATCAATGGGAAGTAAAGCGATTATGATCAATGAGGCTTGATAAGTTGCCAAGGAGACTTAAATTAAATGTTTTTCTTTGTATAATATATTTTTCTTACATGACTTAATGACGGTTTTAGTAGTTTGTGTAATTTGGTTTTTGTCTAAAAGTAATCGTTGTAATTTAAAGTATCTTTTACAATTTAGCTTTAACTTATTAATGCATCTCTACATAAATTATGAGACAGAAAATGTCACAAATTAGAATTCATGAAAGAGATATTTGTCTAGCAGATAGTGCGAGAACGCACACTATACTTAAATATAGACGATCCTTCTCTTGTTTTGAACTAAATGATTTCGTACGAAGCATGAGTACTATATCAGTTTTTAATGCCAAGGGGAACGAAATTTAAAATAGATAATACATTATATTCTCCTAAATCTCATGGAAACTTGTTAAATTTCAAAGATATCCGTAAAAATAGATATCATATAGACACTATGAGTAACAGTGACATTGAATATCTTTGCACTACATCAAAGAGAAAACATATACAGGAAGAATTGCCAATGTTATCTCTTGGGTTATATTGCACAAAAAATGAACATGGCTGAATCATATACTACATTAAAATAGAAATTTACTAATACATTTAAATTTTGGCGTGAAAGGTTAGGACATCCACGATCAGTCATGATAAAAAGAATTGTGCAAAATTTTAGCGGTCACCCATTGAAAAACGAAAAGATTTTTCAATGGGGACAATTTTCATACATGTTCTAAAGGAAAACTCATAACTCAGCTATCGATAACCAGAGTTAGGACTGAATCCCTAGTATTTTTAGAGAAAATACATGGTGACATATATAGACCTATTCATCCACCGTGCATTCCGTTTTGATATTTTATGGTATTGATTAACGCATAAGGTATATGGTCACATTTTTGTCTTTTGACAACAAGAAATATAGCTTTCGAAAAAGTCATTACACAAATAATCAGGTTGAAAGCATAATTTCGTGATTATGCCATAAATAAAGTTACACTTGATAACGTTGATGAATTTACTTCACAAACTTTTGATAATTATTGTATGTCAATAGAGACAGATGTTGAACATCCAGTATCTCATGTTCATACACAAAATGGCATGGCTGAAAATTTGATTAAACAGTTACCATTGATTGCAAGACCACTAATATTGAGAAAAAATCTCCAAATTTCTGTATGGGGTCATGCTACTGCATGCACCTTCATTGATCCAAATTAGATTAAGTGCATATAATAAATATTTTCCATTGTAGTTGACATTTGGCCAAGAACCAAACATATCTCATCTTCGAGTTTTTGGGTGCGAATTTTATGTACCAATATCCCACCACAAAGAAATAAAATGGAACCACAAAGCTGATTGGGAATATATATCGGATATGCATCAACAAATATAATTTGGTATCTTGAACCTCGAACTAGTGATATGTTGACGACACATTAATTTGATGATTGCCATTTTATTGAAGATGAATTTCCAGCGTTAGGAGAAGAAATTAAAGAAATATCTAAAGATGTTACATGGTATATACAAAATTTGGTGCATCTTGATCCCATACAAATCAACGTGAATTAAAAGTTCAGAAAATTATGCATTTGGAGAGTATGACAAATCGATTAACAGATGTGTTCACTTATACTAAAAGGATGATAAAATCATATATACATGCTGCTAATGTTCCATCAAGACCTAAAATTCCAAAAGAACAAATTGAAAGAGGAAGGTCAATGGGCTATAAAGATAAAAAAAATCCCTTAAAGAAAAAGAAGTTACGAGAAAATAATGAAAAAAAAATTCCAAAAGAACCACATCATGAAAATACTTGAGAAGACATATATGAGAAGTTTAGTGAAAAACTAGATGAAGAGAGTCTTCTAGAGGAGAAACATATACACAAAAAGGTGAGATTTCCATTAGTTACGCCTAAGATAAAAAAAAATATGGGTTAGAAATTAAATAGAGGATTTGAATGCAATATTCTCCTTTTCTGTATCTAAAAAAATTAATAATGAAAATGATGATCTTGACTCGAGGTCCGTATCAGAGTGTTAGGAAAGACCTAGTTGGGAGAAATGGCAAAAACCCATGGGAGATGAATTACTTTTCCTCAATAAAAGAAATGTATTTGAATTTATTGTCATTACACCCGAAGATGTAATGCCTATCGGGTGCAAGTGGGTATTTATAAGAAAAAGAACTCAGGAAAACAAAATCACAAGATATAAAGTCTAACTTGCGGCACAATATTTTTCTCAAATATCGGGAATTGATTAAGATGAAACAAATTCCCCCATTATGGATGCAATCACATTCAGGTATTTGGTGCGTCTCGCGACATATAAAATTTTGATATGTATCTTATGGATTTTGTGACTCCATATTTGTATGGATCGTTTGATAGTGAAATATACATGAAAATCTCCAAAATATTTAAGTTCCCAAAAGGATCCAAGATCCCAGAAGGATCAAGGACATTTGTTTAGTCAAGTTACAACGATCATTATATGGATTAAAACAATCAGGATGCATCTAGTATAATCAATTAACTGAATATTTGTTAAAAAAGAAATATTTTAATAATGTGATATGCTCTTGTGTATTTATTAAAAAATCTTCATTCGAATTTGTGATCATTGCTGTTTATGTTGATGATCTAAATAAAATCAGAATTCAAAAAGAATTTAGGAATGCAAGAGCTCATATGAAAGAGGAATTCAAAATGAAAAACATGGAAAAGACAAAGCTTTGTCTAGGACTACAAATTGAACATCTCCGAGATGGTATATTTGTACATCAATCAAATTCTATTAAAAAGTGTTAAATGCTTTAAAATGGATATATCAAGCATTTGAATACTCTGATGGTCGATAGATAACGTAACATTGACAAGGATCTATTTTTTTCGTTGTGAAGATAACGAAAAAATATTAGGTCCAAAACTATCTTATATGAATGCTATAGGTGCATTTATCTATCTTGCAAATTGTACTCGACCAGATATAGTATTTGCTAATAATCTGCTTACACGAAACAGTTCAGCTCCTACACGAAGACATTGGACAGGGATAAAAATTTTTTTTTGTTATATTCACGATGCAAAATATTTATCAGATCCACATAAAACTTGATCGCAAACAGGATGTGTTTTCACAATAGGAGGTACATGGATCTCCTGGCATTCTCAAAAGCAAACTTTAATCGCTACTTCTTCAAATCATCCGGAGATTATTGCGCTTTATAAAACATATAGAGAATGTGTTTGACTCAGATTCATGACTCATCACATAAAAGAAGCTAGTGGGATAATTACAAATAAAGAACCAACAAAATTATTCGAATATAATGCTCCATGTGTCTTTTAGCTCAAGAAATGTTATATTAAAAGGGATAGGACGAAACATATCCCACCAAGATTTTTCTATTATACTCAAGAATTCGTGAAAAATCAAGAAGTCGACATCGAATGTATTCGTTCGAGTGATAATGTAGCAAATATGTTCACAAAGACGTCTTCTACTATAACATTCATAAAGTATATGTATTTTCAAGGAACGATTGTGTGACTGTAGTTTTTTCCTTTATCATGGTTTTTATCCCACTTTATTTGTCCATAATAAGATTTTTAACAAGCTAGTAGGCAATAAATTATTAATGAAAGTTAATCAAGGGGAAGTGTTAATAAAATGTGATTATTCATCACTCAATGACATGTATCTAATTCTATTTCAAATGTGATATCATTGTAACCATAACACTTTATCTCTTTTAGATATGTATTAGTCATTATCTTACCTTCTTCTTATAAATAAAAATACTTACATGTTGTAAAGAAGTGAAAGACGAAATTTATTACCAAATCTCTCTAACTTCTTTTCCAAAAATTTATATATATATATATATATATATATATATATATAATTTTTTGTTTATTTTATGTCATAACATATTTTTATTATTTTTTTGTCAAAATATTTTTGTTCTATCACATCAACTATGTTATGCTATATTTTTATGTTTTTTTAATTCAATAAACTATATATTAACATAAATTAGTAGCTACAATGTAATAACTAATTTTGATAATATAGTTTTGGATTTTGAATTTGGGTGGCATTTGGCCCAAAGAATTGATTTTGGTTAAACTTTCTCGTCCAAAGTAATAAAAACTTTATTCATTCAATTTGCTCCTACATATATACATACAAAAATGTTAGTTTTAGATTTTTTTCTTAATACATTATATGACCAATATGATACACAAATACAATAATCCAAAAACTTTACTACCTCTCAATCATGTCTATTAGCTTTTGGAAGGATACTTCAACCGGATGTTCTCTGTGAGTGCACAACCTTTTTGATTTCTCTCAATGCTTTTCCACTTCAAAAAAATTTGAAACAATAGACAATTGTGATTTATGAAATTAATCCATGTAATACCTTATGAAAAAATGTAATACCAAAACATTAACTCATTAACCTAATACGAATTAGCCAGCAATATAGTTTTTGCTCGTATAAGTTGAACATTCTTTAAACATTCATTTTATTAAGTATCTTCACACCCCCTTTAAATGAAAGCTTTCCACCTTATCGATTGATCAAATGAAACATTTCCTTGATATAAGTAAAATTTGTTCTCACTTCGACTTGTAGAATTCCAATATAAAAATACATGCCTCTTTTCATTGAAATGTATATAATCATTTTTATCTTTTATTCGGAAAAATGGTGTAAATTAACCTGAACAAATTTTTTCATGGATTTTTAAATATTTATTTAGAAGCATTGTGTAAATACAATGTGAAATAATTAAAATTTTAAATAAATAACACAAACTTAACATCATTAGCCTAATTCTATGACCTCGTAAACGAAATTAGAATACCGTTTCTTCTTGCTAAGTCATTAGACACCGTAGTAAATTACGAGATAACTGTGTGACACTAAACAACATGATTGTGAAGAGTAGTTTGAATTCTTGGTTGTTTGATTTTGGTGCATTACGGCTTGGAGTGAAGAATTAGCTAAGTGTTGGAAACCTTGTTTTCGAGGCAACGTCTCAAATGCCCCTAATTTATAAAAAAAACAAACACTCATACCCTCATTTAATCTACATACCCCCATAAACGTGTTATTCCTAAAATACCCTTAATGAAATTCTACTCATTAATTAAAAAAAAATCGAAAGTTTCTCTCTCCTCACCATTTTCTCTCTCCTCGCGATTTTCTCTCTCCTCTCACACTTTCTCTCTCCTCTCATCTCTCCTCTCATCTCTCCTCTTTCCCACGATCGACCACGGAAAGAAGACGGCCACCATCAACGCCGCCACGTTCCTTCTCCCTTTCTCCTCCAGCACCATTGAATCGATCATCCAGCTCGCCGTCGATGCTGCCACGATCTTCAACAAACTTAAATTAAGGTTTGCATTAAGGATTTGTGATAATAGGAATTATTTGTAAATTTAGGATAAAAACCACTATTTTTATCTACATTGAAGTTATATCTATGTTGTATGGGCCGATCTTGAACGCATTAGTATGGGATGTATTGTGGATGTTGAATTGTAGCGAATCGTTTGAAATTAAGAAAGATTTGAGGCCAAAATCATTGTACAGTCGTAGGAGAACTAAGTAGAACTGGGTATTACTACAACTTACGGGATGAAGATAGTAAAACTACTAGAACAAGTAAAACTACTAACACTAGTATTACTGATGAGAAAAGTAAAACTAGTAGAATTAGTATTACTAAAAAGGAAAATAAAACTAGTAACACTGGTATTACTGATGAGGAAAGTAAAACTAATAAAACTGGTATTACTGATGACAATATTCAACAAGTATTACAAAAAAAAAAGTAAAACTAGTAGAACTGGTATTACTAAAGGGAATATGTAATCGAAGATATTAACTAAATTTGAGAAGTCATCAATTTTATATGCACATTGAATGTATATCCATAAGTTGTAGGTATAGTAAAACTTTTCATTGGTAGTTAATGGATAGAATCGTAATGAATATTTGGTAGATAAAAATGTATTACTAGTAGAACTATTATTACTGAATGAACTTGCTAACTCTTTTATATATTCTTCTGTAGGAGACAATGAGCAAGAACGTAACCATACATTTTGACTACGGGGAATTTGTTTCAAAGGATTGTATATGGAATTCGAAAGGTCGTATGTACGGTATAATGTTTAAGAATACAAGTGCGGAGGATATAATGTTGGCGATGTTTGAGGCTAGCATATGCAGGAAGATTGCGACTGATGAAAGTAGGACGAAGTTAAAATTGAGTTACATTCCATTGTTAGTGGGAGCTCAAATACCAGCAGTTATTATCGATGATGAGGATGTGTCTGTTTATCTAGATATCATGGATAATGAGAAGCGTAGATGTATTTTGTACGTGGAAGTCATCACAACAGATCATTACTTGGAGCAATTTTCAAAAGTGGGCCGAGATAGTTCGTGTGGTGTGAACTATGACATCTAATAGTGTATGAATAATTGTATTTTTCATTACGTTATTTGTAGTAATGCTTATTTCTGAACATTTGTAAAAGACAACTTTCTGTTTTGGAGAACTACGTAACACTAGATTGTACTACTATCATATCGGAACACTAGGTAACATTGGTATTACTCAACCTATGAAGTAAAACTACGTAACACTCGTATTACTGTTATTCAAAACTTGTAAATAATGAATTCAATTTGATTTCACAAATTTATCACAAAACAAACATAAAAGTTAACATAAACCAATTTTTGTTATATAAGGAACTATAAAATCTCAAAAATATGTATTCAATATAACAATTAAAAATCAAGTCATAATAATGTATTTGAAGAATAAATTCCACTAAACACCTTATACTTTTATAACCACTTTCTCATAATCACTCATTTCAAAACGAAAACACACATAACAGAACTTTCAATAAATATTAATATACAAAATGATAACAATCATAATTTAACTGATTATAAACTAATGTAAAACTAAAAAACTTCAATTTTTAGTTGGTAAAACTAATTTAAATCGAAAACACCCTAAAATAACACTATGTACAAAATCCGTATTACTAAAAACTTCTGTAAAACTAGTTGAAATCGGCGGCTCCCAAAAAAGGAAATGACGGCTACAAAAAAAAATGATGGTTGCCAAAAATAGAAAGTACCAAAAAAAAATTATTTTTTAAAATTTCAAAAATTTGGAATATTTGTATGAATTTATTAATTTATAAGATTTGTATAATTTTTTTTAAGAAAAAATTAATTTTTAAAATTTTCGAAAGTTTTAAAGTTTGTAAAAATTATTTTAATCTACAACATTTTAATATAATGAAAATCAATCAACCATAATTTTTAAATTTTAAATTCCAAATAAGTCTAAAAAACAACAACATTAGTTTTACGTAGGTCTACCAAATGATACGAGTTTTACGAAATAACAACAAGAGAGTTACAAACGATGAAACTAATTTTTTTTTTATCTTCTCAATCAGCATTCCTTCTCCGCGTTGAGTACCTTGTGTATGGAGTCTTCACAGCACCGGAAGGGTTTCTTTTCCTCTTTCTAGTGAATACACGTTGTATAGTAGGCTCGGTTACATCCTCGGTTGGAACCTCGGTTGGAACAACTGTAAAACTAAAAAAAATAATTTTTTATAGGTAAACCTAATTTAAATCGAAAACACCCAAAAATAACACTATGTGCAAAATTTGTATTACTAAAAACTTCTGTAAAACTAGCTGTGATTGGCGGCTCCAAAAAAGGAAATGGTGGCTACAAAAAAAAGCGGCTGCCAAAAATAGAAAGTGTCTAGAAAAAAAAATTATTTTTCAAAATTTACAAATTTTATATATTTAGTATAAATTCTATAATTTGTGATATTTATACCATTTTTAAGATAAAAATTTATTTGTTAAATTTTAAAAAAATTTTATAATTTGTTGAGATTAGATTAATGTATAATATTTTAATATTATTAAAAGTAATCAAGCATAATTGTTAAATTTTTTACTTCAAATTAATTTTAAAAACAACAACATTAGTTTTACGTAGTTTTACCAAATTTACGAGTTTTACCAAATATTTTGATAAACGACAATTAGATAACAACAAACGATAAAACAATTTTTACGTTACAACAATTAGACTTTTCTCCATGTTTTTTTCCATATCAGCTATTCAGTATTATAAAGTATTAGTATTTAAAACAAACACATTTACCATTTCCGCATCAATGGTACTATCTTCGGTGAAACCACCTCTCCACCCTTTTCCCTCTGCTCATAGGGAATATTTCAAATTGTCCAACATCTCCAGCGATTCAGTGATATAACACCTTGTGGTGATTTTGATTTTTTTGGTGTATTCGGATGACTGAAATACATTTGTATCGGCTCTAAAACATATGTTTCCTCACCAGAATCCTGTAAAACATAAGTAGTTTTCCAAAGTGTTATCAAGTGTTACAATTTAAATTCATAAGTTTTGCTATATAGTTTTAACTAGTTTTACTTAGTGTTACTAATCCAAAAAACATATTTTTACTATACAATTTTACCGAGTTGTACAAATATTACTACTTTTATTTAGTTTTACAAAACTAGAAAATATGAATTTTACTACATAGTTTTACGAAGTCGTACTAGTACTACTATTTTTGTTCACTGTTACTACTTTTGTTCAGTGTTACTAACCATCAATTATCAATTTTACTATATAGTTTTACCGAATGATTCTAGTGTTACTAGTTCTGTTTAGTTTTACTAATTTTGATTAATGTTACTAGTTTCACTTAGTATTTTCATCTAATTAAGAGAAACACATTTACCATTTCCACATCAACGGTTGTATTTTCATCCATTAGTGGATATTTCTCCATGGTTTTAGCACTTTTCTCCAAATCACCTAATCCATGATTGTCCTTCGAACCCTATAATCGAAAGAAATTTACAATTAGTGTTACTTAATATTACCGAGTATTACATTTGTCTCGCATCTAAATAAGAGAAATTGTGTTACTATTTATGTATCATGAGCTATATCTTCTTTTTGCCTTGGACTTTTCTGTAAATCCTACAATCCAAATGCAGTTATAGTAACTGGCTTTTCATCACGGGGTGGAACCAAAATATTCTAAATTTTCTAAAAAATAAATGTGTAATTCAGTTTAACATATTACAATTATAAAATAGTAACATTACGGATAACTAACTTTAGTATTACCGAGTGTTTCCTTTATTTCATCAAAAGTGAAGTCTTTAATAGCATCTCGTGGGGATCTTAATTTTTTTGGTGTACTTTGACGGTTGAAAGTACATCTGCATCGTATGTAATGGCTTAGTTTCCTCATCAAATCCTTTCAAAACATAAATACTTTTCTTAAATGTTATAATTTAAATTCATAAGTTTTGTGAAATAGTTTTACCTAGTTTTACTTAGTGTTACTATTCTTAATTTTTTTTTAAAGCAAATTTCAATTTTTAAAAAATAATTTTTTTTTTTAGAAAAAAACCGGGTTGACCCGATTTAAACGGGTTTGGGTGGATATATACTGGTTGGATCTGTAATTATTTACAACTTTTAGGTTTTTTTGTCTTTTGCTTACATTTTTCAATTAAAAATAAATGTTGAAAATTGGAGGGGAGATTTGAGCATTTGATTTAAGTTTGAGGGGTATTCCAGCACTTGATTCCTTGTTTTCTAACAAAAGGTTTCCAACACGCGATGCACAAAGAGAAATTCTGTCAAAGATTTGTTTACAAACAGAAACTTTTCACATAAAAAGAAAAGAAAAAACAAAAAAGAAGAATAACGAAAGTATAAACAATACTTTCGTTATTCTTCTCAGAATCAGTTGCTGCTCACCTACTGGATGTCTCACAAAGAGAAGCGACTCTTCTCAAGTCTGAATTACCTTGAGAATTTACATAAAAGAAAACTTGAAGTCAATCTATGTAAATAATGATGCCCTGTTTCATATATATAAGTTCTGAGCATCGTTAGAGAGGTTTAAGCTTTCCTAAGAGAGAGGTGTGAGACAGTGAAAAGTGCAGTGGATTGTAAAGGGTTAAGGCTCAAGTTTAAGAGCAAGTTCTTAGTAGATTTTCGCCGGAAAAATTCTCCATCAAGACGTAGGATCCCTCACCGGGATCTGAACTCGTAAATTCTTGGTCCCTCTTTAATTTTACTGCAACAATCTCTCTCATTTTTGTGTCAAGAAACACACCGTTAACTCTCACAAATACTCTATTCCTTTGAAAGTTTTTCAAGTTCATTTCATTAAGTCTTAAACACACTAGAAGAGAAGGTTTATTCTCTACAAATTGGTATCAGAGCCATCGGTTATCTTAAGAAATTTTCTCACTTCAAGGAATACAAGTTTAAAGATGTCTTCAACAAGAATAGAGGTGGAAAAATTTGATGGAAAGGAAGACTATATGTTATAGAAAGAAAAGTTATTAGCTCATATTGAGATCTAAGGTTTAGTTGAAGGAATGGGTGAAGTTGAAATCTCTGAAGGTGAAAATTCGACAAGTATTACAGGAGAGGAAACTATTGCAGAAACAGCTCAAACTCAAGAAGAAGGTGCTCTGGAAAAATCTCTGTCTGAAAAGAGGAGGAAGGTGAGATCAACCATTATTCTGAGTGTTAGGGATAATGTTCTCAGGAAGATTATAAAAGAAAGAACAACTGCTTCAATGATCACGGTACTCGACAAACTTTACATGGTAAAATCATTACCAAATCGCATATATCTTAAGCAAAAGTTATATAGTTATAAGATGAATGAAAGTATGTCGATGGAGGAAAATATCAAGGATTTTCTGAGAATGATCGCTAACTTAGAGCATGTTAAAGTGTCTGTCTGAGATGAAAACCAAGCTATAATCATCCTCATGTCATTGCCAAAAGCATACAATCAATTCAAAGACACTTTGAAGTATGGTACAACAACAATCTCTCTGGATGAGATTGTTGTGGTAGTAAGATCAAAGGAACTTGAGCTAGGAGAAAGTGGAAAGGTACAAAGAAATAGTTCATATGGGTTGTTTGTACAAGAAAGAGGCAGACCCACAAAAGAGACAAATCTAGTGAGAAAACAAAATGGAAGGGAAGATACAAATCAAGAACAAAAAGGACTTGTTGGATCTGTGGCAAAGAAGGGCATTTTAAAAGACAATGCTCATTGTGGAAAGAGAGAAATAATCAGATGTCTAGAGAATGTTCAAAAAGAGGAGAATCATCTAATGTTACAAGTGAAGTCTATGATGTAGCATCAATTATGGTTTCAAAAGCTCTGTTGATTTTAGAAGATGAACTGAAAAATGGATAATGGATACAGGATGTTTATTCGACATGACTCACAAAAGAGACTGGTTTGTGGAGTTAAGAAAAATAGATTATGGGAAAGTTAGAATGCGTAATGACACATACTCGTTTGTGAAAGGATTTGGGAGTATTAGAATCAAGAATGAAGATAATACTACAATTCTTCTAACAAATGTCAGGTATATGCCAGAGATGTCAAAGAATTTAATCTCATTGGATACAATTGAGAATCAGTGATGTTGGTTTCAGTCTAGAGATTGAATCATGAAAATCAATAGAGGCTGCAGAACATTGATCAAAGGGGTAAAAACAAGAACTCTGTACATTCTCAATCACTTGGAAGATGTCAGTACTTCATCTCTTTCATAGATGATCACACGAGAAAGATTTGGATGTATTTTCTTAAAAGAAAAGATGAAGTCTTTGTAACCTTTTCGGAATGGAAGAAACTTACGAAAAATCAGCTGGAAAAGAAGATAAAAACATTCAGAACTGATAATAGTTTAGAATTATGTAATAAAGAATTCGATGATTTCTGCATAGAAGAAGACATTACAAGGCATAAAACGTATGTGTACACCCTGTTATAGAATGGAACTGCAGAGAGGATAAATCGCACAATCCTTGATAAAGTTAGTTGTTTTCTAAGTGAATCAGCCTGCCTAAGTGTTTCTGGGCAGAGGCTGCTGCAACTGTAGTTTATCAAATCAATAGATCAACCTTTGCCGCACTTGAGTTCAACATTCCAGAAGAAATATGGATAAGAATGAAACCAAAGTTTGAAGAACTGAGAGTATTTGGATCAATTGGCTATATTCATAGCAGTCAAAGAAAACTAAATCCAAGAGCAATGAAAGGAGTATTTATTAGATATCCCAAGGGTGTAAAGGGGTAAAAAATTTGGCTTCTTGAAGAGAAGAAGTGTGTGATATCCAGGGATGCAATCTTTCATGAAGAAAAGATGTACAAACATCTAAGTCAAAGTTCTGAAACTTCATCAGAGGTAACTGGTTCTTACTCTCCTTTTACATATGAAGTTAATGTTGAAAACTGCAGAATTGCAGGTGAAGAAAATGATAATCATGAGGAAGAGTCGCATTCTGATTCACATGAAAGTGAGAAACCAGAACGTTCTGAGTTTGAATATCATCATAACAAACATGAGTTAGAAGACTATCAACTTGCAAGGGATAGGGAAAGAAGAACTATGAAAAGACCAACAAGATTTGATGATTCAAACTTGGCAGAATGTGAAGAAGACAATCTGATTGGTTTTGCTCTAATGGTCAATAAGGATGGTGAATTTTCAGAACCATGTTGCTACGAGGAAGCCAAAAGAGATAAACACTAGATTAAATGGAAAGAAGCAATGGACGAGAAAATGCAGTCATTATACAAGAATCAGACTTTCTCAGTGATAAAGAGGCCAAAGAACTGCAAAGTTATTGGATGCAAATGGGTGAACAAAAGAAAACCTGGAATAACTGGAGCAAAATTGCCTAGATTCAAAACTAGACTAGTTGCAAAAGGATATCTTCAGAAAGAGAGAGTAGATTACCAAAAAATATTCTCTCCGGTTTTCAAACGTGTCTCAATAAGATTGATTCTATCCTATTTGATAAGCCTTGATCTAGAATTAGAGCAACTAGATGTTAAAACTGCTTTTCTACACGACAATCTAGAAGAGTATATTCTTATGGAGCAACCAGAGGGATATCAAGTCAAGACTGAGTCGAATGAAGAGGTTTGTTTGCTCAAGAAGTCTCTTTATGGACTGAAACAGGCTCTCATGCAGTGGAACCAAAGATTCAACAATTTTGTGATGAATTAAGGATAAAAAAGAAGTCACTTTGACAGCTGCATTTACTATCAGAAATTGGATAATGGTTCTTACATATATTTGCTACTATATGTTGACGATATGTTAATTGCAGTAAAGCACAAAGCAAGAACTCAGAAGTTAAAGGAACTTCTATGTGCTGAATTTTGACATGAAGGATCTAAGTGAAACAAGAAAGATTATGAGCATGAAAATCAGAAGAGATAGGAAGGAAGGTATCCCAGAAATATCTCAAGAAGACTACTTGAAAAGGTGTTGCACATGCACAAAATGAGTGAGTCAAAAGAGGTTCAAACTCCTCTCGGAGTTCACTTTAGATTAAGAGCTACAGATGATAAGGAGATCTCAGCTCAAGAAAAATACATCGAATCCATACCATACTCTAATGTTGTTGAGAGTATTATGCATTCCATGATTGGAACCAGACCAGACTTAGCTAACCCTTTATGTGGAATTAGCAGGTTTATGAGCAGACCTACAAAAGAACATTGGACTGCAGTTAAATGAGTGCTACAATACGTCAAGGCCATTCAGAAACTCATATAGTGTTACAAGAAGGAAAGTGATCTGCAGATTAAGGGACATTGTGACTCATATTATGCTGCAGACTTAGATAAAAAAAAATTAGTGACAGGTTTTGTATTCACAGTGGGTGGAAATACACTGAATTGGAAATCAAGACTTCAAAAAGTTGTTGCTCTATCTACTACAGAATCAGAGTATATGGCAATGAATAAAAGTTGTTAAAGAAGGAATATGACTCAAAGGTCTTGCAAGTAAACTGAGATTTATGCAAAATCAGTTGGACATTTTATAAGCAAAAAGATAGAAGAAGGTGAACTTAAGATCTATCTACTACAGAATCAGAGTATATGGCAATAAATAAAGGTTGTTAAAGAAGGAATATGACTCAAAAGGTCTTGCAAATGAACTGAGATTTATGCAAAATCAGTTGGACATTTTATAAGAGAAAAGATAGAAGAAATTGAACTTAAGATCTCAAAAATCTCAACTCAATAGAACCCCGCAAACATTCTTACAAAGACAGTACTCATAAGCAAGCTTCACAAAGCGTTGGAGCTGCTGAGGGTATCTAAAACTCAAAGAAGAAGAAGGTAAAACCGGAGAAAAGAGAATAATCCAAAGGAAAACTAAAAAATAGAACCCAAGATCTCAAGACATTCAAACTAAGGTGAAGTTTAGTGAAGATTAGTTTGAATTCTTGGTTGTTTGATTCTAGTGCATTACGACTTGGAGTGAAGAATTAGTTAAGTGTTGGAAACTTTGTTTTCTGATAGAAAGTTTCCAACACACGATGCACAAAGAAGAAGTCTGTCAAAGACTTGTTTACAAAGAGAAGTTTTTCACTACATAAGAAGGAAAGAAAAAACAGGAAAGAAGAATAACGAAAGTACAAACAATATTGTCACCGGGATCTGAACTCGAGAATTTCTCCGTCGAGATGTAGGATCCCTCACCGGGATCTGAACTCGTAAATTATGTGTGTCTCTTTAATTTTACTGCAACAATCTCTCTCATTTTTGTGTCAAGAAACACACAGTTAACTTTCCCAAATACTTTATTCCTGTGAAAGTTTTTCAAGTTCATTTCTTTAAGTCTTAAACACACTAGAAGAGAAAGTTTATTCTCTACAATGATGTCATTTTGATTTAAAGCAAAAGTAAATTATCTTTTTTGCTTTGTTCTCCATTGTCAACAAAACTGAAATAGTCTTACTTTTTCTTTTCGGACAAGTAAGTGTTAAATCGACAATCAAATTATTTCTCCTAAACTGTTTTGATTTTCAGAAGTGATTGTGTTGATTAAACTCGTCTGTAATATAAATGTTGTTCCCAAGTATAATGAGAGATCTAAACAGACCCAGACGTTTCCGAGATGCACAGACTTTCAAAGAAATTATAGATGTAGAGATGTTGTTCTGCTAAGACATCCATGACTGCAAAAATCCAAGAAGATTTTATTGCGTGTCCGAGTAGAAAAGAAAGGGTAAATTATGTTAAAATGATGAAGAAGCAGAGCAGTAGACTTATGACCAGAGTACTGCAATTCTGAAAAAAAAACGCACTAATTTTATTAACCGAAGAAGATGGTTTTTTAAGACCTTGAAGTTACAACCGTAACACTCCACTAGGATACTACTTCTACCACTAATACACTAACACACACATTCTCTCCTACAAAACAGGAGGATTTTCATTTAAAAGAAACTTAAACTACTCAAAAAATACATAAATTCAGTTGGTTTAGATTATTTTCCATCTTCCCATTAAACTGGAAACACTTTGTTCCAGTTTACATCTTCTTGATTCGAACTCCAAAAATTTCTCTCATCTTCTCAAATATGTCCATCCTTACTGCCTTTGTCATGATGTCAGAAAGTTGATTTGTCATGGTGCAGAAGTTCAGCTTGATTATTCCTTCATGACTAAGTCACGCAGAGAGTGAAATCTCACTTGTATGTGTTTGCTTCTGCCATGTAGAACCGGGTTTTTAGCAAGTTTGATTCTGGAGCTATTGTCACAATATAATGTTGTGCCTTTAATCTGAGGACTTCCCACTTCCTCAAGTATGTTTCTCATCCAGATTGCTTGGCCTGCTTCATAAGATGCTGCTACAAACTCTGCATCAGTAGTTGATAAGTTGACTATGGGTTGCTTATTTGTGGTCCACGAGACTGCTCGTCCTCCAAGCATGAATACATAACCTATTGTACCTTTTCTATCTTCAATGTCAGCAGCATAGTCACTATCAACATAACCAACTAGTCTTTGTTCTTTACTTTGTTTATATTGAATTCCAAATCCAAGAGTTCCTTGTACATATCGTAGTATCCTCTTTGTTGCCAGAAGATGTTCTTCATTTGGTTTTTCCATGTACGTGCTTACCAAATTCACTGAGAATATTAGATCTGATTAAGTGACAGTTAGATATTGCATTAACTTCAGCTCCACCTCCATTCTTTGTGAGTTTGTGTCTTGGAACAGTTGGATTTCTGAATGAGTTACGGTTTTCAAGACCAAATCTTCTCAAGACTTCCTCTGCATAGCTTTGCTGACTGATAAAGATTCCACATTTGTATTGCACAACCTCGACTCCTGGGAAGAATTTCATCTTTCTGAGATTTGTCATTGCAAATTCCTCCTTCCTAGAATTTTTGAAATTTTCCGGCATTTGGATTGAATTACCCATGTATATGAGATCATCTACATAGAGACTGATGATAAGAATGTTTTCTCTATCTCTTTTCACGAAAAGAGTGTGTTGGGAATAGCACTTTTTGAAGCATTCTCTGCCAAAATATCCTTCTACCCGACTGTACCAAATTCTAGGAGCTTGTTTAAGTCCATATAAGACTTTTCTCAGCTTGTAAACTTTGTTCTCGGCATTTTGAACTTCAAATCCTCTTGGTTGTTCAATGTATACATCTTCATTGATTTCCCCATGTAGAATTGCACTCTTGACATCAAGTTGATAAACTTTCCAATCGTATTGAACAGCTAGTGCCAAGATAATTCTAATTGTATCCCATCTAGTTATAGGAGCAGAAATTTCATGCAAGTCAATACCTTGTCTTTGATGATATCCCTTAGCAACCAATATTTCCTTGAATTTGTCTATTTCTCTCCTTTCCTTGAGTTTTGTTTTGAAAACCCACTTACCTCCAATAACCTTTGCACGAGGAAGTAAGTCTACTAGTTCCCATGTATTGTTATCTTATATTAATTTAATTTCAGACTCCATAGCCACTCGCCACACTTCTTCCTTTACTGCTTCATCAAAGCATTATGGATCTCATGTTGCTGTGAACATTTCCATTTCATCTCCTTTGTCTTCTTCAATCACTGAATTTGCATTTTCACCAATGTAATCTTTCATCCAGACAGGAGCTTGTCTCCTTCTTCCTGTTTGATGTTGTTGAGTATGTGATCCAGATTCTTGATTTCTTGTTTATGCATCTGAGTTGTGATGTGAAGTTGCAGGTTCTTCATTTCTGATTTCTATTTCTGAGTTGTGATGTGAAGTTGCAGGTTCTTCATTTCTGATTTCTGTTCCTGAGTTTTGATCTTCCCCTGAATTTTGATTTGCCTCTTCAGTTTCTTCAGGTGTTGAGTTGTTTTGTTCCTCCCTTGATGTTCTATTCTCACGATCTTCACCTTCTGTTGTATCATCGCATAGTAATTCATGACATTTTTATGTCCAGTTCCAACCTTTGCTTTCATCAAACCGGACATCTTTGCTGATGATAATTCTTTGTGATTCCGGATTGTACAGACGATTTCTCTTTGACTCTTTACTTATACCAAACATTACACACTTTGTACTCTTTTCATCCAGTTTGGTTTTGTGTTCATAAGGAATTAAGGCAAAAGCAATGCATCCAAATACCTTAAGATGGTTCACTGAGTGCTTGTCTTTACTGCATTTCTCTTCACGTGTTATTTCTTCCAAAGTTGCTGATGGACTTTAATTGAGAATATAGACTGCATATTGTACTGCTTCAGACCAATAACTTCTCGAACTGACATTTCAATCAGCATACATCTTATCATGTTTATGATACTTCTATTTTTCTTTTCAGCTATGCCATTTTGTTGAGGTGTATAGGTTGTTGTGAGATGTCTTCTTATTCCATTCTCTTTGCAGTATTATTCGAATTGGTTTGAATTATATTCTCCTGATTCCTTTTCTGTCAGTTCCTTGAATTCTTTGAATGTTTTGAATGCTTCAGATTTTTCTCCCAGGAAGAAAGTCCGGCACTTCCTGTTGTAGTCATTTATAAAATTGATTATATACCTTTTTCCTCCTTCTGAAATGGGTGTAATAGGTCCACAAATATCACTATACACCGACTGAAGTCTTCGTGTGATTTTTCAAATGCTTATCTTTGGTATATTAGATCTTTTTGTTTTTTTTTCAGACATATCTCACACATTTCTTGTACATCATTGAGTTTAGGAAGACCAGACACCGTTTCTGTTTCTGCCAAAAACTTCTCCTTTGTGATTTAGATGTCCATATTTCTTCCATTTTTCCTGTTACTGAAGGCATTTGTTTACTTCATTTTCTTGTGCTTCTTTCACAATAGTGGTGACTGTAAACATTCTGTTCTTCGACATTCTGGAGTGCATGATGATTTTATGTGATGTTTTGTGCCATATTTCACATAAATCATCCTCGATGATTATTCTTAATCTTTTTTTGTTGCAGCTGTCCTATACGAACATGTTGTTTTGAAGACTTGGGACATAGTAAACTGGAGAGATCACTTGAGTAATTCCATTTATATCCAATCGTAAGCTTCCTTTTCCTTCTACTGACATCTTTCTATTGTCTTCACCTAAATTTCTCATATCGTTTACTACTTCCATAAACTCTTGAGAAGTAGCCAACGATTTTCTCTCCTTCCTTCATTTCAAGGACTTTAAAAATTCTTCGTTAGTCTTTGTAATTGAGCGTTTTGAACCCTTTGATTCCCTTTTTTTTATTGAATCTCATAGATCCTTTGACGTCTCCTTTTTCAGAATTGTTTTTAGAATAGTCTTATCTATTGATGCAAACAAGTAATTCTTCGCCTTGTGGTCCTTGCGAATTTGTTCTGCTTATTCTGTTCGCTGTTCTCCATTCTCGATGATATCCCACTCCCACCATTTCTTTGAGCGAATCAAATTCTCCATAAGTATTTCCCAATGCTCATAGTCTCCATCAAATTTTGGAATGATTAAACTGTCTCTCTCACTCATTGTTAGGTTTGAAGTGGCTCTGATACCACTTTGTTAAAATGATGAAGAAACAGAGTAGTAGACTTAAGACCAGAGTACTGCAATTCTGAAAGAAACACACTAATTTCATCAACCGAAGAAGACGGTCTTTTAATACCTTGAAGCTACAACCGTAAGACTCTACTAGGACATTATTTCTACCACTAATACACTAACACACGCATTCTCTCCTACAAAACAGGAGGGTTTTCATTTAAAAGAAACTTAAACTAGTTAAACAAAATGCATAAATTCAGTTGGTTCAACTGATTTTCCTACAAATTATAGTTGTACAGTATTATAGAATTTTAGATTTTGGGAATAATAATCTCGGATATATATTGCACCTGAAAGAATATTGAGATTATAGAGGAGAAATGTGAAGAATTGAATCTGAAAACTCAAAGAGAAGTATAAGAAAATGAGAAATGACTTAGACTTATGGAGAAGAATCTCCTAAGAGTATATTATACATTGAGTCTTTACAGCTCTTTTATAGAGGATTTACAATGTGAACACAAAAGAAAACGAATTCAAACTTGTGGATGAGTTTGAATAGAGGAGGAGTCTGTCAACAACCAATGAGAAGAGAGGAGACAGCAGGCATGACTGTTTGGTGTGGTTGCCAAGACTGTGTACATCATGGACATGTCTGTTTGGTGTGGTTACCAAGACTGTGTGCAACAGGCATGACTGTTTGGTGTGGTTGCCAAGACTGTGTGCAGCATGGACATGTCCTTTTCACCTTGATTCTTCTCCCAAGGTAGCTATTTAACCATTTTAACCATGTGGTTAATAATAACTCCCTCCTTTTTCATTCCCTTGTTATTCAAACTGAATTTTCGTGCTCACACTTGCCTTGTAGGTCAAGATAGGTCTTATTTGATTTTCCTATGTCAATACTCCCCCTCAAGCTAAAGACTTTGGAATCACCCTAAAGTCTTAAGCTTGGGAACCCAAGGCAACACCTCATTAAAAACCTTATTAAGGAAAACCACTTGGGACAAAACCTTAATAAGGGAAAAAGAGTGTGTTGCTCTTGGATTAGGAGACCTTTGATCATGGGTGTGATAAATCAACAAGCCCAAGTTTGCTAAAGATGTTCTTGCAAACTTTGAGACTTGCTGCCTTTGTGAAGATGTCAGCTAGTTGGTCTTCACTCCTTGTATAACATGGCAGAATGGTTCCATCTTGAACTTTCTCCCTAACCTTATGGCAGTCGATCTCTATGTGCTTGGTCCTCTCGTGAAACACTGAGTTTGAAGCTATGTGAATGGCTGCCTGATTATCACAATGGAAGGTAATTGGCCCTGGTTGTGCAATACCGAAATCTTTCAAGAGTGCTTTGAGCCAAGTTACTTCATTTGTCAGCTTCCTCATAGCCCTATATTCTGCTTCAGCACTAGAACATGATACCACCTTCTGCTTCTTAGTCTTCCAAGTGACTAAGTTCCCACCAACGAAGGTGCAATACCCAGTGGTTGATTTCCTATCCACCCTATCACCAGCCCAATCCGCATCACAATACCCGACAATCTCAGTGTTCCCATTCTTGCCCATCCATATACCTTGACCAGGAGATCCTTTGATGTATCTAAGGATCCTTTCTACCATGCTCCAATGATATACAGTAGGCTTTTGCATATGTTGACTCACTTGATTCACAGCAAAACACAAGTCTGGTCGTGTGAGGGTGAGGTAGATCAGCTTCCCAACTAGTCTCCTATACTGAGAAACATCCTTAAATAACTCATCAGCTTTCTCCCCCTTTCCGTTGACCTTGTAGCCATCTTCAAGAGGAGTTTTGGCCGGTTTAGCCCCAAGCTTTCCCGTGTCTGTCAACAGATCAAGAGCATACTTTCTTTGGGATAGAAAGAGCCCTTCTTGAGACCGACACACTTCAATACCCAAGAAGTACTTCAACTCTCCAAGATCCTTGATGTCAAATGATCTGTTTAAGAAGGCCTTTGTGGACTGAATTCCTTCCTTATCATCTCTTGTGATGATAAGGTCATCCACATAAACCAAGACCGCCACGATTCCTTTGGAGTTTTGACGAGTGAACAAAGTATGATCTGAATGGGATTTCCTAAACCCATTATCAGTAAGTGTGGAGCTTAATTTGTGATACCAGGCCCTTGGTGACTGCTTCAACCCATATATTGCCTTCCTAAGTCTTAGAACCTGTCCCTCTTTGCAAAGATCTTCAAGGTCTGGTGGTGGAGTCATATACACTTCCTCTTCAAGTTCTCCTTGTAGGAATGCGTTCTTGACATCCATTTGCCATAAGTCCCAAGTCAGATTCGTAGCTAGTGAAAGAACAACCCTTACAATGTGTAGCTTAGCCACCGGTGCAAATGTATCAGTATAGTCCTCTCCATATGTCTGAGTGAAACCTCTTGCAACTAGACGTGCCTTGTACCTTTCTATGTCCCCATTGCTCTTATACTTGATGGTGAACACCCACTTGGAACTCACAGCCTTCTTGCCTTTGGGAAGTTCTTGTATATCCCATGTATGATTCCTTTCCATAGCTCCCTTCTCATCTCTTACTGCATCTAACCATTCTTTCTTGCTCTCAGCTTCTTCATAAGTCCTTGGAATCTGACTTTGTTCAATCTTTCCAAGGAATGCTTGATGACTAGATGGCAAGAGGTCAAGGGAACAAACAGCTTGTATGGGATGAGCCACGGCCTGGTTGTTGTAGAATACCCTAGTGTTCCTAAGTCTAGTACTCCTCCTTAAATGCTGAACAGGTGGTGCAGCCTCCTCTACAACCGTTTCCTCTTCCATTTGGTGAATAGGTTCCTCTATACCCACTTCCAAGTCGTCTTGTTCTTGATTTTGGGCCATAGCTTCTTCTTGGATTGGAGTTGGTTCTTGAGTTACCACCCCTTGTTCATTCTCTTGGGTATCTTGTGAACTACTTAAGGTTCTTGTTTCTTCGTGTCTTGAATCCTTTGGCAGATCATTTCCCAAATGATTCAAGAGAAACCTCAAACTCGTAGCCAAATCAGAAGGTGACCTTGAGAGATCCTTCAATCCTTCCCAATCTTTCTGATCATAATAGCTTTGTTCTTCTATGAACTTGACATCTCTAGACACATATGTCCTGTTGTTGCTCGGATCATAGCACTTATAACCCTTTTGTGTTGTCGAATATCCAAGGAACATACACTTGATGCTCTTTGCCTCCAACTTGTTTCTTAGATCACCTAGAACATACACAAAGCACACACACCCAAATACACGTAAATGATCAATGGAAGGTTTAGTTTTATTGAGTACCTCAAATGGGGATATATCTTGCAAGACTTTGGTTGGAATCCGATTGATGAGGTAGCAAGCAACCAAGACTGCATCTCCCCAAAAACTTTTAGGAACATTGGTATGAAACATCATGGATCTTGCTACTTCCATTAAGTGTCGGTTCTTCCTTTCAGCAACTCCATTTTGTTGTGGTGTGTGTGGACAGCTAGTTTGATGTAGTATTCCATGTTTGTTTAGATGAGCTTTGAATCTTTGACTTGTGTATTCCCCTCCATTATCTGATCTTAACACTTTGATCTTGGCATTGAATTGATTAGTAACATAATTATGAAAGTTTATAAATGCCTAATAAACCCTATCTTTAGATGGAAGTAATGTAACCCATGTATATTTCGATTTCTCATCTATAAAGGTCATAAAGTATTTATTCCTATCTCTAGACATGCAAGGTGAGGTCCAAACATCGGAATGTACTAAATCAAAGCAATGCTCATAAATTGTAGACGATTTAGGGAAAACAACACGACAATGTTTGCCAAGGATACAAGCCTCACAAACTGAGTGATCATAAGCGACATTAGGAATTATTAAGCTTAAAGCACGAGCATGAGGATGTCCTAATCTAGCATGCCATAAGACATCTTTATTAGCAAAAACACAGGATTTGAAAGCTAAGGAATCCAAATTGCTTGGAGTGTCTTCAAGAACATAGAGCTCATCTTGAGTTACACCACCTCCAAGTATCTTACCACTCTTAATATCCTGAAAGTAAACATTGTTAGGCCCAGATGTAACATTGCAATTGAGGTCTTTAGTAGCCCTTTTGACAGAAACTAGATTAGACTTAAATTTAGGTACAAAGAATGCATTAGTTTCTTTGTCAAATAGTCTTAATTTTCCGGTTCCTTCAATTGGAATACCCTTACCATCAGCTATAGTTACTTGTCCTAGACATGGTTCAATGTTCTTTAACAACCTAGCATTGCTAATCATATGGTGAGAAGCACCTGAATCCACTACCAACTTATGATCTGGTTTATCAAGCGATATATGGGAGTAGAGTGTGATACCGGAGAGTTTTGAGGCATAGGCCTTGATGAGATCCTCCAAGTCACTCTTCTTAACATACTCCATGGATACATTCATAGCTAGCTCCCCTCCTTGGTTGGATGAACTTGCCGGTTCAGTCGCAACCATTTGAGAGATGTTAGCCTTTGAATCCTTGAACCGGTTTGGCTTGAGATGAGGATGAAGTATCCAGCACTTGTCCTTGATGTGGCCATTCCTCTTACAATGCTCACACATCACACTCTTCCTATCCTCTTGCTTAAACACGCTTTTGTTGGCCATGACTAGTTCTCCTTTACCACCAAACAAACCAATGTTGCCTTGCTCCTTTTGAATCCGTGAGCACACCTCTTTGAAATCAGGGAGTTTTGGCTCTCTCAGGATGGACTTAATCACATCCTTAAAGGCTGGATTTAGGTTGAGAAGGAGCCCAAATATCTTGTCTTGTTCCTTCCTTTCATTAAGCACCTTTGGATCATAGAACTTGGTCTCAACATGTCAAGCTCGGACCATGTTGACTGGAACTTGCCCAGAATTTTGTGAACTCCATATCCTCTTGGTGTAGATCATTGAGAGCCTTCTTAACCTCATACACACGGCTGAGGTTTGAAACATCCCCATACACCCTCTTGAGAGTGTCCCAAAGAGACTTGGCAGTTTCACAATGTGAATAAGCTTCAAGAATGGATGGGTCCAATGAATTTTGGAGGAATCCAAGGACTGATTGATCTTCTTGGAACCACCTAGCTTCTTCTTTTCTTGTTGCCTCATCCTTCTTCTCCTTTGGATCATCTATAGATGGAGTATTATCCTCCAAGATGTGATTCCAAAGTCCTTTGCCACAAATGGCTGTCTTGATGGTTCTTGACCATAATGTGTAGTTCAAGCCTTTGAGAACTACTGCTATCACCGTAGGTTTCAGGCTGGAACTAATTTGAACTGTATCCTCCATTGTTAGGCTTTGAAGAGCTCAAAGGAAGCAGCTTTTATGGTTGAATGAAACCGTGAGTTTTTAGTCTAAAGACTGAGAGATTTTGACAGAATTTTAGATTAGAAACTGAGAGATTTGAGTAGAAAAGATAAGAGAATGATCTTATGCTCTGATACCATGAAAGAATATTGAGATTATAGAGGAGAAATGTGAAGAATTGAATCTGAAAACTCAAAGAGAAGTATGAGAAAATGAGAAATGACTTAGACTTATGGAGAAGAATCTCCTAAGAGTATATTATACATTGAGTCTTTACAGCCCTTTTATAGAGGCTTTACAATGTGAACACAAAAGAAAACGAATTCAAACTTGTGGATGAGTTTGAATAGAGGAGGAGCCTGTCAACAACCAATGAGAAGAGAGGAGACAGCAGGCATGACTGTTTGGTGTGGTTACCAAGACTGTGTGCAAGACTGTGTGCAGCAGGCATGACTGTTTGGTGTGGTTGCCAAGACTGTGTGCAGCATGGACATGTCCTTTTCACCTTGATTCTTCTCCCAAGATAGCTATTTAACCATTTTAACCATGTGGTTAATAATAACTCCCTCCTTTTTCATTCCCTTGTTATTCAAACTGAATTTTCGTGCTCACACTTGCCTTGTAGGTCAAGATAGGTCTTATTTGATTTTCCTATGTCAATAGCACCATTCATAAAAAAATTTATATCATTCGAACATCTGTGCTTCCAAAAGAGTTATCTCTAACAATCATAAACGAAACTTTAAAAATACACAATTTATTTTCTCAAACAACAATGCGAAACTACTTCATTTTTGCTACCAAACTAACTCGGAATTGAAGATTTGAAATCGATTTCTCCCAAATAACAAATCAAAATGTTTCGATTCCACTATAAACATATGAATACATATTTTGCCATTCTTATAGGTTTCTTAGTTTATAGGAAGATAAATACGACGATACAGTTTGTTGAACTGATTCTGTATCAATGAAAAAATATTACTTGAAGTAATATAAGAAAACATGATTAAGCGTCTAATGATATGGAACTAAAGAGGGGAGATAGTAAATCTTTGCAACTCATTTGGATGAGACTAGAGGCAAGGCCTGATCGAAACAAGTATTTTAAAAGGAATATATCAGTTTTGAAAATGTTCTTTATTCTTAGAAAAATAATAAGAAAATTTTCTAAATGAGAATTCAGCCAGGATTTGCCACATTACCTATTCTCTATAAATAGGGGTGTTGAAATTATAGATGTTCAACACAAAAGAAATAGAGTTTTTAATAAAATGGTTTTAAGATTTATTGCACGAAAGTTTGAAATAAAACATCTCTTCTGTCTTTGTTTTTCGTGTGTGTACATACAAGCAAAGCATGTATACAAGTGATTTACACTAGTGTTTTACATAGACTTATTACCCAAATTATCACATATTTCCCGAGTTGGCTCAATATGGTCAATACTCTCCTTCAAATTGGCATGTAACTTGAAAATACCCAACTAGGATACTAAGTTCGTAAACTGATGAAAACCGCAAGCCTTAGTCAAGAGATCGGTTAGTTGATCCTCAGTGCGAATATAATTCGTAGAGATAATATCATCCTAAATTGCATCACATACGGTATGACAATCAATTTCAATATGTTTGGTGCGCTCGTGAAAAACAGGATTAGAAAAAATGTACAAAATTGTTTGACTATCGCAAAACAATCGTGTAGGTTGCAGTTGAGGAAAACTAAGATCCAAAAGTAATTGTTGTAACCAAACAACTTCCTTTAAAGCATCGGACATAGCGCGATACTTGACTTCAGCGGAAGAGCGGGAAACCATGGGATATTTCTTGGTCTTCCAAGAGATAGGACAACCCCAAAAAACATGAAATAAGCATTCAAAGATTTCCGTGTTAAAGGGCACGTGACCCAATCCGCATCGCAATACGCAATGCGTTGCAAATCGGCATTAGAACGCATCAAAATGCCTTGGCCAACCGAATCTTTGGGATAACGAACAACATGTAAAGCTGCATCTTAATGCCCTTCATTCGGAGCTTGCATAAACTGGGACAAATATGGATGTAGTAACATAACTCAGGTCGTGTAACCTTTAAGTAAATTAGACGACCAACTAGGGCATCTTGATGGATCCGTAAGAAATGGGCTCTTGTCCAAACCGAGCTGATGATTTTGTGCCATAGGTATGGAAACAGACTTGGACCCAGGAGTCCCGTTTCAGCCATAATATCGAGAGAGTATTTTCTTTGAGAGAGATAAATACCACTACAAGCTACTTCAATACCCAAAAAAATACTTGAGTTTACTAAGAGCTTCATGTGTAAAAACGTCCCAAATATACTTTGAACTGAACCAATGTAGCCCAATCATTACTGCAAATGATCAAGTCATCAACGTAAATCAAGACATGGAGCTCAATCGTATCACGAATGAGTGTGAAAAGAGAATAATCGGCGTACCAAGAATCCAAATTGTTACAAAGCCGATGTGAATTTAGATAATCAGAAATGGGGAGCTTGTCAAAGATCATATATAGATTTATGTAAACAACATACTTTATTTGGGTCCTTATGACGGAACCCCGTTGGCAACTACATATAAACCTCCTTGTCAAGATCGCCATGGAGAACACATTTTGCACGTCCATTTGGTGTATCTAACCTTTAGACGAGATAATTTGCATAAGAATACATATAGTAGTCATCTTAACAACTAGGGAAAATGTCTCCATAAAATCTTCACCTTTGATTTAGCGATTACCAAAAACAACGAGACATGTTTTATACTGTTCAATGGTACCATCTGCATTATACATAATCTTATAAAGCCCATTTATTTCCAATAGCTTTCTTTCCAGGAGAGAGATCCACAAAGCTTCACGTCTTATTGAGTTCAAGAGCTTCAATTTTGTTGCTCATTACATTGTTCCAAACATCAACTTGAGCAACTTCTTTATAACACTTAAGCTCAACACCGCCAGTGATAGCTGAAAGGAAAATTTGATGAAATGGTGAGAATAAAGTATCTGAGATGTAGTGGATTAAAGAATAAGGTTTAAAACCTGGACCCGTAGACAAAGACTCAAGAGGAAGAGCGATGGGAGCGTGATGGGTATAAAGATCGCAATGAAATATGTAAGTAAAAAAACTCTTTCAATTTTGAAGATGGCAATTTGGAACGCTATCCTCTACCTAATAATTCAATAAGGGCACACGATTCTTGTGGTACCGAATCAATAGGGAAAGACTCAAGTGGAGAACTAGTGTGACTTGGTTTCAAAGATGCATCAAACAGAGCAGCCTTATGTGAAAAAGAGGGTCCATCATGTTCAACTGAAATGGAAGGAATTGAAGACAAATCAAGATCAAGATTTCGCCTGTCAGTACTGAGATGAAAAAATCCAATCGTCATCAACACAAAAACCTTGTGTCAGAGTCAAGTCGTGTGTGTTGTCCTTGCAACGAAAAAGAAATACATTTTCCTGAAAAACAACATTGTGTCAAGCTAAAAATTATTCAGTAGCAAGATCATACAATCGCCAACCCTTTTTCCAAAAGGGTACCCAACAAAAATACAATGTCGGCTGCAAACCCCAAACTTGTCGTTGTCGCGAGCCTTATAGTGCATATAACATGAAGAGCCATAAACCTTCATCTGATTATAATCCAGTTGAGTTCCAAATAAGATTTCATAAGGAGTACGACCATCATGCAAATTTGATGGAGTTCGATTGATAACATAGGCAAAATTAAGAATGGCCTCGCCCCAAAAATTAGTGGGTAATCCGGCTTGAGATAGTGCATGAGTAATGTTGAGAATATGGCGATGTTTCTGCTCAACGCGTTCGTTTTATTGTGGAGTTCCCATGCAAAACTTTTGATGAACACTACCTTGTCGTTGTCACTACGGACTATGTTAACATACTTTCCAAAAAGGTGTTCAGCACAAAAAATTTCAAGTACGCGATGTACTTTGGATTATTCAAAAAGGAAGTGAGTCCAGATCAGGAAAAGTCATCTACGATCGCTAAAAAATAAACGGCTCTGTATGAAGATAAAACATGATAGGGACCCCAGACATCGACGTGAATAAACTCAAAAAATTCATAGTTTTATTAATACTTTAAAAAAAACATCTCTTGTTTGTAAAACCTTACACTCAAAGAAGGTTTAAGAATCGAAAAACAAAAAAAATCTGTTTTCCAATTTGTATCACTCTGTTTTTGTTCTTCACAGTTGTTTCTTGGGTAACACTCAATGTGTTTCTCTCTTTTATTGTTACACAAATTGTTGAAATGAAAAACACACTTGTTTTATTATTATATGATCTTTTGTTTTATAGGTTTGTATGGACTCGATTCATCTAAAGGTCATGTCTCTTAAAGACATCCCTTTGTAGAGACACCAACATACAAATAACCGTTTTTCGGTTAACAACATCTAAAGGTCATGTCTCTTAAAGACATCCTTTTGTAGAGACACCAACATACAAATAACCGTTTTTCGGTTAACAACATAAACTTGTGTAATTTAAATGTAAATATCCTAAACTATACTACGACTCAATTCAACACTTTATGATGAAGACTTGATCACATATTCAACACTCCTTGATCATGACTTCATCACCACGCCCAATCTTTCTCGCAAAGTTTCGAACCTCACCTTGTTCAAAGGCTTAGTCATTATGTCAGCAATTTGCGATTCTCCTGGACAGTACTCAAGCTTGATCTTTCCGTTTTGTTCTGCTTCTCGTACAAAGTGATATTTGATTTCAATGTGTTTAGTTCGACGATGTTGTACTGGATTCTTCCCGATAGCAATAGCCGATTTGTTGTCGCAGAAAATTCTTATGTTTTTCTCTGTTTTGAAACCAATTTCTTCAACCAATCTTTGTAGCCATATAGTTTGATTTGTTGCAGAACAAAGAGCAATGTACTCAGCCTCGGCTGTTGATTGAGCCACGGTCTTTTGTTTGTTTGAGTTCCAACAGAAGACACTTGTTCCTATTGTGAAAACATAACCACTTGTGCTCTTCTTGTCTTCAACCGATCCGCCCCAATCACTATCCGAAAACCCCACCAATTCTGGTTTCTCTACTTGTTTGAATTGAATTCCATATTCCAAAGTTCCCTTGATGTATCTAAGAACTCTTTTGGCCTCTTGAAGATGTTGTTTCATAGGAGATGACATGTATCGAGACAAGTAAGAACTCGCATACATGATATCCGGTCTTGAAGCACACAAATACAACATGCCTCCGATCATGCTTCTATACCTTTTGCAATTTTCCATCCCCAACTTCTTTAAAAGCTTCTTTGCATATTTTTCTTGTGATAGAAATATGCCTTCTTCATCTTGGATCACTTCCATACCAAGAAAGTAATTTAACTTTCCTAAATCAGTCATTTCAAACTCCTTCTTCATTTCTTCTTTGAATTTATCGATTGCACTTATGTTGCTCCCGGTGATTATGATATCATCTACATATAAACTAACCACCAAAATCTCCTCCGATGTCTTCTTTATGTAAAGTGTTGCATCATTAATGCTTCTTGTGAATCCATTCCTTGCAAAATAACCATCAATACGCCCATACCATGCCCTAGGCGCTTGCTTTAACCCATATAGTGCTTTGTAGAGTTTAAGCACTTTTCCTTCTTCTCCTTTTCTTTCAAAACCAGGTGGTTGTTCGATGTAGATCTCCTCCTCCAAGTCACCATTAAGAAATGCCGACTTCACATCCATTTGGAAAAGTTTCCATTTGAATTGAGCCGCAACAGCCATGATTGTTCTAATCGTATCATATCTTGAAACCGGAGCAAACGTTTCAAGGTAATCCACACCATACTCTTGTGTGAATCCTGTAGCAACCAACCTTGCTTTGTGCTTTATGGATTCTCCATTGGCATTAGTCTTTAATCGAAAAATCCACTTCACACTAATCACATTTTTATCCATTGGCCTCTCCACATACTGCCACGTCTTGTTCTTTTCGATCATCCTCAACTCTTCTTTCATTGCTTCTATCCATTTCTCATCACTCATAGCTTCTTCCAGTGCCTTAGGTTCTTCAGCCATCATAAGACACATTTCATGAATGTGAGCCATATCACCAACTTCACTTGTTTGCTCCATCAACTCGTTAATGGATTTAAACCCTCTTGGACCGACTGATGTTTCTCCTTCTTCATCCGAGTTTTGCCTTCCTCTGTTTGAGATTTGAAGTTGGTTGAAAGCGTTGCTTACTTGTTCTACTTGAGCATCAATGTCATGATTTGTTCCTTGATCTCCTTCTTCCCTTGAAGACTTTATTTTAAATTGTGTAACAATCGCTTTCTTCACTTCTTTCTTATCCCAATTCCACGTCTTATCTTCATCAAACACCACATCTCTTGATATTTCAATTTTTTCTTCATTTAACAAGTATACTCTGTATCCTTTTGCCTCATTGTTGTAGCCAACAAAGATCCCCTTTTTTGCTTTGGAGTCAAGCTTTCTTCTCTTCTCATTTGGAACGTGAACATAGACCACACACCCGAATATTCTCAAGTGGTCTAAACTCGGTTTCTTGCCACTCCATACTTCTAATGGTGTCACACCTTTCTCCAGTGGCTTAGATGGAAGTCTATTTTGAATATAAGTAGACGTTGCAACCGCCTCTACCCAAAACTTGTTCGGAAGACCCTTCTCCATCATCATTGATCTAGCCATTTCAACTAGTGTACGGTTGCGTCTCTCCGCAACACCGTTTTGTTGCGGTGTGTACGGTGTTGTTATCTCATGGTGTATGCCACTCTCTTGGCATAGTTTGTTGAATTCTTTTGATAAGAACTCACCACCACCATCGGTTCTAAGTGCTTTAATGTGTGCATCCGACTGATTTTCCACGTATGCTTTGAAGATCCTGAATTTTGTAAGAACCTCGCTTTTTTGCTTCAAGAAATACACCCAAGTCATCCTTGAATGATCATCGATAAACGTTAAAAAATATTTACTCCCATTGATTGACTCAGTTTGCATAGGACCACACACATCCGAGTGAATAAGTTCCAAAACACTCTTAGTGTAACTTTGAGAATTCTTTGGAAAACTCCTTCTAGATTGTTTTCCCATCTCACATGCTTCACAAACTCCTTTCATTACTTCAAAATGTGGAAAGTCTTCCACAATCTTCTGCTTTTGCATTGTCTGCAACTTGTCTAAATTAACGTGACCCAACCTCTTGTGCCAAAGCTCTGTTTTCCCTATCTTCTCTTCTAAGGCAACACAAGCATCTTCATCCAATTTTCTCCAACGTATTGGAAAACTCTTGTTCTTCATTTGTATGTCAAAGATCTTCCTTCCTCTTGGATCTTGATGTAAGAATATTGAGATTATAGAGGAGAAATGTGAAGAATTGAATCTGAAAACTCAAAGAGAAGTATGAGAAAATGAGAAATGACTTAGACTTATGGAGAAGAATCTCCTAAGAGTATTTTATACATTGAGTCTTTACAGCCCTTTTATAGAGGATTTACAATGTGAACACAAAAGAAAACGAATTCAAACTTGTGGATGAGTTTGAATAGAGGAGGAGCCTGTCAACAACCAATGAGAAGAGAGGAGACAGCATGGGCATGACTGTTTGGTGTGGTTGCCAAGACTGTGTGCAGCATGGGCATGACTGTTTGGTGTGGTTGCCAAGACTGTGTGCAGCATGGGCATGACTTTTCCACCTTGATTCTTCTCCCAAGGTAGCTATTTAACCATTTCAACCATGTGGTTAATAATAACCCATCCTTTTTCATTTCCCTTGTTATTCAAACTGAATTTTCGTGCTCACACTTGCCTTGTAGGTCAAGATAGGTCTTATTTGATTTTCCTATGTCAATACTCCCCTCAAGCTAAAGACTTTGGAATCACCCTAAAGTCTTAAGCTTGGGAACCCAAGGCAACACCTCATTAAAAACCTTATTAAGGAAAACCACTTGGGACAAAACCTTAATAAGGGAAAAAGAGTGTGTTGCTCTTGGATTAGGAGACCCTTGATCATGGGTGTGATAAATCAACAAGCCCAAGTTTGCTAAAGATGTTCTTGCAAACTTTGAGACTTGCTGCCTTTGTGAAGATGTCAGCTAGTTGGTCTTCACTCCTTGTATAACATGGCAGAATGGTTCCATCTTGAACTTTCTCCCTAACCTTATGGCAGTCGATCTCTATGTGCTTGGTCCTCTCGTGAAACACTGAGTTTGAAGCTATGTGAATGGCTGCCTGATTATCACAATGGAAGGTAATTGGCCCTGGTTGTGCAATACCGAAATCTTTCAAGAGTGCTTTGAGCCAAGTTACTTCATTTGTCAGCTTCCTCATAGCCCTATATTCTGCTTCAGCACTAGAACATAATACCACCTTCTGCTTCTTAGTCTTCCAAGTGACTAAGTTCCCACCAACGAAGGTGCAATACCCAGTGGTTGATTTTCTATCCACCCTATCACCAGCCCAATCCGCATCACAATACCCGACAATCTCAGTGTTCCCATTCTTGCCCATCCATATACCTTGACCAGGAGATCCTTTGATGTATCTAAGGATCCTTCTACCATGCTCCAATGATATACAGTAGGCTTTTGCATATGTTGACTTACTTGATTCACAGCAAAACACAAGTCTGGTCGTGTGAGGGTGAGGTAGATCAGCTTCCCAACTAGTCTCCTATACTGAGAAACATCCTTAAATAACTCATCAGCTTTCTCCCCTTTCCGTTGACCTTGTAGCCATCTTCAAGAGGAGTTTTGGCCGGTTTAGCCCCAAGCTTTCCCGTGTCTGTCAACAGATCAAGAGCATACTTTCTTTGGGATAGAAAGAGCCCTTCTTGAGACCGACACACTTCAATACCCAAGAAGTACTTCAACTCTCCAAGATCCTTGATGTCAAATGATCTGTTTAAGAAGGCCTTTGTGGACTGAATTCCTTCCTTATCATCTCCTGTGATGATAAGGTCATCCACATAAACCAAGACCGCCACAATTCCTTTGGAGTTTTGACGAGTGAACAAAGTATGATCTGAATGGGATTTCCTAAACCCATTATCAGTAAGTGTGGAGCTTAATTTGTGATACCAGGCCCTTGGTGACTGCTTCAACCCATATATTGCCTTCCTAAGTCTTAGAACCTGTCCCTCTTTGCAAAAATCTTCAAGGCCTGGTGGTGGAGTCATATACACTTCCTCTTCAAGTTCTCCTTGTAGGAATGCGTTCTTGACATCCATTTGCCATAAGTCCCAAGTCAGATTCGTAGCTAGTGAAAGAACAACCCTTACAGTGTGTAGCTTAGCCACCGGTGCAAATGTATCAGTATAGTCCTCTCCATATGTCTGAGTGAAACCTCTTGCAACTAGACGTGCCTTGTACCTTTCTATGTCCCCATTGCTCTTATACTTGATGGTGAACACCCACTTGGAACTCACAGCCTTCTTGCCTTTGGGAAGTTCTTGTATATCCCATGTATGATTCCTTTCCATAGCTCCCTTCTCATCTCTTACTGCATCTAACCATTCTTTCTTGCTCTCAGCTTCTTCATAAGTCCTTGGAATCTGACTTTGTTCAATCTTTCCAAGGAATGCTTGATGACTAGATGGCAAGAGGTCAAGGGAACAAACAGCTTGTATGGGATGAGCCACGGCCTGGTTGTTGTAGAATACCCTAGTGTTCCTAAGTCTAGTACTCCTCCTTAAATGCTGAACAGGTGGTGCAGCCTCCTCTACAACCGTTCCCTCTTCCATTTGGTGAATAGGTTCCTCTATACCCACTTCCAAGTCGTCTTGTTCTTGATTTTGGGCCATAGCTTCTTCTTGGATTGGAGTTGGTTCTTGAGTTACCACCCCTTGTTCATTCTCTTGGGTATCTTGTGAACTACTTAAGGTTCTTGTTTCTTCGTGTCTTGAATCCTTTGGCAGATCATTTCCCAAATGATTCAAGAGAAACCTCAAACTCGTAGCCAAATCAGAAGGTGACCTTGAGAGATCCTTCAATCCTTCCCAATCTTTCTGATCATAATAGCTTTGTTCTTCTATGAACTTGACATCTCTAGACACATATGTCCTGTTGTTGCTCGGATCATAGCACTTATAACCCTTTTGTGTTGTCGAATATCCAAGGAACATACACTTGATGCTCTTTGCCTCCAACTTGTTTCTTAGATCACCTAGAACATACACAAAGCACACACACCCAAATACACGTAAATGATCAATGGAAGGTTTAGTTTTATTGAGTACCTCAAATGGGGATATATCTTGCAAGACTTTGGTTGGAATCCGATTGATGAGGTAGCAAGCAACCAAGACTGCATCTCCCCAAAAACTTTTAGGAACATTGGTATGAAACATCATGGATCTTGCTACTTCCATTAAGTGTCGGTTCTTCCTTTCAGCAACTCCATTTTGTTGTGGTGTGTGTGGACAGCTAGTTTGATGTAGTATTCCATGTTTGTTTAGATGAGCTTTGAATCTTTGACTTGTGTATTCCCCTCCATTATCTGATCTTAACACTTTGATCTTGGCATTGAATTGATTAGTAACATAATTATGAAAGTTTATAAATGCCTAATAAACCCTATCTTTAGATGGAAGTAATGTAACCCATGTATATTTCGATTTCTCATCTATAAAGGTCATAAAGTATTTATTCCTATCTCTAGACATGCAAGGTGAGGTCCAAACATCGGAATGTACTAAATCAAAGCAATGCTCATAAATTGTAGACGATTTAGGGAAAACAACACGACAATGTTTGCCAAGGATACAAGCCTCACAAACTGAGTGATCATAAGCGACATTAGGAATTATTAAGCTTAAAGCACGAGCATGAGGATGTCCTAATCTAGCATGCCATAAGACATCTTTATTAGCAAAAACACAGGATTTGAAAGCTAAGGAATCCAAATTGCTTGGAGTGTCTTCAAGAACATAGAGCTCATCTTGAGTTACACCACCTCCAAGTATCTTACCACTCTTAATATCCTGAAAGTAAACATTGTTAGGCCCAGATGTAACATTGCAATTGAGGTCTTTAGTAGCCCTTTTGACAGAAACTAGATTAGACTTAAATTTAGGTACAAAGAATGCATTAGTTTCTTTGTCAAATAGTCTTAATTTTCCGGTTCCTTCAATTGGAATACCCTTACCATCAGCTATAGTTACTTGTCCTAGACATGGTTCAATGTTCTTTAACAACCTAGCATTGCTAATCATATGGTGAGAAGCACCTGAATCCACTACCAACTTATGATCTGGTTTATCAAGCGATATATGGGAGTAGAGTGTGATACCGGAGAGTTTTGAGGCATAGGCCTTGATGAGATCCTCCAAGTCACTCTTCTTAACATACTCCATGGATACATTCATAGCTAGCTCCCCTCCTTGGTTGGATGAACTTGCCGGTTCAGTCGCAACCATTTGAGAGATGTTAGCCTTTGAATCCTTGAACCGGTTTGGCTTGAGATGAGGATGAAGTATCCAGCACTTGTCCTTGATGTGGCCATTCCTCTTACAATGCTCACACATCACACTCTTCCTATCCTCTTGCTTAAACACGCTTTTGTTGGCCATGACTAGTTCTCCTTTACCACCAAACAAACCAATGTTGCCTTGCTCCCTTTGAATCCGTGAGCACACCTCTTTGAAATCAGGGAGTTTTGGCTCTCTCAGGATGGACTTAATCACATCCTTAAAGGCTGGATTTAGGTTGAGAAGGAGCCCAAATATCTTGTCTTGTTCCTTCCTTTCATTAAGCACCTTTGGATCCATAGAACTTGGTCTCAACATGTCAAGCTCGGACCATGTTGACTGGAACTTGCCCAGGAATTTTGTGAACTCCATATCCTCTTGGTGTAGATCATTGAGAGCCTTCTTAACCTCATACACACGGCTGAGGTTTGAAACATCCCCATACACCCTCTTGAGAGTGTCCCAAAGAGACTTGGCAGTTTCACAATGTGAATAAGCTTCAAGAATGGATGGGTCCAATGAATTTTGGAGGAATCCAAGGACTGATTGATCTTCTTGGAACCACCTAGCTTCTTCTTTTCTTGTTGCCTCATCCTTCTTTTCCTTTGGATCATCTATAGATGGAGTATTATCCTCCAAGATGTGATTCCAAAGTCCTTGCCACAAATGGCTGTCTTGATGGTTCTTGACCATAATGTGTAGTTCAAGCCTTTGAGAACTACTGCTATCACCGTAGGTTTCAGGCTGGAACTAATTTGAACTGTATCCTCCATTGTTAGGCTTTGAAGAGCTCAAAGGAAGCAGCTTTTATGGTTGAATGAAACCGTGAGTTTTTAGTCTAAAGACTGAGAGATTTTGACAGAGTTTTAGATTAGAAACTGAGAGATTTGAGTAGAAAAGATAAGAGAATGATCTTATGCTCTGATACCATGTAAGAATATTGAGATTATAGAGGAGAAATGTGAAGAATTGAATCTGAAAACTCAAAGAGAAGTATGAGAAAATGAGAAATGACTTAGACTTATGGAGAAGAATCTCCTAAGAGTATTTTATACATTGAGTCTTTACAGCCTTTTTATAGAGAATTTACAATGTGAACACAAAAGAAAACGAATTCAAACTTGTGGATGAGTTTGAATAGAGGAGGAGCCTGTCAACAACCAATGAGAAGAGAGGAGACAGCATGGGCATGACTGTTTGGTGTGGTTGCCAAGACTGTGTGCAGCATGGGCATGACTGTTTGGTGTGGTTGCCAAGACTGTGTGCAGCATGGGCATGACTTTTCCACCTTGATTCTTCTCCCAAGGTAGCTATTTAACCATTTCAACCATGTGGTTAATAATAACCCATCCTTTTTCATTTCCCTTGTTATTCAAACTGAATTTTCGTGCTCAAACTTGCCTTGTAGGTCAAGATAGGTCTTATTTGATTTTCCTATGTCAATGCTTGAATCATACACTTGTTATCCTTAAAGATCACTCGATATCCATTGGATATCATTTGAGAAACACTTAGCAAATTCCTTGCTAGATCTGGTACAAGTAACACATATTTGATGATGTACACTCCTCGGTTTGTAAAGACTTTAACATCTCCTTTACCTTCTGACACAATTTTTTCACCATTCCCTATTCTTATAGATATCTTCTTGTTGCGGTCCAAAGTACTAAAGCATTTTTCATCCTTAGCCATGTGATTTGTACATCCACTATCGATCAACCATGTTTCTTCACTTTTTGTTGAAGTTTCTTCTTCTTCAACCGCACTGAAAAGCATGTGACATTCATCTTCAGTGTCATCTTCATACTCTTCAAGACTTAGATAAGCCTTCACACTTCGTCTAAACCTACAATCTTTGGCAATGTGGCTGGGTTTATTGCACACATAGCACTTTCTCTCATTCTTTGCATTCTTTTGCAAGAAACTTTTGTTCTTCTTTTTCTAACAATCCACCTCATTGTGATTGTTTTTCTTACACACACCACACCACTTGTTAGTCTTCTCATGGTGTTTTTTATCTTGCTTGCCTCCACTCTTCAAGTTAAACTTTTCTCCATAGAACGCTCCCTCATTGACTCGTTCTTCTCGGAGACTCAAACGCTTTTCATGCGCTTTTAAGGTTCCTATCATCTCTGTCATAGAGAGTATTGATAGATCCTTTGTTTGTTCAAGAACAGCAACAATGCTATCGAACTTTAGCGGTAGAGAGATAAGAACTTTTTGAACCATTTGGTAATCGGTCTTCACCTCTCCATGTACTCTTAGTTGATTACTCATGTTAATCAACCTAGTGGTGAAATCGTTTATCCTTTCACCTTCTTCCATCTTCAGATTCTCATACTCTCTCCTTAAGGTCTGAAGATTTATCATTCTCACTTGAGAACTCCCTTGAAACTCAGTTTCCAAGGCATTCCAAGCCTCTCTTGCACTTGTTGCCGGAGTAATTCTCGGAAAAATGGAATCCGAGACTGCACTTTGAAGTATTTGAAGGGCAGTCATATCCTTCATCAACTGTTCCTCTCTTTCTCTCGTTACCGCCAGTGTTTCCTCTGATGAGGAACTCACGGTTGTACCATTTTCAACAATATCCCATAATTTCCTAATCTTCAAAATGGTTGTCATCTTAATTTTCCAAAAGCCATATGACTCACCATTGAAGATTGAAATGACTTGCTGGATTGTTGATTCCATGACTCTTATTAACCGAGCTCTGATACCATGTAAAACCTTACACACAAAGAAGGTTTAAGAATCGAAAAACAAAAAAAATCTGTTTTCCAATTTGTATCACTCTGTTTTTGTTCTTCACAGTTGTTTCTTGGGTAACACTCAATGTGTTTCTCTCTTTTATTGTTACACAAATTGTTGAAATGAAAAACACACTTGTTTTATTATTATATGATCTTTTGTTTTATAGGTTTGTATGGACTCGATTCATCTAAAGGTCATGTCTCTTAAAGACATCCCTTTGTAGAGACACCAACATACAAATAACCGTTTTTCGGTTAAGAACATCTAAAGGTCATGTCTCTTAAAGACATCCCTTTGTAGAGACACCAACATACAAATAACCGTTTTTCGGTTAACAACATAAACTTGTGTAATTTAAATATAAATATCCTAAACTATACTACGACTCAATTCAACACTTTATTATGAAGACTTGATCACATATTCAACATTGTTTGCTTAACCCGAAAGCACACGCCATAAGGATTTGGATTAGCAAGTTGCATAACTCCAGACAAAATAGGTAAAGAAGAAAAAACCAAAAATAAAGGATATCTCAACTGTTGGTGCCATAAACATGGTCAAAAGGAATGTCCACTTTATTGATTAGTGCTGATGTGATATCCATAAAACAGTAGATCCCATCATGCTCTATACCGACTCCAATCAAAGTCCTCGTAAAATGGTCCTCTAACACACAAAGAGTATCAATAAAAAGAGCAAGGCAATTCTTCATCTAAGGAGCTTCGAAACTGAGATTAATGAGCAATTTAAGTTGGGCACATAAAGAACATCATAAAGAGAAATATGCTCAGTTATCTTAAGCACTCATTTGCTGTTAAAAAACGTGACACTCCCATCCGCAAAGACAACAGAACACGAGGTGGTGATGTCAATATTAGTGAGTAGCAAAACATTTCCATTCATATGGTGAGAGGTTTCCGTATCAATAATCACATCACCATGGGTCTTACCAGAGAGCTTGTCCGAGTTGCTACTAGACTTCTCTTGAGCTAACAATGAAATCACCTTCTGCTGATCTGGACTGATATCTGAAAAATCCATGACATGGGGACTCGTTGTATGGGTTGCTATGATTTGACCACGTGCACGACCAGTAGGTTTAGGGATCAAACCTCGACTCTTACTAGCACCACGACCTCCAACCCAATCACTGCTTTATGTGTACCAGTCAGGATAACCAACCAGTTGCCAATACAAAAATTCTTTTCATGACACAACGTCCACAATGAGAACAAAGACGATTGTGTTCTTTGTTCTTGTCACCACTAGCCGGGAATGAAGATTCATGACGTGAATTAATCGTAGCAGAATCACTACTATAAACATCCATATGTTTAAAATCATGCCTTCAAACAAAGCTGTTGTGAAAAGGTACTTACTAAACTATGCTTTCAGACTGATCTTTTCTAAGAACTTACTCCAAATGTATTTAGTAAAGTTTGGAAACTTGGCTTGTGTTGAGATGAATGAATAAAAGGTTTAAGTGACTTGGTTTTAGAGATTTAGAGAGTAAAGATTGCACACACAGATTTATGAGTTCGGACCTTTCACAAGGTCCTACGTCTCGCCGGAAAATCTTCTGGGGGATTCACTAAACTCTTGCTCAAACTCGAGCAAAAACCACTCGTTTACAGTGATGTTCTTTTACTGTTTTATCTCTCTACTTCCTTAGACTCTTACTCTTACTCTCACCCCTATATTAGTCTCTCTCTATCTCTTTATATACTAGAGAACAGAGAGGTTTACACATATACAAAGGTAGCCTTGAAAAACGTAAGAAGAAAAAACAGTTTTCTTCTTCCTTCTTAAATTCTCCTGCAACCCGTGAAAGCATCATGCAGTTTGTTTCCTCTGCAGCATTTTCCAGTCTTGTCTTTTATGAAGTACATGAGACAATTTGTATCTTGCACTGATTTTGAGGAGATTGTTGCAGACAAAAGAATACGTTGACATTCTTTTAAACTTCAGCTGAAACCTTCTCCCTTTGATAGAGTCTTTCACTTACTCTAGTCAATCCTTCTTCTTACGGTTTCAGCTTGTATCTGCAACATTTAACCGAGATTTAAACTAACCTCCACAAAACTTCACCTTAGTTTCATTATCCTCATCATCAGTGACTTCTTCTTTGTTTAGATGTTTCCCCTTTTCCGGATTTCTTTTGTTTCTCTATATCCTAGAGATTCTGAGTAACTCCAAAGCCTTATGGAGTTTACTCACACGAACTGTCTTAGTAAAGATATCAGCTGGATTTCTTTGTGTTGATATCTTTAAGATCTTGATTTCACCCTCTACAATCTTGTCCCTTATAAAATGTAATCGCACATCAATGTGCTTAGTCCTCTCATGATGGACAGAGTGTTTAGACAAAAAGATTGCACTTTGTGAATCACTCATGATTTTCACTTGTTCTTGCACAAACCCTAGTTCACTTGCTAAGCCCTTCAACCAAACACCCTCTTTAACTACTTCTGTCAATGCCATATACTCATATTATGTTGTAGAAAGAGCCACAACTTTCTGCAACCTTGATTTCCAGCTAATGGCATTTCCCGCTGCAGTAAACACAAAACCAGTGACTGACCTCCTCTTATCAAGGTCTGCAGCGTAATCAGAATCACAAAATCCCCTTACTTCAAGATCATCCTGTCTCTTATAACACAGTCTGTAGTTTGAGGTCGCTTTGATGTACCGAAGAACCCACTTAACAGCAGTCCAGTTATCTTTAGTAGGCTTGCTCATGTACCTACTGATGACACACATAGGGTGTGCCAAATCTGGTCTTGTCCCAATCATCGAATACATAATGCTCCCTACAACGTTTGAGTATGGAACTGACTTCATGTAATCTGCTTGAGCAAGCAATTCTGCTCAGTTGCTGCTTTAAGCCTGAAGTGAATTCCAAGAGGAGTATGTACCTCTTTAGCATGTTCCATACCATACATATGTAGTACCTTATTCAGATAATCTTCCTGAGAGATTTCCAGCTTTCCATTTCTCCTGTCCTTTCTGATTTCCATTCCAAGGATTTTCTTGGCTTCACTCAAATCCTTCGTGTCGAACTCAGCTTTCAGTTGATCCTTTAGCTCTTTGATTTTACCCTTATCTTTTGCAGCTATGAGCATGTCATCAACATAGAGAAGTAGATATATGTAGGAGTTATCTGTGAGCTTCTGAAAGTATATACAATTATCATATATGCTCCTCCCATAACCTGCAGTCTTCATGAACGTGTCAAACTTTTGATTCCACTGTCTTGGGACTTGTTTGAGTCCATATAAAGACTTTCTTAGCAGACATACTTCATCCTCTGAATCTGTTTGCACTGAGTATCCTTCAGGTTGTTCCATCAGAATGTGTTCTTCCAAGTTTCCGTGCAAAAAAATTGTCTTCACATCCAGTTGCTCCAATTCTAAGTCCAAATTTACTACATAAGATAATAGTAGTCGTATGGACACATGTTTGACAACTGAAGAGAAGATCTCTTGATAATACACCCCTTCTTCCTGTAGATACCCCTTGGCTACTAGCCTAGCTTTGAATCTTGGCAATTCCATTCCTGAAATTCTTGATTTCCTCTTGTATACCCATTTGCACCCAATGACTTTGCTGTTTGCATGTCTTTTAACCAGTGTATACGTTTGATTCTGATGTAACGAGTACATCTCTTCATCCATGGCTTTCTTTCATAATTTCCAGTCCTTATCTCTTTTGGCTTCATCATAACTTCTTGGTTCAGGAAAACCTCCATCCTCACTGACCATTAGTGCAAACCCGATTATATCATCTTCATGATATTCAACAAGATTTGATTCATCAAATCTTAAGGGTCTCTTGGTGATCCTTCTCTCTCTATCTCTTGCTAACTGATAATTATCAAGATCATCCTCAACACTTTTCTGTTCACTGTCTGAATCATCTTCTCTATCATTCTCGTTTCTGTTTTGACTAACTTCACCTTGATCTGTTTTATCTGAAATCCCTGCATTTCCAATATTTAGATCATAAGTAAAGGGAGAGATAAAGTTTGGTACCTCTGATGTTTCCTCTGTGACTTGATTCAGCTGTTTGTACACTTGATCTTCTCTAAAGGTAGCATCCCGTGTTACTACACACTTCTTCTCTTCTACCAACCAAAATTTGTATCCTTTTACACCACTCGGGTAGCCTATAAACGCTCCTTTCACTGTCCTTGGATTCAGTTTCCCCTGATTGCTGTGAATGAAAGCTACTGACCCAAAAACTCTCAAGTCTTCATACCTTGGTTTTGAACCAGACCATAGCTCTTCAGGAATGTTCTGTTCTATAGCTGATGAAGGTGATCTGTTGATCTGTTGCACTGCCGTGGCTGTAGCTTCTGCCCAGAAGCACTTTGGCAGTCCTGATTCACTTAAAAGGCACCCCACCTTATCAAGAATGGATATGTTCATTCTTTCTGCAGTTCCGTTCTGTTGTGGAGTATTTCCACAAGTTTTATGTCTTGAAATGCCTTCAGTTTTGCAGAATTCATCGAATTCTTTATTGTAGAATTCGAGACCATTATCCGTCCTTAGAGTCTTCACCTTCTTATCTGACTGATTCTCAGTTAGCTTTTTCCATTCAACAAAACTTGCAAAAGCTTCATCTTTTCTTCTTAGGAAGTAGATCCATGTTTTCCTTGTGAAATCATCAATAAAAGAAATGAAGTATTGGCATCTTCCGAGAGACAAGGGGATGTTTGGAGATCCCCATAAGTCTGAATGGATGTAACTGAGCTTTTCCCTTGTTGTGTGTTTACCAACTCCAAAGCTGACCCTGTGAGATTTACCATAGAGACAGTCCTCACAGAAATCAAGATCTGATACCTTTGCTTTGTCGAGATATCCTTTGCTGAGTAAGGTCTTCATCCCTTTATCACTGATGTGACCTAATCTCCTGTGCCATAAGCGAGTTTCATCCCTGACATTTACTGAAATGTTGGCTTCACCAGGTAGAACATACTCCTTTAGAATATACAAAGTGTTCTACAACCTTTCAAGATCTTCATAGTACCTTCTCTTGATTGGAACCAACATCCCTGATTTTCCAAAGTACCAAGTGAGATTAGATTCTTTGTCATTTCTGGAACATATCTCACATTATCAGAAGTATAGTTGTGTTTGTCATCATTCTTGATTCTTATACTTCCGATCCCTTGTACTGAAGAATATGTATCATTCACCATTCTTACTTTTCCAGAATTTGTTTTTTTCAAGTCTAGAAACCATTCTTTCCTTGGAGACATGTGAAAGGAACAACCTGTATCTAATATCCACTTCTCTTTCAACTCATCATCTAAAGACAACATAGCCTCTGAGATCATAAGGACTACATCATCATATATTTGTCCTGTGACATTTGACGATTCTCCTCTTTCTGAGTTGTCCTTTGATGTTGATCCATTTCTTTCTTTCCACAACAAACATTGTTTCTTGAAATGGCCTTCTTTGCCACATATCCAGCAAGTCCTTTTTGTTTTTGACTTTGATCTAGATTTTTGTTTTCCTTTGTCAGCTGACTTCTCTCTTTTAACAGTTCTGCCTCTTTTCTGGATATACAGTCCTTCAGATACATTCTTAGACTGTTTTCCATTCTCACCTAGCTCAAGTTCCTTAGACCTTACTGGTACAACAATCTCATCTAATGATAAGGTTGTTTTCCCATATTTCAGTGTGTCTTTGAGCTGGTTGTAAGCCTTAGGCAGAGACATGAGCATGATAATCGCTTGATCTTCATCAGAAACAGAGACTTTAACATGTTCTAAATTAGCAATCAACCTCAGAAAGTCATTAATGTTCTCCTCTATAGACATAGATTCATTCATCTTATAACTGTAAAGCTTCTGTTTTAGATAAATCTTATTCGGTAATGATTGAGCCAAGAATAGTTTATCTAATACCTTTAACATTGAAGCTGTAGTCTTTTCTTTGATGATTTTCCTTAGAACATTGTCTCCAACACTCAAGATGATGGTCGACTTGACTTTTCTTCTCTTTTCTCCTAGAGTTTTCTCTGATGAGACTTCTTCTTGAGTCTGTGAAGTACCTTCTCCTGTTTCACCCGTAGAACCTTCTATTTCAGAAACCTCAACCTCTTCTAAGCCTTTTGCCAAGCCCAGAATTTCAATGTGGGCAAGCAGCTTTTCCTTCCAGAGCATGTAGTCCCCCTTTCCATCAAACTTTTCCACTTCGATCCTTGCTGAAGACATTCTTGTTTCAGTGTTCGAAGTGTTTCACTCACTGTCCTGGAGCTCTGATACCAATTTGTTGTGAAAAGGTACTTACAAAACTATGCTTTTAGACTGATCTTTTCTAAGAACTTCATACTGCAAATGTGTTTAGTAAAGTTTGGAAACTTGGCTTGTGTTGAGATGAATGAACAAAAGGTTTAAGTGACTTGGTTTTAGAGATTTAGAGAGTAAAGATTGCACACACAGATTTACGAGTTTGGACCTTTCACAAGGTCCTACGTCTCGCCGGAAAATCTTCCGGAGGATTCACTAAACTCTTGCTCAAATTCGAGCAAAAACCACTCGTTTACAGTGATGTTCTTTTACTGTTTTATCTCTCTACTTCCTTAGACTCTTACTCTTATACTAGAGAACAGAGAGGTTTACACATATACAAAGGTAGCCTTGAAAAACGTAAGAAGAAAAAACAGTTTTCTTCTTCCTTCTTAAATTCTCCTGCAACCCGTGAAAGCATCCTGCAGTTTGTTTCCTCTACAGCATTTTCCAGTTGTCTTTTATGAATTACATGAGACAATTTGTATCTTGCACTGATTTTGAGGAGATTGTTGCAGACAAAAGAATACGTTGACATTCTTTTAAACTTCAGCTGAAACCTTCTCCCTTTGATAGAGTCTTTCACTTATTCTAGTCAATCCTTCTTCTTACGGTTTCAGCTTGTGTCTGCAACATTTAACAGAGATTTAAACTAACCTCCATAAAATCCAATTGCATATTGTTGTTCACGAGGTTTGCTGAAAGTATCCTCCGTTCTTCACGTATTACATGTGAATATGCTTGAGCCAAATATGGAGAGGCCTCAGCATCAATCACGGCATGAATTGCATTCACAAAACAAGATTCATCGAGGCCCATAACAAATTGGTGAACTTTCTCTTCCTCTCTTTCTTGAGCAAAACTATGGTCTGCTCCACACGAATAAACTGGAATGAGTTTGTAAGTATAAAATTCATCCCACATCGCTTGAAACTTCTCATAATAATCAGTTACGGAATGTCTATTTTGGCGACAAGCAGCAAGCTGAGCGCGAACCTTACTCCCATCAGAAAACCTCTTCTTCATATTCTCCCAAAGCTCATGAGCATCAGTAACAAACCTCTTCTTCATATTCTCCCAAAGCTCATGAGCATCAGTAACAAATGAAACAGTAGAACGTACAGGAGGCGTTATAGAGAAATGTAACCAACCAATCACCATGGAGTTAACAGAATTCCAAGCTTCAAGTTCTCAACCATGAGTCATTGGTTTGATCAGTGTACCATCAATAAAAGATGTCTTCTTCTTTGCAAGAAGAGCATTCAGCCTCTCAAAGGTTCATTCATTGTAATTGTCACCTGTGAGAAGAACAGACGTAATCACAGCCCCTGTGCTATCTGAGGCAAACAGAGAGTAAAGATTGAAACTTATATTATTTCCCTTTCATTCTGTCAAAGTGCCATCGGAATTCGAAGAAACACTAGTTATCGTAACGTTGATGAATTACGAGAGAGACAATTCAACCGAATTAATAAAATAAAGATAAACAAACATGGATGCAATTGAAATATAAATCAATTGATAAAACAAAAGAAAGGAAGACAAAATATGTTTTACAAAAGTCTCTGATACTATGTAAAATAAAGAATATCTTCTGTTTGTGTTTTTCATGTTTGAAGTAGATGCATACAAGCAAAGCATATATAGAAGTGACTTATCGTAGTGTCTCACATAGACTTATTATCATATATTTTCTAAGTTGGCCCAATGTGGCCCAATAGAAAGCAAACCAATGAATTAAGGGGTTTTTTTTTAAAGTTTATAAGATTGGTTAATGATCTTGTGAATATGTAAAGTTAGATTATTAAGTCAAAGTGTATTTTAAATTTGTTAGATATTAGTCTAGGTGAAATTTATAAATTTATCTAAAAGATTTTCTAATAATATATTATAGTATAAAAATTATTTATATTACCATATGACAGTTTATGTGTCAATAAATTTTGCATTTCGTCTCATTGTGACAAAAAAACAATATTTCTCTCATTCTATTTCGGATCAATATAATGTGTTGAAAAGATTTCTGAACAAATCCACAAATCCTCTTTAATGCATTGTTAAAATCTTTGGTATATTATATGTTCATTCAATCTCTGAATGGAACTTTTTTGGATGCTTAAAATAACATTGTGTCAACTTCTAATTTTGAGATAACATTGGTTAGTTTCATATGATTTAATCGGATGAAGATAAGATCATAAAGAGCCCTCTGAAATGTTCCCTGGCATAGAAGATGTAAAGAAATCATTAAAATAATTTTCAATAATGACTTCTATATTTTCTTTCCAATTTTTGTATGATTTAAAAATAAGAGAAATACTTTAAACTATTATTAAAATAGTGTTTGTTTCAAAAAAATACTATCATTAGTTTTTAAGAAATTTTTGGAATTCTATTAAACAGTATGGGTAGCAAGGATGCATATCCAGTTCAATACGACCAGGTGGAGTGGCACAAGATCTGCCTCTTCCTTTAAAATCGCTATCAAACTTTTCTGAGAAATACCACAAATAGTTAAAATATTTTTAAAATTGATCATTTAAATATTTGGGTTTGATTTTGATATTTTAGATTTAAGAGTTAATTAATAGGGTTTATAATTTAGTTTTTATAATTTATGATTGAGTAATATCCTAAAATATTTAGTACTATAAACTTAAATTCCAAAAATAGCACAATTTATTTTATAAAAATATATATATTTACCATAATTAAATTACAAATATAATTAAAATATTATATTTGAATTATTTTTCTAATTTATGGTTTAATTTTTCCTTATAAAAAAATTTCAGGTATAATAACACAAATTTAAGATTTATTTTAATAAAAAATTTAAATCTTAAATTACAAAAAATAAACTTAAATATAATATTTTATGTTTATATATAATTTATTTAAAATATTTTAATATAATTATTTGTACTATTTTTTAGAATTTTAGTTTTAAAGTAGTATATTTCGAATAAAAACTTTAAAAATACTATTTTATAATATTATTCTTTTAATTAAATATATAAAGTTTTTCAACTACTTTTTCTTTCGTTTTCGTAGCTTAAAAAAATAGACAGCTGTGTCGGATCTAGTTTCGAAGATACCATTCTTCAATTTAGAATCAAATAGACAGCTAATTTCCTTGCAAAAAAAACCTTCAACTCCTATTTTTTTATTGTAACTTAAAATCTTTTGAATAACTGATAACATACCAGCCATATCGTCTTTATATTTTTCATCTTAGTAAACTATCTCTACTATGTATAATATAATATAATAGAATCTGTAACAACTAAATTTACATAACTGTAAAAAAATTAATTTTATTAATATGAAAATTGATGATTACAAGAGATAAGATCGTCGTCCAAATATCAAAATTTGAAAAAATAAAAATATTATGAAATAAAAGCGAAAGATCTTGATTTCCTAAGTTACTTTGGATATTTATAATTATTTCAATATTGACATTACTCATCTTTTATACGTTAAAATAATTTTTTATTTATTGAAATTTTTTTCTTATTTTATAGAAATTGTCTGACAATATTGTATGGATTTCCTATACTTTATTTTAAATGAGTCCATTTTTATTTGGATCTGGTTAAAAAGAAAACAGCAATTTTCTAAAACACCACATTTTTAAGTTTTGTTTCAAAAATAGCATAATTTATTTAAATTTTTAGTAATAACAAAATTTAAAATTAAAATAAATTAAAATTTTAATTTTAATGAAAAGATTAAATCTTAAATTAAAGAAAAGTAATCCAAATATAATATTTTAAATTTGTATATAATTTATTTAGAGTAAATAAGTATTTTCACATAATTATTTGTGTTATTTTTTTGAATTTTAATTTGAGAAATTGACTAAAATATCACTGTTTTAAGTTTTTATTTCAAATATATCACTAATTATTTAAATTTTCAAATATAACACAAATTTGATACTAAAATAATTAAAAACCTCTTCCTAATAATAAAAAAAATTAACTCAAAAATTAAAAAAGATGAACCCAAACGTTATATTTTAATTTTATATATAGTTTATTTGAGGTAAATAATTATTTTTATATAATAAGTTTTGCTATTTTATGAATTTTATTTTTAATGTACAAAATTTGGAAGAAAAATTTAAAAAGTGCTATTTTATGGTATTACTTTTTTATAATTTTAAAGCATTAGATTTAGAAAAAAAATTTAAAAAATACTATTTTAAGATATTTCTTAAAATAAAATGGTGCAAGTTATTAATGGTCTGTCCATTATTCTTTTGGTTTATATTTTAAAGTCCTGAAATTAAGCTGATGAACTTAGTAGTTTCTTAAAAGAAAAGATCTAAGTAGAGTAAAAATGGTAGAAAATTAGAAATGAGCTTGCGAAATCATTGACTTTTCTATTTATTGTATTTATGTTTATATCATAATATATTTTAATATATTTGTAAATAATTAAACACATCTCTTTTTTCTAATATTCACGTGGTTTGTAACTGATAAAGAATTTGATGGAGGTAGAAGCATCCATGGAAAACTTTAGAGAGCCGGCATTGAATTTAACAAAGCCCTAAAAAAATAAAAAATAATCATTTTACATTATTTTATTATAATATTTTTAAAATAAAAATTAATTTTTTTATAAAAATATAAAAAACAACAAATACGAACTTGTTTCGTTTAGATTTAAACCTCAGAGTAGAGGAAGATATCAAAGCTGATGTTCATGTCTTCGATCTTCTTTTGTATGTACTTTTATTCCTTTCATCGTTTACACATTTCGAAGTATGTGATATAGTTGTGGATTTTACAAATTGGATTATGGATTTTACAAATAGGATTATGGATTTTACAAGACTGTAACAGATTTTTTTATATCGAAAATAATAATGATAACCAATAGTAGAATATCTAGAAAGATAAAAAAGAACAGTAAAAGATAGCAATATCCAAAAAATATGTAGTGTTGTTATCATTTCCGTAATTATTAACTATTAGAGAGTTACTAACCATATAAATAATATTGTTCTGACATCATATTTAAGTTATAACTAGATTTAGATCGTGCAGAAAAAAATATTTAATTAATTAATTATTTAATAAATATAAATAAAATATTTACATAATTTATTTTTAAAAAATATTTTGAATATAAACAAATAATACATAAATATTTTAAATTTATATGTTAATTATCTAATAATACATAATTTAATTTATTTTGTAATCATGTATTTAAATTTTTTTAATATATATAAAATATATTATTGATTATATATATTAAAAATATTTCTATAACTTAAACAAATTACATATGTAATTGATTTCATAGTAAAATATATTGATTTTCTAAACAAATTAATAACAGCGGTATATATTATAATTGTTTTAATAACTTAAATATATTTATTTAAAAATATTTACAAATTATCATATATGTAAACTAAAAAAATAAAAATATATTGACCAACTAGTTAAAATGAACATTGTTAGCCGATCACGGTGATATCATAAACGAAATTTCTTGGCACTCTTGTGATCAGTAAGAATTAGTCCTTCATGATTTTTTCGATCAAAATTTCTAAAAAAGTTGATGTGTTTGTTTTGAGTCAATCCAATATGATTAAAGAATGTAATTCAGAAAGTTTTAAAAATTGGAACATATTTTTCTTTTTCTACGTTATTGTAATACCTAAAATATTAATGTTCCTTCCGGATGAGATTAATCTTAATTGGGATTCCCGTCATTGAATTTGTACTAGAGATAGCGAAAATAAACAAAATTTGTGGATTGCTTTATTGACTAGAGTTTTTAGAAAAGATTTAGAAGTATAAAAGATTAAAAAGTAGAAAAGGAAAAAAAGAATATGATCGTTATACCAAAACTCGAGCATAATTTATTTTAATATTATGTAGATAATATAAAAATGTATATTGATAGATATTTCTTAGTATGTTATGTAATAATACATTTAAATTTATGAGTAACAATGTATTTGTAACAAAACAAACACACAGATAAATACTAAAAACGTGGTCAAAAATGATAAATACAAATAAACGCATGTTCGAAAACGCGTTAGGCACTAGTCAGATGGTTGATATGGGTTTAGCGTATAACAAAAAAATTAGAGATTACTCTACTATTACGAAGAGTCTATTTTGGCCTATTTATTGTCTTATATTATATATATAAGACAATATCGCAAATTTTTTCATATTCTCCTCGTGAAGCCATGTCATAGTGTTGTACATAATCAATTTCTGCTAAATTTTCCAAAAGGATCATTCCTCTATTTGCTTTTTGTGTTGATTATTTTATGACTTTTATAATCATAAAACTCATACTAATTCCTGAAAAATAAGAAACAATAGCGAAATCGTACATTTTGGATCCATGGCTTATGATACTGAAGTTGAGAATGATTTTTCCACGACGAACCTAGAATAGTTGAATGTCTTTGTTGATGGTATACAAAGATGGCTGAATTTCCGATTAGAGTTGTCATGGAGACCATAACCATTATATATATAGTAAATAATTTCTAATTCGACTATTCATCAAATTAGAAATTGCATAATGTATCCACACATAATTTTTCCATAACACTTATGCCTCATAGTCTTTTATCTTTACAAATAATTGACCACATAGTTTTGACTACTTTAGATAATGACCCTAACACATCGATTATACATGTGTGATCCCAAAATAATTCTTACAATCTCCCACCGGGTCACATATGTATTTTAAAAATGTGATAGACTTTATGAGCTCAAAATTGTTATTATATAGCAAGGCATAAACAATACCGTCCATTGACTATATTACCATAGGATCATACAGGTCTTCAATATAATAATAAATAACTAAACTTTCCATGGTCACTAAAACTAATATAGACAAATGACATAGATCAATTATGAAAAATGTGGTATGAAAATCACATGAAAAATGATCAATACATGTCGATTTTCAACTGGTCCTATCTTATTGAGATCCTTTAAATTTATTGTACAAAGAGTAAACTAAAAAACAAAACTAAAACATAAAACTGAAAACTAAATGAAAAACTCCCACTACACCAAATGATCCTCAAACATTGAAACACACATTCGAGCAATATGCTCAAGAAATATCTTAGGCGGAATGCCCTTTGTAAGAGGATATGTTATCATTGAGTTTGTCCCTAAGTGTTCTATGGAAATCTCTCCATTTTGTACCCTCTCTTGAACGACGAGGAACTTTAATGTCAATAAACTTGGACTTTGTTGTGCTGCTATTTTTGTTGGAGTACAAAACAGCTGATTTATTGTCACAATATATCTTTAGTGGTTTTTCAATTTCTTCAAGAATTCGTAGCCCAGCGACAAAATTCCTCAACCAAAGTCCATGATTGGATGCATCAAAAACTGTTACAAATTCTGCCACCATTGTGGAGGAAGCTACGAGTGTTTGTTTTGCACTACGCCAAGAAATAGCTCCACCAGCCAACAGAAAAGTGAAACTTGATGTAGACTTTCTACTATCTTGACATCCAGCAAAATCAGAATCACAATACCCAATGATCTCCAAGTTATCTGATCTTTGATATGCGAGCATATAATCTTTTGTTTTCTTTAGATACCTCATGACCCTTTTGGCTACTTTCCAATGGTCCAAACCTAGATTACTTAAGTATATGTCCAAAACTCCAACAATGTAGGCTAAATCTGGATTCGGACAAACTTGATCATACATTAGATTCCCTACAGCCGACGCATAAGGAATTTTTTACATCTCCTGAATTTCTAAATTTCCTTTAGGCACTGATTAAGACAAAATTTATCTCCTCTAGCGACTAGGGTATCACCTGGTTTACAATCCTGCATGCCAAATCTTTTGAGTACTTTATCGATATAGCTCTTTTGAGATAATCCAAGAATTTCCCGAGTTCGATCTCGGTGAATCTGAATTCCTAATACAAAAGATGCTTCACTAAGATCTTTCATTTCAAATTTATCCTTCAGAAATATCTTGGTCTCATGTAGCATGATCATATCGTTAATGGCTAGTAGTATGTCATCGACATACAAAACCAGGAAAATACACTTACTCCCATTGAACTTAATTCTGATACACATAATCTTCGAATAAATTCAACTCAAAACCAAATGAGATGATTACCTCATAAAATTTGTGGTACCATTGACGGGAAGCTTGTTTTAGCCCATAGATGGATTTATTTAATTTGCATACCATCTTTTTTGAATCACCTATTACAAAGTTTTCTGGTTGCTTTATATAAATTGTCTCATCAATGTCATCATTGAGAAACGTTGTCTTGACATCCATCTGATGAAGCTCTGAGTCATAGTGTGCGACAAAGGTCATGATTGTCCTAAAAGAATCCTTTGATGAAACTAGAGAAAAGGTTTATTTGTAGTCAATCCCATCTTTATGAGTATAATCTTTATCTACTAGATGAGCCTTATACCTTTCCACATTACCACTTGAATCCATTTTGGTCTTAAATATCCATTTGCAATCAATGGCTTTCTTTCCTTCTAGCAATTGGACAATGTTCCAAGCCTTATTGTCTAGCATTGACTAATACTCATCTTTACTAGCTTTGACCCACATATCTGAATTGGAACTACCCATGGCCTCACGGAAGTTGATAGGATCATCTTCCAACAGGTTCTGATTTTCCTCTTGTTCCATAAAAAATCTATGTAATAATCCGTAATAGCACTTCTCTTTTCTCTAGTCGATCGCCGCAAAGGCACTTGTTCTTGTTGCACAAGTTCTTGAGGATTTTGAATTTCACTTTCATGTTCGATAACATCGTGATCTTGATTTGTAGGAAGAACTTCAGTATCAATTTGATGATCCAAATTTGCTTTATCAAAAGCAACTATATGAATCGGTTTAGAAACTCAATCTGATTCTTCCTCAAAAGTGATGTCTCTAACTTCATTTCTCCTCCCAAATTCAACATCCTCAAAGAACGTAGTTGTTCCCGTCTCAAAAATGTTCTTTTGTGTGGGATCATAAAACTTATAGCTCCGAGATCACTCAGAATAACCAATAAAGTAACTGCTCACAGTTCTAGAGTCTAGCTTTTTCTCAAATGGCTTGTAAGGTCTAGATTCAGCTGAACATCCCCATATGTGAAAAAGCTTTAGACTAGTTTTTCTTCCTGTCCAAAGCTCATAAGGTGTTTTTGCAGTTGCGTTAGATGGTATCCGATTAAGAATGTATGTTGCAGTCTTTAACGCCTCTCTACATAGTAATTCAGGTAAGGTAGAGTGATAGATCATACTCCTCACCATATCTTCAAGAGTGCGGTTACGTCTTTCTGACACACCATTCATGCTACGAGACCCAGGCATGGTGTATTGTGGGACAATTCCACACTCTTCTAGGTATCTGGAAAATGGCCCTGGATGTTGTTCACTTGAACCGTCATATCGACCGTAATGCTCACCACCATGATCAGATTTGATAGATTTTATCCTTCGGTCGAGTTGATTCTCAACTTCAGTCTTAAATTTATTGAACATGTCTAAAGACTCCGACTTTTCATGAATAAGAAACAAATATGCATATCGAGAGTAATCGTCTTAGAATGATATAAAGTATTGTTGATCGTTCCATGATGCCATAGGGAAAGGTCCACAAATGTCTGTATGTATTAACTCAAGAACTTCTATAGCTCTATATGCACCTAATCTCTTATGTTTAGTCTATTTTCCTTTAATGCAATTCACACACTCTTCACAATTTGTGAAATCAACAGAACCCAATATACCATCAGACATAAGTCGCTCAATTCTATTTCTAGAAATGTGACCTAAGCATTTGTGCCACAGAGTTCTTGAATTTGCATTTTCTAATTTACGTTTTATACCCCTTGATTCAACATTTAAGCTTCCATCACGAGAAGCTGTCAAACATATAAAGATTATGATTATCCATGAGTGTACCAGATCCAATTAAAACTGAATTTAAAGACAAAATAACTTTTCCATGCTTAGTTAGACAAGAATAACCAGATTTGTCTAAATAACGAACAAAAACCAAATTCCGTCTAAATGACGGTGCAACAAAAGTGTTTTTCAAATCCAAAAAATAACCAATACTAAAAAACAATCTAAAATGCGCAATTGCCTCCACATCCACCGGAATTCCATTAGCCACATAAATGTGTCTTTCAGCATCAGTTGGTTTTCGGTAGCTCAGGTAATCCTGCAATGAACCACTAATGTTAGTAGTTGCACCTGAATCTAACCACCAAGTGTTTCTGGGTACTTCAACTATGTTCACTTCAGAACAGACCATGGCAAGGAACATACCTTTCTTTGCATGTCAAGTGTGGTATTTTTGGCAGTCCTTCTTTATATGTCCAACTTTCTTACAAAAGAAGCATGCATCTTCAACTTTAGTCTAGTTCTTTTGTGTTGGACCTTTAGCAACATCATTCTTAACATCCTCAAGTTTTCTTCTTTTGCCCTGACCCTTAGAGGTGTTAACCATATGAGCATTTTCAGATTTTTCTTGTTTCATCCTATCCTTCTTTTGCACACAATATGAAATAAGATCATTAAGAGACCATTTCTTCTTCTATGTGTTGTAACTGGATTTCAAATGATTGAAACTACAAGGAAGAGAGTTAAAGATAAAAAATATGAGCACTTCTTCTGGAAGGTCAGTATTGAGTGTTTTAATTTTTGAAACAATATTAGACATTCCCAAAATATACTCCCTTATGTTTCCTTTGCCATGATACTTCATGGTACTAAAACGATACAGAAGCGTACTTATTTTTGCTTTATCGCTTTTTGCAAAACGTAAGTTCATTTCAGCAAAGAACTGTTTAAGATTCTTATCATCACCTCTAAAGGTTTTTGGAATGGTGTCCATAATGATCATTAAACCAATGCAGTTAGAACATTCTCACTTCTCATAAACCATCTTATACTCAGTAGTATTGGCATTTGTAGGAGAAGTAGTTTGTTCCATCCTTAATGCAAGATCAAGATCCATACACCCAAGGACAATCTTAACCTTACTTTTCCATTTCTTGTAGTTGGAACCAGTAAGTGTTGGAATTGAACCTAAGTTAGTAGATAATGTAGTGAAATTTGCTGAAAAGAGAATAATTCTTAATTAGTAACTCATAATTTAACCAAATATAATCAACAAATAAATTATAAAAAATTATACAACACATCTCAAGATACCAAGTACAACATTAATAACAAGTCTTTGGACAATATTATTTACTGCTAGTGATACTCTTGTTGTAAAGATCAAACACTCACAATAATGCATGATAAAATGATAAACCTTTCTTTGGACCTACTTATCATTCACATGTTAATTCTTAATAATTGTCACATGTTTATCATCACAGATATGTATGTAGTTCGGTCAAATACAAATCTATATTTGGGTTGATTTAATATTCGCATGAAAATACATACACATATTATTCAAAACTATTCATGGAAAAATATCCACAAAAGAGGTCACTTTGGCGATATCTTGTATCAATTAATCTAATTCAAGAATTAAACTTGCACAATAAAATTTATTTTATTGATTAAAAATCCCATTTTTGTTGCGCTAATAAGACTAAATTATTACTAAATGAAATAATAAATTCTTTTCTTTTCCTATTATTTTTCTTTAACCTTAACTGTTACGTTTAAAATTAATAACGAAACCGACAAAAGAAGGATGAACAGCCACCAAAGTTTTTGCATATTCGACATTTTTTGATTGCTCTAAAAAATTTCGAAGAATTCTAGAATTTCGAGAAAAATTTTACAAGCATGAAATCGATTACTAAAAATAAAATCGAATTTAATCCGAAAAATTACTTCACAAATATTCAGGAAACCTAAACTTTATGATTTTATCCAAATTTCCAGATTATATATATATATATATATATATATATATATATTAAGTTATCTCATATCTAAACATGATTTTCACTATAATCAATCTAAAAAGATAACCATAATTTAGATTTTTGAAAAACTAATCATAGATCATAAAATACAGATTTAATCTCTAAACTTTAACAAACAAAAAAACAGATTCAATAATACAAAATTTTTTTTAACATATTATTAAATCTTAATTTTAATAAAAAATAATCTGATTATTATACAGAAACTAGACATGATGGCTCTCATACCAATTGTTGATTATTTTATGATTTTTATAATCACAAAACTCATGTTAATTCTTGAATAATAAAAAACAATAGCGAAACCGTATCTTTTGGATCCATGACTTATGATACTGAAGTTGGGAATGATTCTTCCACGACGAATCCAAAATAGCTGAAGACTTTTGTTGATGGGATACAAAGATGGCTGAATTTCTGATTAGGGTTGTCATGGGGACCATAACCCTTATATATATATAAAAAATAATTTCTAATTCGGCCCTTCATCAAATTAGAAATTGCATAATGTATCCACATATAATTTTTCCATAACATTTATGCCTCATAGTCTTTTATCTTTATAAATAAGTGACCACATAATTTTGAGTACTTTAGATAATGACCCTAAACATCGATTATACATGTGTGACCCCAAAATAATTTTTACATTTTGCCCAAAAAAATTCTCATTGCTTGCAGTATCTAGAAGCACGCGAATTCTTGGGAGTACTCATCGGTTCAAAGTGTGTAAGAGTGATTCATTAGAAAATTTATGGTGAGAGCATTGTGATGTGTAGCCTTTAAACTGTGAGAAATTATGGTCATGATCCTCGATCAGACATTTTGTTGAAAGGATAATGCTGACTCCTCTACCATTTGCTTATTTAGTCTCTATTAATATTAGCTTAGTCCCAGTTCAAGATGGTAATCAACCTAATTTAGCTAAATTTATATATAGTCATCGAATTACCGACGGATAACCATCGAGTTTTGCTTTGATACAAAATTCTATAATTTAAAGACAATATTGCATTTTTGTTAAATAAATTTTTATGTGTATATTATATATTTAATATTTTATATTATTTCACCAAGTTTCAACATATCTAAACAACAGATTATTCATTTTTTCAAATAATTTATTTATTAAATTTATTATTTTCTTTGGTGATTCAAATACCTTTCATTTCACTTGAATTACTTAACATGAAGAATATTAAAATATTAAATATTAATTTTTACAAAACATATAAGACTTATTTAAATAACTAAAAAGATGTTTTAAAAACATTTATATCAAAGAGAGGTTTCAATCCTGGGACTTGTGGATTATGGGCCCACCACATTTCCGTTGCGCTACTCTGATTTATTTGTAAAATTAGAAGTTTGAGTTTTAGAAAATACTAATATATTTGGCATAAGTGATTTTATTACGTATATTTGGTATATATAGTTGATTTAAATTAATGTGAAAGTGTGTCAATAGTATTGTCTTAAAAAATAAACTATTTAATCCAATATGATTTGACAAGTTCAGTAAAAAAAATTGTCTCAAAATTTAAATAATAATATTTTGGAATATAAGTATAATTGCATAAAAATAATTCTAAACAGGAAAATTTATGTAAAAACAAATTTGGTGAGTTGATTAATATAATAAGTATAATAAATTAACTAACTTTTGGCTTGGGGTTTAAAAGAAGAAGAAATATGTTTTTTAAAACAAACATTTCAAAATGCATAATTATTCTATTTTTTTAAATATATATATATTATTATAAGATCATATCACGAGTATCAAAGACGTGGTGATTCTCGAGTCTGAGTTTTTTTGCCAACTCAAGTTACAGAATCTAAAAATGATATTTTTCGACCGATGACAAATGAAGAGTTAGTTCAGCAGCCTGGACATAAACTTTTTACCGTCGTCGATCTAAGTCGTCAAGACAATTCAACATGGTATAATAGTTTAAGTTGATATATAAATATATACATATATACATATATTAAAATAATTAGTTTTAATGTAATTCTAATTAAAATTTGTAGGTTTGGTATTTCAAACATTAAAATAACCAAATAGTAATTAAAGATATCTCATTCTCTTCTGAACAAACCATATACAAAATTTAGAAATATTCCATACAAGAAACATCATATATGATTCAGGATATTTGCGGTACATTTAAATTTGGTTAACTTATTTTTAAATATGTAATTGTTTTAAATACTTTTTAGTAATATATAAATATATTCTGCAACAAGAATTTACGTAGGATCCCATCAACACAAAGTTGGTGGAAGAAGAGTATAAAAAAAAGACTACGGTGTAATTTTCCCGACACATGAACGAGTGGAAACAAAAGTAAAAAAATGGAAAATATAAACCAATAGCGTTGAATGAATCGGTTTGGAACGAATTTATTTGTTATTGGAAATCTTCCAGCACTGAAGTCATCTCGAAGACTAATTCGAAACCAGAAAAGCGATCGAGTAGGCAAAGGAGTTTACATTCACAAAGTTGGATCGACTAGCTTTTTGAAACGAGCTGACCAATTGATAAAAGTTATTATTATATTATTTGTAATTATTATCGTTTTAAAATTTTTTAATACTAATTTACTATTTTTATTTTTATACACAAGAATTTGGAATGATTCCACATCACTTACAACTTATCAAGGATGTGCACACCAACAAAACGACTGGTCTCATCTAAGATGGTCTCATTAATGAGATCATCGAAAAGATGAAAAAGAAAAAGGCAATATCTTGTCCCAACAGTCTCAAACTGATTCTTCCTCTGCGGTTAAATTTCCTCGATCTGAAATTAACTGTTTAGTTCTTAATGTAAGTTTTATTTATATTTTTATTTATTTTTATATTTAATTTTATAATATTTTTTTAAAAAATTTTGCAGGAAGTACAATTTTTGAAGGGTCGTTATCCATGACTGTGTAGAGTTGCGGATACTGGTGGTGCATCATCTTTGACCGGATTGAACATCAATGACGAACTCGTCCTGACAAACGCCAAACTTATGGAAAAAATATTGGCCATGGAGATAGAAATGACTAGGATGAAGTGTATCATAGACTATATAAACTCCAAATTTTCGGATATGCCGGATGAATTTCCTTCTCCTCTACCAATGTAATTTTAAAAAAATTAAAATATTTTATTAAGCTTAAATATTATATTTAAATTAAATGCTATTTTATTTTTTATTTAAATTAAATGTTATTTGAAATATTATTTTGAATTTATTTATAATTAAATATAAAATTTTTTGTAAATGCATAAATTAATTTATGTAAATATTAAAATATTATTTTGTTAATTAAAATTTACTAGTTATTTTTTAAATTATAAATTACGTTATCGGATATCCGTCGAGTATGACCGACATAGCCTATCTTCAGAAATCCATCGGGTTTTTTGGACAGAATATGTCTTTGCAAAGTTCTAATGATTTTCCGATAATTTTCGACGGATATAGGTATTCACCGGGATTTTTTGAAGATTTCCTTTCATAGCATAACCGTCGGTTTTCCGACGGATGTTTTTCAACGATTTTCCATTGGGATGTTTACGATGGATGGATGTCAAAATGCTCTCACCACATATTTTCTGATGAATCATTCCTACACACTTTGAACGGATGAGTACTCCCAAGAATTCACGTGCTTCTGAATACCACAAGCAATGAGAATTTTTTTGGGCAAAAAGCAAATACAGGGATGATCATTTTGGAAAATCTAGCACAAACTGATGGAAATTATGAAGAATACTATGACAGGGCTTAACGAGGAGACTATGAGAATATCATATATCACGAGGAGACTATGCTTCTGGATACCGCAAACAATGAGAATATGATCGTTATACCAAAACTCGAGCATAATTTATTTTAATATAATGTTGATAATGTAAAACTGTATATTGGTAGATATTTCTTAGTATGTTATGTAATAATACATTTAAATTTATGAGTAACAATGTATTTGTAACAAAACAATACATAGATAAATACTAAAAAATGTGGTCAAAAATGATAAATACAAATAAACGAATGTTCGAAGATGCGCTAGGCACTAGTCAGACGGTTGAGATGGATTTACCGTCTAACAAAAAAATTAGAGATTACTCGGCGATTATGAAAAGTATATTTTTGTCCTATTCATTGTCTTTTATATATATATATATATATTAAATTATAATTATTTATAAATATAATTTATTTTCGAATATGCGCTATATAATACAATTTTACATTTAAGATTGCATAAAATACATTAAAACTAGTTTTAGATCCAATATGTTATAATATTTATTTATCTAATTCAATATAAGTTAAATTAAATTTTATCCAATTTTTTTAAATATCTAAAAATTAAAATTAAAAAAAAATAAGCGATCGTCTAGGCGGCTACGCGTCCGTCTGCGCGAGTTATACGAACAAAAATCGAGCATCTAATTTGTTTGATCAGTTCAAACAAAATCAATACGGTTAAATGGTGTCTAACGCTTGGCTTGGCGGGTGTCTACCGCAATTAGGTGGTTGGTTTTTTGAAAAAAAAAACTATTAAAAATAGATAGAAAAATACGAAATGAAAAATTAATATTAATCATAACTCTAACACCTCTTGATTTATGTGATTGTTTTCCTAAAATAAAATTTGAATTCTTGAATTGATATTATCCATTCATTACAAATAAAATAAAAAGAGGATCAACATGGTCCAATGTGCAAAGGATATATCCATATTTTATTATACATTGGCCATGTACATGCATGTTACGCATCGTTTTAATAGATAAGAATACTTAGATAACTTTATTTCTTGAGTTAGATTATTCTAAGCTTACATTAGAAAATTAAATCAACGGCATAAGTTAACCAAAGTGCCAAGGGTATAATAATTATTTATTTTATCTACAAAAAAATTGTTTTTCATGTTTCATAGTATTCAAAACTCCAAGTTATTTGTCGTGAAGCAAATTATTTAAACGAATTGTGGTAAGACGACACTATTTCGCAAACAATTATTTTAAATGATCTCTACCACCTTGTTAGTTTAGATCTTCAATATCTACTTGTGGATATATTCCTATATATTCATATATTATTTATCATGTTCACAAAAAATATATATAATCATTGATTAGTATATATACTGTGACTCATAGAAACATCATTCTACACTTACACACCGTTGACAAGTTAGCTACCAAATAGAGGAAAACTCTCAAAAGCAAAAAGCATATGAACTGAGCAAAAAAATTTAAAAGCACGAAGAAGTTAACGCTCTATGTACACATAAATGTATAGTAGTCAATCATGTAATCAATGTCAACGTTGCTTGGCGGTTTGAGTTCATACAATGTACTGCAATTGCATAAAGACACGTTAAGAAGAAGACAAAACATACATAGAACGGTAGTAATGGGATCAAATAAAAGAGCAAAAAACAACAAAGCATTTCAGAGAACCGACCGAAATCAGAAACAGCTGGAGCCAATGTGTTTTGTTTGTTCGCAACACCCCACTTGGCTTTTTCACAATTGCCGTCCTCTCTCTCTCTTTTTCCCATATTTTAAAGAGGGTATTTTTGTTTGTCAACCGCATAAATTTGCGATTATGCCTACAGTAAATTGTTGTTCATTTATCTACTACAACTATCTGCGTACAGATGTTCTGAGTTGTAATTTTTTGACTATTTATTAAAACAACAGTACGACTAAAAATCTGCGATCAACCGTAACCACAATCGCTACCGACAAACAAATAAACAGTATATGCCACAAGCGCAACCGCAGTATTAACCGCAGCCATCTGCAGCAACCAAAATTATATTTAAAAATGTGTTTCCAAATACTTTTATAAATACGTGATTGTATATTTTTATAATTTTTTGTTTTATATGATATTTTGATCACATTGTTATAAAGATGATAAAAAATAAGAATATATTGTCAAATATGTTAATATTCGATTATTATTAAATAAGATAAAAATAGACTAATGCAGATAAAAATATGTATTCAAAATTCTAAAAATATTATTTATATGTTCCTCATTTTTTTTAATCTTCATCTTCAATTTTTATTTATAGGATTCTTCTTGATCTCATTACTCATATTAATTCATTGTTCATTTTAAACGAATATCGGAATTATTATGAATTTCATCGGTACGTTTTCTAATCTCAATTAAACCGTTTAACCAAAATGAAAACGGTATTAATGATTTGAAACCGATCATGTATTTGTTTTCCAAGGAAATAGAGCGACTCTATTGTGTTCAGCAGGTTTTAAACTCGTGCATTAACAATCATATTGGGGTTCAAATTGTTACCTTTAAAACCATTACGACCAATGGTTAATTTTAAGTCATAACAACCTAAAAAATTATTATATTTTGGTATAAGATTTTTTAAAAAAAATTCTAAATACATTAAATGGTTAATTATTTTTATTTGAAAAAAATAAATAAATAAAACGACAATTGTCTAAAATAACACTTTTTAAGTTTTTGTTCCAAAATAGCATTATTATTTTATATTTCCAATAATAACACAAATTTAAATTTAAAATGCATTAAAACTATATTTTAATAGAAAAAAATTAAACTCAAAATTTAAAAAATGAATCTAAATATAATGTTTTAAGTTTATGTATAGTTTATTTAGATAAAAAAATATTTTTACATAATTATTTATGTTATTTTTATAAAAAGACTAAAATATGTTGGTTTTTATATGACCACACCCAAAATGACCATGTCCAAATGGGTTTGTGTATAGACGTTCAATGCTTTTTATAAAAAGAATTATAAGTTCCCTTTATTAACTAATAATTTTTTAAATTAAAAAATCGATATTATAGTACACATAAGAAGAATAATTTTAGCTAAACGATTTTCTAATTTTGGTAAAAATTAAAAAATAAGATTTTCTAATTTTGGTTAAAAATACGATTTCCTAATTTTTGGTAAAAAATAATATTATAATTTTTTTTAATTAATTTTTTTTTAATTTTATTTTGAACTTGGACCGTGCATGGATCACGTGGTATGGTTTATTTTTGACCGCAAATCCATTTGGACGTTAGTCCATTTAACCCGCTTTGTATTTGGATAAGTGCATGACCGTCCATTAGAAATACGGTCTAGAGTAATCCATGGACAGCTACCCATTTGACATGTTTGAATTTGTTTTTTTAATTTTGGATGTATTTTTTCATATTAAAATATATTTTAAAATATTTTAATACTAAAATTAATGTTATTATTGAAAAAAAAATTAATAGTATTAAATTTTGAAAAAAAAATTAAAATATAATTATTTTGGAAAATGTTATTTATAAATCATCCTTTTAAGTTATAACATGTGGAACAAATAATCTATTATTTTCATTGTAAAATGTAATACTCGATCACATATGCATAGCTTCTACTCGTAACGTGGATTTATAAATGCCAATCAACCTATATATTTATAACTAATATATATTTGGTGTTCATATTTTGTTTTACACTAGTGTTCATTCATGTATAAAAGCAACGTTTAACTCAAAATTTCAAAGTATGATATAGTTTTAGAAAAATAATAATATCCTAAAATAGTAAATTTTAAAATTTTTGTTTCAAATTTAACGTAATAAAATTAAAATTTTAAAAATAATACAAATAATTATATGAAAATACTTATTCATTCTAAATAAATTATACAAAAACTTAAAATATAATATTTGGATTTATTTTTTCCCGTTTAAGATTTAATCTTTTTCCATTAACAAGAAATTTTAGTGTATTTTAATTTTATTTTTGTGATATTATTGAAAATTTAAACTAATGATGTTAATTTTGGAAAACAAAATATTATTACATATAATCATTTTGTTATTTATCGTATTACAGTGTGCATTATAATATATCAGTGTTAACATGTCCAATTCTTTCTGACCACCAAAATAAAAATGAAAGATACAATTCTCTAAGTGCAACTGGAAACTTTATGCATCTTGCAAAATGTAATAAATTTGAATAGTATTTACCATTAATATCTTGGAAATTTAGTTTGTATTCTATTATGTAAAGACCCTAAAATGAAAACTAAACATATTTTAACTTTAATGGATGACGTTATTTACTATCAATTTATTATTAAAATTGAAAATATCAAATAGTTGGTTTTGCAGATCTATAATATTATTTAGATCTACACAATACATGATTATAATTAGAATAAGCCGATGTAGTGCTATATCTTAATTAGGGTTCTCATAAATAGATGCTTGGGTCACCTTTTTAAACCATGATAAACTTATTTCATTAGAAACATAGAAAATGTTTATGATTTATATCAATCAATTAATATATTCAAAGGTATGACAACAAAGTTTTTGCTCCAAAGTACCACCAATGGTTTTATTTTTCTTAAATAAACATCAAAAGTTTGTTTTCCAAAAAATAGTAGAAAACTAAAATTAAAATTTAAACCCTAAAACTACACCTTAAAATCTTAAACTAAACCCTAATCCCAAAACTGAAATATTTACATTATAGATCCTTAAAAATTATTGTTAGTGTTTGTGGTATTTTGAAAAATTAAGTTTTATACTATTTAAAAAAAAAATAAATGGGAAATTGACAAAATAGCACTTTAAAATTTTTTTATTCCAAATGTAACACTATTAGTTTAAAATTTCAAATTAGCACAAATTTAATATTAAAATATATTAATACTTCTTCCTAATTAAAAAAAATTAAACTTTAAATTAGAAAAAATAACCCAAATATAAAATTTTAATTTTATTTATAATTTATTTATGGTAAATAAATATTTTTTATAAAATAATTTCTGCTAAATTTGAAACTTTTAGTTTAAAATGCTAAATTTAAAACAAAAACTTAAAAATATACTATTTTATGATATTATTTAAAAGGGAGAAATTTATGATGAAATTTTAGGAAATAAATCTTAATTAATTATTGTATTTTAAAGAACTTTTTCTGATATTCAATCAAGATCAACTACCATACGGAACAATATAAACTTAGTTGAAACTACATTCTAACCTGCTGAATGCGACATAACACCTTTCAATATATTTATTTATATATCTATTTATGTCACAAAAATGTAGGTCCAGCTTATCTTGTTACAAACAAATTCACATGCCGATTTGCCATGTGATCATTCCTCCATGTTATGTAGTTTTTTCCCTTCCCTACTCTTTATTATCATTTATTGGCCATTCTCTAAAATTACTAGTATATTCCTTTTTTCTAATTCAGTCTCTCATAATTCTGGCATAATATCTGAGTGTTAAGCTGAATTTGTATATGAAAAATTTTTGATCAATAAATTTATTTTTCTTTGAATTAAGGAATTGCGAGTTAACTTTCTGTACAAGATTTTTGAAGTACTCAGTTTATGTTTGATTGCATTTGCTAAAAAGTGTATTATTCATAAATATAGATATATAGATTGGTTTTGTTCGTTTATTCGTCGTCAGCAACTACGACTATAATTAAATATTACAATTGTGATTACGTTAATCAATTATGCTATATATTATTTGTTTGTCTATTGTAAATTTTTAATTGTACTACTATTTTAGTTAGCGATCAAAAATTACAACGTATAACGGAGCATCTCACCATTTCAATTAGTCGCAAATAGCTACGACTAATATTTCGTCGCCATCGTAACCACAAAAAAATATAATTGATAAACGAACATGATTATTAAAGTTTTCTCTTTAAAACTAAATTAGTTGTTTCTCTTACACCAACATAAAAACGTGAAGTGATTATAAATCTACTATTTTAGTATAAACATATTTGTTTCAGAGTTGGTCATGTAGATGTATCATTTTTTTTGTCGTAAAACAAATCCCTAATTCAGATGACGACGATAATTTCCTTTCTTTAAACCTAAGGGCATGTAGATATATATTTAACATTTATTTTTTCTATGTTTTTGGTTTAAAAAAAATTATATATTTTCATCTTTTGTATTTTTGATGTATGGGTTTTTCTCTATACATAAATTATAAGTAATTGGTAAACCACATATTATTATTAATCAAATCTAGAAATGTTTTCTATTTTGGTGGGTTTATAGAGTTTTTCTCTTCAAGTTCATTGTTTGGAATTTAAATTCATTATATGCTTAAAGAAAAGTAATTCAACGGGTTTTTTTTACTACGTCAAGTGGTATTAGAGTAGTATTTCTCCTGTTTATTTTCATAGCTATAAGAGATCAGTAGTTGATCAGAGCATATTTTCTTAGTTTTACCACACTTTTAACTGCTTTGACCGATCATATAATTGACTTAACCATCAGATGAACAACACAAATAAAAAAGACACAAACCAATTAGGATCAATGAAGACTAATAAAAAACAAAGGAGGAGGATTGATTGGGTTCTAAGGATTCGAAAAAAACCCACACTATTATTGTTGAAAATTTTAAATTTGATAGAGAAAATCGTGTGGAGGATGATATTGACCAAAGAAATTGACAAAATGGTCATGATTGTCATGTAAATGTTGATATTCCATTGTTTTATGGAACTATGTGAATGGGAGATTTTCTAGATTGTTCTATGGAACTATGTCAATGGGGGATTTTCTAGATGGGTAAAAAGAGTTGATAAGCTTTTTTGAAATCATGGGTGTGCTTGAAACAAACAAGTCAATATGTTGGCGATCAAGTTAAAGAGTATTGATGTTGTGTGATAGGATAAGCTGGTTTTTCAAAGAAAAATACAAAAAACAGTACCAATCACCACTTGTAAACGAATAAAATAGTTTATGATGGAAATGTTTCTATTGGAAGACTATGAGTTTTTGCATATCTCTGGAAATCTAGGAGAAATCAAAAATAATAAAGTAGTCAAGTAAACTATTGGATTACAAATGGACAACGTAAGAGGATTTTAGTTCAGATTTGAAGGCTAAGATAATTGATAAGTCTTCTCGTAATTTTTCATAACATAGAAGATATTCACCTCAAATAGTTTTGAATCAGTCGGAAATATTGAAAAGAATGCACCGGCAAAGAATGTTAAACCTGAGAACAAAGGGAGCTAGTTTCTCTAATAGTGGTTACATTAATACTTAGTAGGATAAAATACCAGTAAAAAAATAGGACAATATTTATGCGAGACCAACATTAAGAACTGTTTTCGTTGTCAGTGAAAAGTTTACAAATTGAATATTTATTCAAATTGAAGAAACGTAAAATTTTTTGGGAAGAAGAGGGGAAACATGAAGATGACGAGTATGCATCTATTGAACTTCCAGGAAGATCAAATGAGATGATAATATTGTAATTTTAGAGACTTTTGCTATGATGTAAAGAAGAAGAACAGCGAGAGAATTGCGTTGTTCGTTTATTTGCTGCAGCGTTTGCGGTAGCGACTTGCGATCAGACGATACGATTAGATGCTGCAGTATTGTTATTCGTTTTATCACCGTATGTTGTCGTCGCAAGTTCTATCGCAATTCTTTGATCGCAAACGTTATAATTCTGCGGCGATAAAATTTTTTACTGCAAATTATTGCGATCGACCATAGTGTTTGACCACAGGAAATTGCGGTCGTCAAACGAACAACGTTTGACCGTATGATGCAGAACTAGTTTCCTGCGGTTACGAAACGAACAACCCTAATATGTCCGGACCATTTTGTTCTATTATCGAAAATGTGTGTAACTTGAATGAAGTTAAAGGAAACATGTAAAACTTAGTTTCTGAGAAATTGGTTAGAATTTTTGAAGTGACCCACAAAGCTACGTGAGATGCCATATGTCTTTGGTTCACTACAAAAAAAGAGTCAATTTGTCATTTTATTTTGTGATCACAAACGTAGTCGTAAAAAGTGGGATTGTTTTACGACTATTTTAGGACCAATTTGCGAAATCGCACTTTTAAGACTAAAAACCGTAGTCACATATTGTTCACAATTTCAGTGTAATATTTCATCTTTAGATGACGATGAAGACAAAGATATGTAATATATTTTGTTCTCAATGATTTTATACAAATTAACTATGTAAAATTAGCGCAAATGCTAAAATTCATCTTTCTATAAACTTTTTTAATTATACATATATTAATGTTTTCTACCTTAATATTGAATGAAACCAATAGCTTAGTGGTTACACGCAACATAGAAGTATTAAGAGTCCCGTGAAAATAATTTATTACCAATTTTTTAAGATGTGGTGACATATTGGTCACTAATATAGCGACTACTACGTAAAAACAACATAGTGGTCACATTTTGGTCACAAAAATGACTAATTTGCGATCACACGATAAAAATTACGATGTGGTCGCAAATATAGCGACTAAAATGCAGACACAGCTGAAATTTCATCAAGTGGTTGCAAATTGGTCACAAATATAGCGATCAATTTGCGACCACGGCTGTATTTTACATGTTTTTCATAAATTTTAGAGATTTAAAACTTATTATTTCAATTACATGTTTACAAATCATTATAAGTTCAAATATACAATTAGAAACCATAAAAATGTTAGACAAAATTAAGAGACATATAACATTTATAAAGTATAGTATAAGGTTAGGAAAATGTGTAAAATATTTTTATAAAATGATTACAAATTTTGCTAAATGTATTAATTATTTTTGTGTACTTATTAATTTAAATTTATACAATTAATAATGTTATAAATAATTTTATATAATCTATAATACTTAAAAATTAATTAAATTCAGAGTTTGGGGTATAAATTTATGACTATCTTGTCACCATATTGCCACTATATTTAGAGTATAATTACAAATTGGTCACAAAAGTAATGATACTTAACCTATATGTTAATGTTCTCGTATACAAATACCAAATGATATTAGTAGGTCAGTGGCTATAGGCATACTTTAAGATATTAGAGCCCCGTGTTTGAATCACAGCAACAACTTATTATAAAATATTTAATTGTGACCGCTAATTGGTCGCAAAAATATCGACCAATTTACAACTTCAATTAATTTTGCAAAAAGTTGAAAATTTCCATAATTTGTGATTGAGTTGCGACGACAAATTAAATTGGAGGGGGGGGGGAGTTTTAAAGTTTTTAGAGTTTTCAACTCCCTCCAATTTTTTTAATTGGTGGTAGTAAATTTGTGATCACGGCGATTTGTGACCAATTTTGCATCCCCCGTGTGGTGACAAATTTTGCATCCCCCGTGTGGTGACAAATTTTGCATCCCCCGTGTGGTGACAAATTTTTTCTGTATATATGTGACTTCTCTTTCCCCAATTTCACACTTCAAACAAATTTATAAATACTAAAACTTCTCGTAACCTCCCAAACCTCTCAAAACATTTTAATACTATGGCGAGTTCTTGTAGATCTATTTATTTGTAATCGAAATTTTATAATCAATATTAATATATATTTTGAATTTTATTTTAATAATTTAAATTATATTTCAATTAAATCTTAATAATTATTAATTAATAATAATTAATAAATATTATAAATATTTAATTATAAAGTTAAATTAATTATTATTAATTTAATTATTAGTAAATATTATTTATTAAATAATAATAATTAATAAATATTAAAAGTAATTAATTAATTAAAAATAATTATTATTATTATTAAGTCGTCCATTTTAATATTTTTAATATTTTTAAAAATTTTTTTTTTAATAATTTTAATTTTTAAATAATTAATTTTTTTATTAAAATATTAAACACTAGTGGAAAATTGATCACACTTTTTGTGACCAATTTGTGAATACACTATTTAAATAGTATAGTCAGAAATTGGTCACACTTTTTGTGATCAATTTTATGACCAATTTGTGTTTATATTATTAATGTAAATAGTGTAGTTGCAAAATTAGTCACAAAAAATATGATCAATTTGAGATCACACTATAAAAACTTTTTGATTTTTTTGCATAATTTTTTAGGAGGAGTTGAAAATTGATCACAAATCAATATGAAAAGTGTATATTAAAAAAAAGTTGCTATTTTAGGCTTTGTTGTTGGAGAAATAAAAAGTCATATTGATGAAGATAAAGTCAAAGACTATTATGATTTGTCCAACCCCTAAATCAGTCACAGTGGTTCGCAAATTTTAAGGTAATGCTATCTTCTATAGGAAATTCGTAAGAGATTTTGCTATACTTTTCCTGTTATTGAGTGTTTAAAGAAAGAAAAGATTATTGGGGTCGGGAAACAAGAAAATATTTGCCTTTATTAAGAAAAAACTTAGTACTGCCTTAGTTCTAGCATTATTTGTTTTTGATAAAATATTCCAAATAGAATGTGATGCTAGTGGAGTAGGTATATGTGATGTTGTGTTCTAAGAGAACAAGCCAAGCTTTCTTTAATGAAGAATTGAGTGAATCTCGGCAGAAATGAAATACATACGATCAAGAGTTCAACGCAGTAGTTAGAGCTTTTAAGCAGTGGGAACATTATTTGGTTCAAGGGAGTTCATTTTGTTCACCGAGCACCAAACTTTGAAGTTTCTAGACAACTATAAGGTGACAAAAATGCATTGTTGGTGGATAAGTTTTCTTTTAGTATTTAACAAGAGTGAGGAGCTCTTAACAAAGTGCCATATGTTTAGAATAACATCATTGACAATTACCTATGAACAAGCTATTGTGGGCTTTATATTTATGAAAGAATTGTATTATAGTGATGTTGAATTTAAGGAAATATGGGCCAAGTGCAACAAGAAGCTAAGGGGGCACTTTCGTTATAGAACTGAAGCTAGGGATGACATCTGTATCACGAACACCTTACTGCCTTGCGCCTGTAGAAATGACAAAGTTACAAAAGTAGTTGAAGGACCTTACAAATGACGGGTTCATCCGCCGAGCAGCTCACTGTGGGAGAATCAATGATATTCGTAAACAGAAAAACGAGAGTTTTAAACTCTGCATTGACTATCGAGTATTGAAAAAAGTAACTATGAAGAATACGTATCCATGGTCAGGAATTGATGAGCTATTCGAGTAGTTGCAAGACGCTTCGTGGTTCTCTAAAATTTATTTGGCATCACGTACCACCAGATTCCGATAGCAAAAACGGTTTTACATAAAAAGGCTTTTCTAACTAGGTATGGATACTTCGAGTTGGTAGTAATACCCCTCAGGATTAACTAATGCGCCTGTTGCGTTCATGAAATTGATGAATAATATTTTTCAGGAGTACTTGGATAAATGTGTGATTGTATTCATTGATGATATTCTAATTTACTCAAGGAGCCGAGAGGACCATGAGAGACACTTGCGGATTGAGTTGGATAAATTATAGGAACAACAAGTGTATGCAAAGTTGAGTAAATGCAATTTTTGGTAGATGAAGATTGGATTCCTCAGGCACATCGTCTCGGAAATCGGTTTTCCAGTGGACCGAGAGAAGATAGTCTCGATAACCAACTGGCCAATGTCTAAGAGCGCCACTGAGATGTATAGTTTCCTTTGACTCGTAGGTTTCTATCGGAAGTTTGTGAAAGGATTTGCTAGTGTGGCTAAACTGATGACTAGACTCACATGAAAAGATGTGAAGTTCGAGTGGACTGATGATTTTGAGAACAATTTTGAAAAACTGAAAAAACATGTGACAGAAACACCTATGTTAGTATTACTAAGGACAAGAATACCGTATGTGGTGTATACAAACGGATCTGGATCTAGGTTATGGTGTGTGCTGATGTAGGATGAAAAATTCATTGCTTATGTGTTGAGACAACTAAGCCCGCACAAGACTAACTACCTAACTCATGATCTAGAATTGGCAACTGTTGTATTTGCTCTCAAGATTTGGCGTGTGTACTTGTATGGGGGAAAGGGTTCAGATCTATATGGATCATAAGAGTTTTAAGTACATATTCACGCAATCACACCTTAACCTTAGATAAAGAAGGTGGATGAAATTGCTAGCAGACTATGACTTGGACATTGCAGACCATTCTAGCAAAGCTAATTTGGTAGATGATGCTTTAAGCAAGCGTAGGAATGATGTTTTGAGTGAGATAGAGATGTGAGAACTGGATGAAACCTTGTGTACCCCAAAAATATATGCAACTTCGGCTGGAGGGACGTCGTCGGATTGGAAGTTGTAAACCAGGCGGATTTGATATGGAGAATACTAAAGCACAAAATCTTGATACCACATTGAAGAAAGCGGTGGAAAGAGATGTAGAGGGGCACCTCACTGCGGGGAATGGTATGTACAAGTATAATAATTGCATTAGTGTTCCAAATGAAAAGGGTTTGAGGAACGAGATCTTAGCACATGCTCACAATTTGCGATTCTCCATTCATTCGGTAACAAATAAGATGTATCAAGACTCGAAATGGTATTATAAAAACCACAAGAGTTGGAAACTTAAGCCGAGGTATATGAGACCTTATATCATTACCAAAAAGATTGGGGTTGTACCTTATCGTTTGGCATTACCACAAGAGTTATCAGACTTCCATGATGTCTTCCACGTGTCAGTGCTACGGAAGGTCATCAGAGAACCAGAATTGGTCTTATCAAAACCACCATCACAATTAAACCAAAACTTTACTGCATTGAGTAAATTCGTAGGACCATCAAGATATGATAATCTAAGGAAAGAATACTAGGTCAGTCAAGTCAAGGTACGTTGGAAAAAAGACGAAATACAAACAAATACTTGGGAATTAAAAAACCAAATGTAGACAAACTATCCTGAATACTTTAAAATATGAGTAATGAACAAGCTAACGATTCGAATTCGATGATAAATTTTTTTGTGGTGGGGAAGAATTGTAACGAGCCAATCTTATAATCAAACCGAGAGGCCCAAAATGATCCCATTAGCGAGGCAAACCTAAGTAAAAAAATCCCATTTTTCCAATTGTGTATAAGAACAACCCTCAAGACAAGGCTCACTTTCCCCGGCCGCTGCCATAATATACATATTTATAGTAAACATTAGTATAAAATCTGAGAAAAGAAACAAATGGGTATTGTCTAATGATATGCTGTCATAATGATATCACTGATTGATGAAAACGAGAAATGTATTAGCAATTGGAATTGTCAGAGGCAATTAGAGGCGGAAGCACCGCATTAGGTCCTGCAGGAAATAATACTCCCATGGGTGTTATTAGATAGTTGTGTATGACGGCGCATGGGAGCACGATAAGACTCCCATAAGTGTGGATGGATGGTTGTGCCCGGCCACGCATGGAAGCACCCACCTTTATTTTTGTGGTGGTCTATGGATGTGTACGAGCTCCATAGGTAAAATGGCTGATGAGCCAAGAAATTTTTTGTGTGATAGTTGGATGGTTGTGTATTACCACATATGGATAGCGAGGAAGAAGTGCTTAGGCATGAGGGATCCAGATGGCAAAGGGGTCAGCGTGGAGAGGCACATGATGACCTATTCCGTTTTGGACAGAGAAGTTGGTGGAACAAAGTTGCGCTTATGTGTTGTATGAGTGTCTTGGAGACGTAGTTACTTATTTGCTTTAGTTTTAAATTTCATATTTTGTAGATGTATTTGTTATCGAAAATTCGTAAGTGCTAAGGTTTATCGTTACTGTGTAATCTTTGATTACTCACTCTTTCACTTTTTCTTGTATATGATCGTGAAGAGTAGTTGTATTTGATTGTCCAATTGCCGTTAGATTTAGGATGTATATATCATATAATTATTTTTATTTTTTAAAGTATTTATAGAGTTATTATTTTGATGTTAAGTTAGATTAGTTTAAACAATATTAATAAATTAAATTGGTCATTTCGGTTTATTATTGATCGCGTATTTTATAAGTTATCTTGTGACCTACTGAAAAAGTAAAATACAACTGTTACAAATCGAATAAGACATTTTGTAATATGACTCGATGCATGTATGTTTCAATAATGGATTTGTCGATTGCCCATATCTAAATACAGTTGATCAGAAAAGAACGTTATGAATACTTATCATGGTTGGCAAAAATCATAAAGGTTGGTTAAAAGTGGAACTTATATGGTGTGAACAACCAAACAAAATTCACTCTTAGAATAAAACTTCAATCTAGGATGGTGTCGTTGTATTAGTTGTTTTTTTGGGTGAATGCTCCTTTGCTCTACGTAGAGCCTAAACGTAAAATCTTATGATTTATACAAACAATAAATGAATGGTTAAATAACGATGTCGGTGACAGATATGAAGGCAAAAGCTCGTGAAGTTGTTGTTGACACTTACGACATTGACGAAGACCTAACACCCAATGATAATGACATAATGATGAATCTCTCACTATCTACAGTTGGACCTATTTGTTTTGTTCATCTAGATGTTCTATCTATATAGGGAAATTGGATAATGTTTTTTTTGTCAATTATTCATCTCAAACTAGATGAAAACAACTAGATTTTATGTATATAAAATAAAATTTAGAGTTTGAATAGACTAGATATATCCAAACGTGATTTCCACCAAAAATGTGAATTTACTTTTTTCTGTCAAAAACATCATTTAGTGTTTTTGCAAAACACAATTTCACATTTTACCACCAAAATAAAATTGTATTATTATAATTTATAAATAAAATAGTATTTTATAAAAAATTTGTTTTAAATCTAATACGATAAAATTAAAATTATAAAAATAATATAAATTTTATGTGAAAATTATTATTTATTTTAAAGAATTTTAAAATAAATAAAACATTATGTTTGGAGTTTTTTTTTCAATTAGGATTTAAATTTGTGTTAATATTGAAAAATTAAAATAATGGTGTTTCATTTACATTAAAACTATTGAATAGTATTATTTTAGAAAAAAATTATTATAATATAATATAGTCTATGTTTTACTAACAAAAACCTAATTGTGTATTTTCTGCCCAAACATTCAATTCGGTAGTTTCTTACCAAAAGCAAAATTGCTAATATCTACAAGATCTTGTCTAAGGTAAGAGGTTTTAAAGTATCTCTTAGGAAATTGGTATGTCATTGGAGAGCTCATGTGTAACATATGTCTCTGACTTACACAAAGACGTCATGTCACTCTATTACACAGGATAACTTTTCACATTTCAAAGTCTCATTTTTATTCTATAATTTAGTCTCAAATCCACTTTTATATGAAAAATAAATAATATACTAAAAATTATTTTTTCAAATTTATTATTTAAATTTAAAACACCAAAAATAAAATTTTTAAAATACCATAAATTATTATGTAAAAATAATTATTTACCTCAAATAAATTATATATAAAACTAAAACATAATGTTTGCATTTATTTTTTCTGATCAATTGTTTAAATTTTTTTTATTAAAAAGAGATTTTAACTTATTTTAATATTAAATTTATACTATTTAAATTATTAATATTATAGTTAAAATAAAATTTTTTAAAAAATACTATTTTAAACAATTGCCTCTAACGATTAAAAAGAAAAATCAAATACGAAATAAAAACATCTGAAAACCCAACAGAGTCAATGGTATTGATCGGTGGCATGGTTATCCACATTTTTGACTGAGGTAGAGATCCCACTATTCAGTGTTAGTGTTTTGAAATTTTTACGGTTATGAAAAAAAAGAATATATAATGTAATCAAAATTTTATTAATTTGATTGTATTACATTCAAACTTGTGTTTCAAAAACTAGACTCGATCTATACTTGAAAACAACATGACTATATAATTGAAAAGATATAACTATACGAAATGACAATTCGTGACTTTTAATTAATAATTAACTTATACGAATATGACTTTGTTTTATACGAGATTTGATTATATTTTAATATTCCTCTTTAATCATATCTTGGCTTCACTACAAAATATCTTTTAAGATCTTCAAACCTTGAATCGCTTAATGTGTTTGTAAAGATATTTGCGAGTTGATCTTCGCCTTTGCAATACTCCAGTTGAATGAGTCATTTTTGCTCGGCTTGACGTACAAAATGGTAATAGATCTCTATATGTTTTGTTCTTTTATGCTGCATCGGATTCTTTCCAATTGCTATTGCCGACTTGTTGTCACATAAGATGGGGTTGCCTTCTTCAAAATTTAGTCCAAAACCCTCTAAAAGTTTTTGTAACCATATGGCTTGGTTTGTCGCTACACATACGACGATATACTCTGCCTCTACCGTTGATTGAGTCATTGTTTTGTGCTTACTTGACTGCCAAAAAAACATAGCATATCAAAGACTAAAAACATAATCTGGTGTGCTCTTCTTGTTTTTAGTAAAACCACTCCAATCTCTGTCTGAGTAGCCTATTAATCTTAGTGTCTCCATGCTTGTAAAAATACTCCAAAACTTGACGTTCCTTTGATGTATTTTAACACTTTTTTGGCTTTTTGATAGTGCTTCACACGGGGTGATGACATGTATCTTTAGAGATAGGAGCTTGCGTACATCACATGAGATCTTGAGGCACATAAATACATAAGCCCTCCAACAATGCTCCAATACTTAGTTAGATCTCCATATTCTTTGTCATCTTCTACTCCTTTTTCTTGTGGTGTAAGTAGAGTTCTTACACTCTTGATTTCTTTCATTCCAAACCTATTAATAAAGCTTGAATATTTTTCTTGTGAAAGAAATATGCCGGGATGATCTTGAATTATTCCCATCCCAAGAAAGTAATTCAACAATCCAAGATCCATCATCTCAAATTCATTATTCATATTTTCTTTGAATGTGTTGCTGAGATGAACATTGCTCCCTATGATGATGATATCATCAACATATAAGCTAACGATCAACACATCTCTTCCTTTTTTCAAAATGTACAAAGCCGCATCATTCATAATTTTTTCAAAACCATTTTGAATGAAGTATGATTCTATTCTTCCATACCATGCATGTGGGGCTTGCTTCAAACTGTATAAGGCTTTATATAGCCTTAACACTTTTTCTTCTTTTCTTTCATTCAGAAAATCAAGTTGTTGTGTGACATAAACCTCTTCTTTTAGTTCTCCATTTAGAAAGGCTGATTTTACGTCTATTTGATACAATCTCCATTCCATTTGAGCCGCATATGCAAATATAGCTCGTATTGTATCATGTCTTGAGACTGAGAAAAATGTCTCAAGATATTCAACTCCATAGAAAAACCTCTTGCAACTAGACTCGCCTTACGTTTAATTGGAATACCGCTCGCATCCGTTTTGATCTTATAGATCCACTTCACGCTTATGACATTTTCTTCTCCGGCTTGTCTACTAGTTTCTATATCTTGTTCTTCTCAATCATTTCTATTTCATCATTCATGGTCTTGCTCTACTCTTTACTACCACAAGCTTCATTGTAAGTTTTTCGTTTTTCATGTGCGAGAAGGCAAGCTTCTATTATTTGAGCCGCTTCTTCAACCTCCACTCTTGGTTCTATTTGCATGATTTCACTCATATACTTGTATTTCTTTGGTAGTTAAGAAGTTTCTCCTTCTCCATTGTTATCATGGTCACCATATTAAAGAGAAACAGGGTTGGAGATACTTTCATTCTGATCTCTTGATGCTTGTAGTTCATTCTTGGATAAAACAACAATCTTCTTGACTTCTTCTTGTTTATCCTTATCCCACTTCTTATTTTCTTCAAACTCAACATCTCTTGATACTTCAATCTTCTCATTCTTCAAGATAAGAACTCTATAGCCTTTGGATTAATTGCTATAGCCGACAATGATTCCACGCTTTGCCTTAGCGTCAAACTTTCTCCTTTTTTGATCCGCAATATGCATGTAGCATATGCTTCCAAATATTTTCAAGTGTGATACGTTTGACTTGAGTCCAACCACTCTCTATAGGCGTTCATCTTCAATTGTCTTTGATGGTAGAGGGTTCTGTACGTAAGCCAAGGTGTACTGCTTCTGCGCATAACTTGAGCGGTAAGCCTTGCTCAACAAGCATTTTTTTGCCATCTCCACAAGAATTTATTCCTATGTTATGCTGCACCTTTTTATTGTGGTCAATGAGGCAATGTAACTTGCCTATTGATTCTTTCACCAATGTAACTTGCCTATTGATTCTTTCTTCTTTACAAAAATGGTTGAATTCTTGTGAAGTGAACTCACCACCTACATCAGATTTTAACGTATTGATGTTATAATCTGATTGTTTTTTTATCATCTCTTTGAACTTTTTGAACATTAAAAAGGTCTCAGATTTTTGTTTTAGGAAGTACCCAACACATGTGAGAATAGTTATCCAAAAATAACAGAAAGTAACAGCTTCCATCAAGGGATTTGTATTGCATCGGTCCACATACATTCGTATGCAAAATCTCAAGTTTTTGGCTTGTCTTAGTTTGAGATTCTTTTGAAAAACTTTTGCGTAATTACTTTCCAATATTACATGGCTCACAAACTTCTTTGTTGAATTTAAACTTTGGTAACCTATTTACCAAATCTTTGTCTTGCATTTGTTCCAACCGTGTGTTGCCTACATGACCATGCCATGTTTCCATTTCTTCTTGCTCACTAGTATTGATGGCTTCTTCTTGAACTGAATTTAAATTGATTCTGAAGCTCTTGCGAGTCATTGGAATATCCATAATCTTTTTGTCATTTGCATCTAGAATGATGCATCTCTTCTCTTTAAAACATACTCGATAGCCGTTTAAAATAATTTGAGGAACACTAAAAAAACATTTCTCCAAACCATGCACCAAGAAAATGTTTTTGATGACTTTCTTGCCATAACTTGTCATGACAGTAATATCTCTTTTACCGGTGTCATTAGTGTTTCTCCGTTTCAGAGTTTAATCGAACCTTGATATTTCTATCGATTTTAGAAAAGTATCTCTTTTTTTTTTATCATATGGTTAGTGCACCCACTGTCTACTAACCAAATATCTTTTTTTAATGTTGTTATTCTTCATTTGAACTAAACAACATGTGGTCTTCACCAAAGTCTTCCTTTTCGAGACTTACATGTACTCTTTCTTTTTTTTTTGAGCGAAGCACATTTGAGTAGTGCCGAATCTTACCACAATTATAACACGACTTGTTACTTCTTTTATTTTTTCCATGATCGTTTTCTTTCGATTTCTTCAAATACTCATTTTCTGTGTGGTTACTTCGCTTGCAAAGCTCACAATACTTCTTGCCTTCATTGACCTGGCTCTTGTTGTTGTCTCATTTGAAACTGGATTTTCTTCCTCTGTCGCAAGCATTAAATGCTCCTTCATTGGTACCTTCTTCTTTTGCAGCCATTCTTGTTTCATGTGTTTTAAAAATACGTCATTGTTAGTGAAGTCAAATCGCGAATTTGCTCTAAAACGCTAACAATATTATCGAACTTGGCTGGGAGAGAGATAAGTATCTTCTTTATGAGTTAATAGTTGTTTTTTTCACCATGATAAGTTAATTGATTTTTCATAGCAGTTAACTTATCGGTGAATATCTTAATGTATTCGTTATCATATATTTTCAAATTTTCGTACTCCCTACGAAACGATGGCAATTTAACCAATTGAACTTGAGGAAAACCTTGATACTCAGGCTTCAATACATCTCATACCTCTTTTGATGTTGATGATGCCACAATGCATGAGAATATTTGATCATTTACGACAGTTTACAAAATTTGCAATGCAATCATATCATTCGACATTGCTTCTTCTTTAAGCGATTTTGTCCTCGCTGTTTCAAGGGTTTCTTACTCTTGTATTGGTTGGACCGGGACGTCTTTTTCAACCACGGATCACAGTTTTCTAGTTTTAAGAATGGTTGTTATCTTAATGATGTAGAAGTCATAATTCTCCACAACGAATATAAGGACCACTTGATGTGAAAAACCTTACATGGTCTCGACTTATTTTGCGATTAACCTATGCGATATCTTTTTGTTGTTATGTTCTTGTTGTAAACGAATTCTCTCCAGTTGTCTCCAAGGTGTTTCGGTGTCTCTCGCAATTGCATCTTCATGATCTCGGAAATCTTGCATGTTGGCGAGGATGCGCTCTCATCCTTATCTTAGATTGATCGTTCTCTTTTAGATAAAATAAAAATTGTATATTAAGCTTGAAAGGAAGACGCACATGGGGTGAAAGTGTGGACGAATTTAAGATGCTAAATTCAGATCCAACAGTTGCATCCTAGCATCCGAATGAGGGTTGTTAATTTATTTTCAATGATTTCGATTATGAAATCTTAATCCCAAGAACATCTAGATTTGATTTAGTTCAACCTAATATTGTAGAAGAAGAAGAAAATACTAACCTTGATCCATGAAGAATTGGATTGATTTTCTCCTCCCTTTGATTTCTTCCTTAATCTCTTCTTTAATGATTCTTTTGATGAATTAAGAATCAATTATAACTTTCTCTCTTTAATGGTGTATATTTTCTCTCTCTAAAAGTTGTAAATTCAAACGACACACTCACACCTTTTTGAAGAGTTGTGATGGTTTTATAACCATTAAAAAATAACCACCCTTATATATATAACATTATCCATATGTAGTTATAATTATTCTTTTATTAACTACTAATGCATTATATATAAATGTATTTAAACATTAGAGAAAGTTACTTATGAAATATGATAAGATAAGGGAGGAGGGTTATCAATACACCCAAATTCTAATATCGTTAACCGAAACCGATTCATCACGGTATCATCTTTTATATATTAGAATTATGAACATTAATATGAACTTGATCCGTATAATTAAACCGAAAGACACATAGGTCACATACAAGAATATAAATATTCTTACATTCTCTCACTTGACCTTGTGTCGACTTGATGATTCAACAACCTTAATGTTCACTTTACATCAAGTTCATTTTAATTTAAACTATCATAATAAAATTAGAATTGATCGGATCATGGCGGTCACACATCATTAGACGACATGATCCCTTCCATGTATCACAAAACAATCCCAACTTCATATATAGTTTCTTTATATTGAGAATAACCTTAATTCTCAATCTAATCATATGTTATCAGAGAACCATAAGTGTATACACATATTTTAATGATAACATATTTATTAAAACCACAAACATAACTTAAATTGAATTCATAGTGTCATACATATAATGAACATATCATAATCATAATAGCAAGGCTTTGTCTATAATACCCATATGCTCTACATGACCAATAAACATTTTGGGTGGTAGTCCTTTAGTTAACGGATTCGCTACCATCATATCTGTTCTTATATGTTCAAATGACACTCTATGTTTCTGTACTTCTTCTTTGACAGCTAAGTACTTTAACTCCATGTGCTTAGCACCTTTAGAGTACTTGTCATTCTTTGAAAAAAAGACAGCTGCAGAATTATCACAATAGATTCTCAGCGGCCTCGCTATAGTGTCGACAATACGAAGTCCCGAGATAAAGTTCCGCAACCACAATGCATGCATTGTGGCCTCAAAGCATGCCAAAAATTTGGCCTCCATAGTGGAAGTAGCAATGACGGACTGTTTTCCACTTTTCCATGATATTGCTCTCCCAGCTAATAGGAACAAATAGCCAAACGTCGATTTTCTACTGTCAACGCATCCGGCATAATCTGAATCTGAATATCCAATGACCTCAAGGTGATCAGATTTCTTGTATGTAAGCATGTACTATTTGGTGCCTTGCAAGTACCTGAGAACCTTCTTTGCAGCTCTCCAGTGGTCCATTCCGGGATTACTTTGATATCGACCCAACATACCAACCGAAAAGCTGATATCTGGCCGAGTACATGTTTGAACATAGTTCAAACTCCCAACCACTGATGCATATGGAATTCTTTCCATTTCCTTACGCTCTAATTCATTTTTAGGACATTGCATTTTACTGAATTTGTCCCCTTTCTGAATTGGAGCTATCCCTGTGGAGCATTTGTCCATTTTATATCTCTCTAAAATCTTATTGATATATCCTTTTTGAGACAATCTTAACAATCCTTGTTCTCTATCTCGAAATATTTCTATTCCGATCACATATGATGCCTCACCCATATCTTTCATTTCAAAGTTCTTAGAGAGATACTTCTTTATATCATGTAACATGCCCATGTCGTTTGTAGCAAGCAAAATATCATCAACATATAAGACTAAAATCACAAACTTGCTCTCACTAACTTTAATGTAGATACATCGATCAACGATGACTTCTACAAAACCGTATGACAAGATGATATCATTAAACTTTAAATACCATTGTCTAGAAGCTTGTTTTAGTCCATATATCGACTTTCTCAGCTTACATACCATATGTTATTTTCCCGTGACCACGAAACCTTCAGGTTGGTCCATATATACTTCTTCCTCAAGTTCTCCATTTAGAAAGGCGGTTTTCACATCCATCTGGTGAAGCTCTAGATCATAATGAGCCACCAAAGCCAAAACAATTCTTAGAGAATCCTTCTTTGAAACCGGAGAAAATATCTCTTTATAGTCAATACCATCTTTTTGGGTGAAACCTTTAGCAACAAGACGAGACTTGTATATTTCAATGTTACCTTTCGAGTCGCGTTTGGTCTTAAATACCCATTTAGAACCAATGGTTTTGAAACCGTTAGGCAACTCTACTAAGTCCCATACATTGTTATCACCCATAGATTTTATTTCTTCTTTCGAGGCAATTAACCATTTTTCAGAATTGTCACTTTTCATGGCTTTTTGAAATGAGCACGGATCTTCATCAATGCTTAAGTCACATTCACTTTCAATAGCATAAACCACATAGTCATTTGAAATAGCAGATCTTCTTTCTCTTCCAGATCGCCTTAATAGTTCTTGTGGTACACTATTCTCTTCTTGAATTGTAACCGGTTCATTAATTGTATTTTCTACTAGCGGGATTGACACATCATTATGTTGTTCTATTGCATCGTTTAACTGTGATGCAACAATAGGAACAACAACCTCAGGTGCAATGATAGGTGAAGGAACATCAACATGGACTTCCTGAATGTCTACTTTTCGTGGTTCACCACTCCCACTAGTTTCAGCATTTTCAATGAACCTAGCATTACCGGTCTCCACTATTCTCGTACTATGGTTAGGACAATAAAATATATACCCCTTTGATTTTTCAGGATAACCAATGAAAAATCCACTGATAGTCCTAAAATCAAGTTTCTTTTCATGTGGGTTATACAACCTTACTTCTGCTAGACAACCCCAAACACGTAGATGTCTTAAACTAGGTTTTCTTCCCGTCCATAGTTCATAAGGGGTCTTAGGAACAGCCTTGCTAGGAACCCGGTTCAGCAAATACGTTGCAGTTTTTAATGCATATACCCACAACGAAGAGGGTAAAGAGCAATTACTTAACATGCTCCTAACCATATCCATTAAAGTATGATTCCGCCTCTCAGCTATACCATTCTGCTGAGGAGTACTAGGCATTGTATATTGTGCACAAATACCTTTACTTTCAAGTAACTTTGCAAATGAACCTGGACATTGTCCATTTTCATTGAATTTTCCATAAAACTCACCACCTCTATCAGATCTCACAACTTTTACCTTTTTATCTAACTGCCTTTCCACCTCGTCAACGAACACCTCTAGGACATTCACAGATTTGGACTTTTCATGCAGCAGATATGTATATCCATAACGTGAGTAATCATCGATGAAGGTGATAAAGTATTTTTCACCACTCCAAGAAGGAGCATCTAAAGGGCCACAAATATCGGTATGTATTAACTCAAGAAGCTGAGTGCTTCTTGTGGCTGATTTCTTTGTTATATGTTTAGTCTGCTTTCCTTTAATGCAGTCTACACATACATTTAGATCACAAAAATCCAATGGAGGAAGAATTTCATTCTTTACCAACCTCATAATTCTTTCTTTGGAAATATGACCTAATCTTTGATGCCATAATAAAGCAGAATTTTCATTCGATGCACTACGTTTAATGCCTCGACTTTCAATAATAAATAGGAATTCAGAAAATTTTGTATCAAGATTGAATTTATAAAGTGAATCAAACAAAGCACCACTACCATAAAAGTAATCATTTCGGTACAAAGAGAAAACACCATGTCTAACCTTAAAAACAAATCCTAAATTATCCAGTCTACTTACGGAAACAAGATTTCTAGCACATTCAGGTACATAGAGACATCCTTCAAGATCTACATGACACCTAGTGTCTAAAATCAATCTGTAAGTCCCAATGCCTTCAATTTGTGCCTTCATCCTGTTCCCCATGAACAAGTATTGTTCAGTTCCTCTTATGGGCTTGATCGATCTGAATCCCTGTTTAATATGAGACACATGAGTAGTAGCACCAGAATCTAACCACCAAGAATTATTAGGCACTTCTATAAGGTTCAATTCAGAGCAAACAAAACTATGATGTTTACCTTTCTTGTCGAACCAGGCCTTTCGTTTCAGACAATCTTTCTTGAAATGTCCCGTTTTCTTGCAAAAGAAACATTTCATCTCTTTATGGATTTTGCTTTCAAATCCTTTCACAAAAGCTTTATCCTTCCTTTTGTCCTTTTTACTCGGTTTTGCCTTATAGCTGCTAGAACTTCCAAGACCTACGAGATTCGCAACTTGGTCCTTCATTTTCTTTAATCTCCCTTCCTCTTGAACCAACATAGCCTTTAGTTCTTTAAAATTCCATTTATCTTTAATGGTGTTGTAGTTCACCTGGAATTGGCTAAATTCAAAAGGTAGGGAGTTCATAATAAATTGGACCAAAAACTGCTCATGAACCTCCATTCCCATGGATGTTAACTTTGCTGCCAAGTTAGACATGTGCGTGACATGATCATGGATTGGTTGAGACCAGTCAAACTTTTTTGTAGTTAGCTCACTCATTAGGCTTCCTACAATCGACTTATCAGCCAAATCCGATTGTGAATACTCCTTAATTTTCTGTATGAATTCCCTTGCTTTCTTTGTCTTAGGCATAGATGGCTTAATACTTTCTGTCATCGTCATCTTCATAAGGTTCAAACTCAGCATGTTAGATCGCTCCCAAGTCTCATACCGAGTCTTTTCAGTTTGGGAGCTATCATCTGTAATGGCTGAGGGTTCCTCATCCGTAAGGATTGCAAGGTCGAGTGCCATAATACCCAATGTGAACCGGATATGTTCTGACCACTCTCCATAATTGAGCCCATTAAACTTGACGACAGAATTAGCGGATGCATACAAATTTGATGAAGCTGCAAAACATTTATACATACTTACTTATTATTACTTTGAGACTTTATTATAGATTCAAATATCTAATCATAAACTTATAAAACATGTATTCAAGTAACCTTTGGGTAATACTTTAAATACAAACATTTTTAGCGATGTTAAATTTATTCTTTAACAATTAATCATATCACATAAAATCAAATAATTAGGCTACTTTTGGGTATGCATAATATCGGCTATAGTGAAATGATTAGTTCTTTTCATATTAATAACTATATCATATGATCTACCTTTGGGTCATCTCCTAGAATATAGATATTAAAACAATTGATCAATTAAAACTTTAATGTCATTTATAACATCACTTTAATTATGATCAATTGATAAACTTTACTATTTTTAATATTTATATCTATTATAAAATGCCACTTTGGTGACTAACATGTTATATAAAATATAAACATTAAAAATTTAAGAGATAAAATATCTTTATATTTTATTAACATTTCAAAATACAATATAACTATTTCTATTAAATCAGCGGAAACTTTATTGTACACTTATATATATAAATTTTTTATATACATAAGCAAATTTATTTAATCAAATATATATATTTTACTGCACATACTTTATGATTTTATCTTAATCAATAAATGTCATTTATTATGATTCATGAGAGAAAATCGATTCATAATATGTACCTATTTAATTTTTTTTTTTAATTGCCTTTTAAAATTATAATTTAATGAAAATAACTAACCATTTATAATGATTAAATAAATAATTGAAAACTTTTATTATACAATAGTTATACCATTACTTCATGCACTTTAATGTGCAACTTATGATTTTGAGAAAAGAAACCGTGATCTTTAAAATTTTTAAACTTCATGCACTTTGATGCATTTCATGCAATTCATACATTTCATGCACTCTAATGTATTTTTTAATTAATATTTAACGTATCTATCAATTTTTTTTATGAACATTAATGATTGTTATAAAACCTTAAGGCAATCAACCTTAACATCAAAACCTAATCTACATGATTTTCATCATGAAAATCAATAACTAATTTTATGGTGAATTTAAAACAAATCTAGTTTTTCTCTGATACCAATTGTTAATATATTTTCAATGATTTTGATTATGAAATCTTAATCCCAAGAACATCTAGATTTGATTTAATTCAACCTAATATTGTAGAAGAAGAAAATACTAACCTTGATCCATGAAGAATTGGATTGATTTTCTCCTCCCTTTGATCTCTTCCTTAATCTCTTCTTTAATGATTCTTTTGATGAATTAAGAATCAATTATAACTTTCTCTCTTTAATGGTGTATATTTTCTCTCTCTAAAAGTTATAAATTCAAACAACACACTCACACCTTTTTGAAGAGTTGTGATGGTTTTATAACCATTAAAAAATAACCACCCTTATATATATATAACATTATCCATATGTAGTTATAATTATTCTTTTATTAAGTACTAATGCATTATATATAAATGTATTTAAACATTAGAGAAAGTTACTTATTAAATATGATAAGATAAGGGAGGAGGGTTATCAATACACCCAAATTCTAATATCGTTAACCGAAACCGATTCATCACGGTATCGTCTTTTATATATTAGAATTATGAACATTAATATGAACTTGATCCGTATAATTAAACCGAAAGACACATAGATCACATACAAGAATATAAATATTCTTACAGTTCGGACTTGAGATGTGCACTTTTGGTTGAAATATTTCAAGATATATGCGAGGGTTTTAATCCATTTTCAAAATTTATGTCAAGTACTTTTAAATTTTAATGTTAACTACTTTATCGTAATTTCATATTCTTTAGAGAAAAATATTTGAGCTCTACTTTGAATACTAAAATGAGATTAATGCGGGTGACAAGTTAACTCGGCTTTTTACTTAAGTCATTTAAAAATTTAATTTTTGATTGTGGCCATTTAGGGGCCCAGATTAAAACTAACTTATACACTATATGAAAGTCATTTGGGACTGACTTAGGGCCATTGAGATAATTGATAGATTGATTCACATTTTTTAAGATTGATATTGCGATCGTCTAGAGATGGAGATTAAGATCATTTGGATACCAAGATTGATGTCGTTTGAAGATCAAGATTGAAGTCATTTATGGATCAACTTTCAAATCGTTTAAAAATCGAATATGAAGGTCGTTTAGAGATGCATTTGAACGTTGTATCGGGAGCTCATGTTGGAATTCGGTTTTACGTAAGTGTCTGTCGATCACTTTCCGATGAATTTTCTATCGAAGATGTTAAAATCGAAGTTCGTTTGAATGAAAAATGAGTGTGTAAAGTGGATTGCTTGATAAAAATAAAATTAACAAATGTAATTTGTTCTACATTAAAATTAGAGGTAAAATCTCTCTTGTATATCAAGCGGAGAATTTATAACAAAACTTAAAACTTTGTATACACTATGGTGTATTAGTGGAAAGAGATAACCAAACTCGAGTTTCGAGTTTTCAAAATTTAGCAAATGCACAATAGTTGGTACAATTATTATTGTGGTTTGGTTCAAACCCTATTTGTTATTTGTTGAGTAAGTCAACTAGTTAATATCTCCTTAATTGAGTTAAGTTACAATATACAACCAAATTCATTTGGTTTATTGTTTTGTAAAATAAAAATCATAACGGTTTTTTAGTAGAGAATCAATTCTCATTAAAAATAGAATAATCTCTTTATAAGCTCATATGTTGAGCATTAAGAAAAAGATGGATGAAAAAAAGAAACTTTTAGTTTTCTCATTCTAAAAGTGTAATAAAAATATATACAAAATTCCTCAAATGTTGAGTCTTATAATGCAACATAAAAAAGCGTTCGTTAGATTATATTCATGTTCTTGGGTTGTGCAAGACAGAATAGTTGCAGTTTTATCCTGGGGTTCAGCACGCCATGCAACCGTCACACTATGGGGCATTTTCCGAATTAAGAAAACAATGTCTCGTCTATACAAATCCAGTTTTTCTAAAATTTTTGTATCGGTAATTTTATATTTTATTATATGTAATTTTATTCACTTGCGTCACATTGTACAAATTGCGTTCTTAAAATCTTACTTCTGAAAATTTCGTTATGTTTATTTAGACTAACAAAAACTAATAATTTTGTGAAGTGTTTATGTCATAAGAACAGAAATTTGGATGTACGATAATTCTTCGTTCACTCTCAATATATCTTTGAGTTTGTAATTTTGCAAAACGAAAAAAAAAGTATCAATAAAATAGAAACGTTAACAGTAACGTTTATGATGGCAACAATTATAGTGAGTCGATACCCCAAATTGGGAGCGGTATACCACTAGTGACTTTGTTTGCAATATAAATGGAATTTTGATGTTTATCTTAATGTGTGAATCCTATTGATTTGGTGGTAATATTTACCATGAGTCTTGTGAGTCGACGCATCAATTTCGTATTGGCAGTGGTTGCCTCATGTGATTATGTCAATAATGTTTAAAACGATACCTTTAAAATCATCAATTAGTTCAAAAGCAAAATGATTAAAATAAGTTTAGTAGAAAATACCACAAGTATGATATGTCAAAAAGCTGATGTGTGTCTAACAAAATTGATATATATTTTAATAAATATATAGATTTGTTGAGACGCATGAATATGATTTTTAAAAAAATTAAAGCGAAAAAAAAATTGGAAAATAAAACAACATGAGAAAATATGAAAATAGTTATATGTGATAAAGGAAAATATTTTTTGATGAAAAAATAATGCCTTATTTCAAATAAATAACATTATTTATCAAAAAGAAATTTTCGTGATCATTCGAATCAAATGGAGTTGTGGGATAAAAAAAATCTTAAATTCATAAAAAGATGATGAATGCAAAATTGCATTATTTTAAATTTTCTCGGAAAATATGGAGAAAAACGTTGCTTACCACATTGCTTACCACATGTCATTGACAAGATGTCATATAAACTTTGAAAGGTAAAGTACATTCGTACAAATACCTAAAAGTGTGGGGGTGCGTACAAAAGTTGTACTATGACCTTCTGAATAGTCACAATATAACCAAAAAAATATATTGTATATAGAGGTTTAGTCATGTTTTTTAAAAAACAAACAAAAACCATTATATAATTGATCTTAAATGGTGTAATCTCAATAGATTATATCTAATTGAATGACAAACTTGGATCCATATATTAAAACTGTCATGAGATTAAATTATAAAATCATCAAGAGGAATGGGTTTAAAGCATATGATTTAAGATGAAGTTTGATGGTAATTCTACCTACGTGACTGGAGGTCCAAAGATGTAGGTTCAAAGGACCAACTAAATCAAACAGAATCTGAAAGAGCACTGTGAGACTTACGTCTCTACCCTGTTCCTAGGATGATGTACATCGTTTCCTGTATGTGTGTAGGATAAGCGTTGGTTTTAATGATTTGAGACCATAGTTTTGAGATATAATTGAAGTATTACAAGATGCTCCTTAAAACAAAGCTAATGGTGAATCACTTTGTGAGTGTGAAATGAGGTCGTTTCTAGGATAATGAAGGAAATGTTATATTCTTTAAGTTCACTCATGATTAAACCAGGCATGTTCACGGCCAAAATAAACACAACAGAGAACCTAGTTCTATGAAAAACAAAATTGTGCTATAGTTATTGTCTAGGTTTACATAAAAGCCCGGACGGTTCAAGACATCATGTTCACCTTCTGGTCGAGTAAATCCAATAGCTATTAACAATGATTGGTTCAAGACTGAAAAATGATACCAACTCATATACAATGGATTTTTCGTTTGTACTCTCGAAAGTCCTTCTGTCTAATCTATAAAATACGTCTAGTCAGTAGAGTCCATCGAGTATGTTAAGTCTGCATGTGTCTAGAGTCATTTCTATTCATGTGGGGGGGGGGGGATTGTTGGAACTCGGATTTACGGAAGTGTCTGTCGATCACTTTCCAGTGAATTTTCTAGCAAAAACGTTAAAACTAAAGTTTGTTTGAATGAGAAATGAGTGTCTAAAGTGGATTGCTTGATAAACATAAAATGAACAAATGTAATTTGTCCCACATTAGAGTTATAGGTAAAATCTCTCTTGTAAATCAAGCGGAGAATCTATAACAAAACTCAACACTTTGGATACACTTTGGTGTATTAGTGGAAAAAGATAACTAAACTCGAGTTTCGAGTTTTCAGAATTTAGCAAATGGACCAATAGTTGGTACAATTATTATTGTGATTTGGTTCAAACCCCATTTGTTATTTGTTGACTAAGTCAACTAATTAATATCTTCTTAATTGAGTTAAGTTGCAACATAAAACCAAATTAATTTGGTTTATTGTTTTGTAACATAAAAATCATAATGGTTTTTAGTGGAGAATCAATTTTTATTAAAAATGGAATAACCTCTTTATAAGCTCATATGTTGAGCATTAAGAAAAAGATGGAGGAAAAAAAGAAACCTTTAGTTTTCTCATTTTAAAAGTGTAACAAATACATATACAAATTCCTCACATGTTGAGTATGAGAGTGCAACATAAAAAAGCGTTAATTAGATTATGTTCTTGGATTGTGAAAGACAGAATTGTTGCAGTTGTATCCTGGAATTCGGAACGCCATCCAACCATCACAGTACGAGACATTTTCATAATTAAGAAAAAAGTATCGCACCTATGCAAATCCAGTATTTCTAAAATTATTATTTCGGTATTTTTAAATTTTATTATATGTAATTTTATTTACAATTATTCAGTTATCCACATTGTAGAAATCGTGTTGTTCATACAGCTCAATCTCTATTCAAGTTATTTTGAGATATTTTGAATGGGAAATCATTTCGAGAACTCAATCTATGTTGAGATCGGTTTGCCACCAAGTAGGTGGTCATGTTGAGAGTTTAAACTATGTTGAGGCCGTTTTGAGACTGATTAAGTGGGAGGTCATTTAGAGACCGAATTTGAGGTATTTTGGAAACCGAGTTTGAAATCGATTAATCGAGGTTTTGATCGTTTAGTGACCAAATTTGAGGACATTTAGAGACTGAGTTTGAGGTTGTTTAAATACGGAACTTCATATCATTTACAGACCAAATTTAAGGTTATTTTGATGAGAGCTCTAGTTGAGATCATTTAAAGACAGAATGAATGGTCGCATATTTTAAAAGATCAATCTATTTTGAAATTGTTTTGAGACTGAGTGAATTATCGTTTTGAGAGTTCAGTGTAGAGACCGTTTTGCGACCATGTACAGATAATAATAAAAAAAAATATCATTCGAGAGATCAAAATATGTCGAACCCATTTTTTATCGAATTATGCGTAATAATAAAACATTTTTATTGATTTCCTAGATACCTAGATACATGGATGAAAAGTATACTTTCGAAAATTAATTGATTTTGATTTAAATTGATGTTGCTATGATGCTTTTGATTGCAGAGCCACATGCTAGAGTTTTTTATTAAGTGCCTATTTGTTAAATAGTTCAGGTTGAGTACTTAGGAAAAAGAAACGGTGGACACTCAAATCTTGGTAGGATATTGTACGTAGTTCGATTACGAAATAACTGGAATATTAAAAACAGTTGAATACGGGTTGAATATACAGGTTTATGTGTGTAAACTCACATAACATTTATTAGAAATCTTTTAAATAAGTTCCTTACAATCTATTTAATCAGCTTTACACGATGTCATCCTTGACTCGCCCCTAAACGATTCCTAATCTACCCGAGCTCACTTGTGCGACACCTGTCACACACACTCTTTATACACTCGCCAAGTTTTTTCCTAACCCACGAGCTACACCCTTTTCTGACACTCCAAAAAACTAAACCTAGGGCTTTTCATCATATAACGATTTATATGAATCCATAGGAAACCATAGACTAATATTTAGTAAATCTCCAATATTCACTAAATATTATTCTTCCTTATTGTGTATATTCTTGTCTTGCATAATATTCTCCAAAGCTCATCCACTTGTACCGTGCCATGTCACACTTTATGAGCTCCAATCAGATTGCACCACATGTGCACCGTCCACCTGGACGACCCTTCTCTGTTGCACAATCTGTGCAACGTTCACCCTATTATGCAAAGTCTTGTCTTATACAATAGTTTTCATTGTTTATCCATCTGTGTCGTGTCTCGCCACACTTCATGAACTTCAATCATACTGCACCACCTGTGCACCTTACAGATGCACAATTCTTTGCTGTTGCACCACCCCTGCAACAACCACCTCATTATGCAGAGTTTTGTCTTGCACAATAGTCTTCACTGCTCATCCATCTGTGGCATGCCTCACCACACTTCATGAGCTTCGTCTTCACTGCTCATCCATCTGTGCCATGCCTCGCCACACTTCATGAGCTTTAAGATTGCACCACGTGTGCAACGTCCACGTTTGGACAATTTTTCATAGTTGCACAACATGTGCAATCTTCATCGATGCACCTCTGTGCTAACAATCTCCCCCCTTTTGGTCTAAGTGTGACACCTCAATGTACTTACATCAACCAAATGACCAAGCACACACATACAAACAACCAAACTTGTATAACATTCACAACAACCAGTAATGAACACAAAAATATCGATCGGATTTAGATTCTAGTATCCTAAGATACATCAGTTCTGAATCATAACACACACTTAAGCATCATAACACCACTTATACATTCGACCTGGTGAATACTCCCCCTATCGTTTGGGATTTGTCCCCCATGAGAGCTTTCGTCATCTCCAATACTCCTGCTTGTGACAGACAAATCAAAATATCTTCTCCCCCTACTTGAGTGTACACTTAGAGCAAAATTAGTAAAAGACAAAATTGTTGCACAATGATGCGACATCTGTCCAATTTCCTTAATTTTTCACTCTTAGACTTATGCTTTACACATCACAGGCAATTTGAATAGTTCTATCAGTGAAGTTTAAGTTCATTCATCATCCTGTCATACCCGAGAAACTCATGACTAATCGAAATCAAAATATTTTTTTATATATTAAAACATGAAATTTACTCTATCGAACAACTACATGTACGAAAAGTGTAATACAAATGTAATCAGTGGAACACAATTCGATTATCACTCCTCTCATCACGATATGGTGCATTTAAAAAAAACCGAGGATCAACATGCCAACCACCACTAATGACATAGATAATATGCAAAGTGACTTGTCAACATACATTTTATCATCACTTATCATCACAGGCTCTAAGGTCTGAATCATGATCTATCTCAACTGAGATTGTGGTAGCAACCTGAGCCAAAACACATCTTTCATCTCCAAAGGATTTCCTCTGTCCAATATGGACATTGATCATGCTCATAACATAATGTTGTATCATCTTGTGCCAAACCGAGTATCCATCACATTAGGCTTTGTTGTCTTACATTTTTCTCTCCTCCTCCTTTTTTTTGCTTTTTCTTTTCCCTTTTTTTTACGTGCATCTACAACCATTGCCACTACTACACAAGTTCATTGCACACATTCCCTATTTCACTAATAGTGGCTGACATGAGGTTTTGAGGAGGTGATATGTACAATGGGCGTAAAAACATATCGTGAATCAAGATAATGACAACTCTCATAACATCCCCACTAATGCACACTCAATCACATCTCACACATACCAATAGCTTTAGCCCATACAATGCTCACTTAAGCTTGTATACATAGTCTAGATGTTTCGGATCCTCAAAGCCTTTTGGTTGTGCAACATAAACTTCCTCCTAAAGTATCCCATTCAGAAACGCACTCTTCACATCCATTTGAAACAACCTGAAATTCAGTTTACAAGCAATATCAAGTAGCAATCTAATAGATTCAAGGCGTGCCACAGGTGCAAAAATCTCATCAAAATCAACACATTCGATTTGACAATAGTCTTGTGCGATCAGTCGTGCTTTGTTCCGAACAATGTTCCCATCTTCATTGATCTTGTTCTTAAAAATCCACTTAGTACCAACCACATTCACGTGTCCTGGTCTTGGAACCAAATCCCATACATCATGTCTAGTGAACTGATCCAACTCATCTTGCATTGCCTTGATCCAAAATTCATCGCACAGTGCTTCATGGACATCCTTTGGCTCACATAACGACACAAAAAACCAATTTTACCATATTTTTGAAGTCGATGTGTATCTTTCTGGTTCTTCTCCCATCTTGGACTTCACCAATAACATCATCAACTGAGTGATTACAATGCACTCGAACTGGTCTAGGTTCGTTGATCGGCCTATCGTGTGCAACTACCTGTTCATCCTCAACTGGAACTTCAGGTTCCTGGATACATGGCACATTCAGATCTTGTGTAACCTCTTCAAGAGTAGGGCAACATTTATCATCAAAGACCACGTTCACGGACTCCACAATCTTTTTGAGTGCCTTGTTGTAGATCCTATACACCATGTTATGTGTTGAGTATCCCATGAATAGACCTTCATCACACCTAGACTCAAACTTTCCCAGGTTATTCCTATCATTTAAGATACAACTCACACATCCGAAAACATGGAAATAGCTCAAGTTTGGAGTTTTCCCTTTCCAAATGTCATAGGGCGTTGTCATGGTGCCAAGTTTGACATACACCCTATTCACAATATAGCATGCGGTGCTTATAGCTTCAGCCCAAAATCTGGTTGGAACATTGTTTGCATGCATCATCGCCCTAGCCATTTCTTGAAGTGTTCTATTTTTTCTCTCCAACACCCCATTCTGTTGTGGTGTTCTAGGAGCTGAGAATTGATGACTTATCCCTTGCTTCTGACAGAACACTTTGAAGGCTTAGTTCTGGAATTCTCTTCCATGGTCGCTCCTGATTTGAACAATGCCATTTTTCTCGGCTCGAAGTTGGAATATGAAGAACAGTTGAACACGGGTTGAACACAGAGTTTTATGTGTGCAAACTCACACAACTTTTATTAGAAATCTCTTAAATAAGTTCCTTACAACCTATTTAATCAGCTTTACATGATGTCATCCTTGACTGCCCCTAAACGATTCATAATCTATCCGAACTCACATGTGCGACACTTGTCACACATACTCTTTGTACACTCGCCAAGTTTTTTCCTAAGCCACGAGCTACATCCTTTTCTGACTCTTAAAAAACCTAAACCTAGGGCTTTTCATCATATAACTATTTATATGAATCCCTAGAAAACCCTAGACCAATATTTAGTGAATCCCAAATATTCACTAAATATTATCCTTTCTTATTGTGCAGATTCTTGTCTTGCACAATATTCTCTAGAGTTCATCAACTTGTGACACGCCACATCACACTTCATGAGCTTCAATCATATTGCACCATCTATGCACCGTCCACCAGGACGATCCTTCTCTGTTACACAACCTGTACAACGTTCACCCTATTGTGCAGAGTCTTATCTTGCACAATAGTCTTCACTACTCATCGAAGTGTGGCGTTCCTCGTCACACTTCATGATGAGGACATCAAGTCGTATGTCCGGCCAGGAGATCAGACTGGCCGACCAAGAAGCTTGCCAGAGACAGCCGGGCCATTTGGCACGTCTGCCGGCCCAAGCGGTACCGCCGGACCCTCGACCAACAGGACCGGACAGATAATCATTGCCGGCGGAGAGGCCCAAGCCTCCGGCACAATTTGTGGCGACGTGGATGACACCGCCGGTCCCCTTGGTGACGCCGCCGACTCTGGGATCAACTTGGCCGGTCCAGAAGGCATTCCGGCCATTACTTCGCACAGTCCAGCCGGTACAGCTGATCCAGCCGAGTACACGAGCATTTCAACTTCTACACAAGGAGACTCAGACCAGATAAGCTACCAGTTTCAGGACATGCATCTAGAGGAAGTCTCTACACCAGTAGTGCCACCAGGAGCAATGACAAGGAGCATATCAAGAGCATTCTTCCACAAGTTCAGCCTATGGGTCGACAAGCTCCTAGAGGAAGATCGACTAAGGACATTTGGGACAGAAATGCAAAGAAGAGTCCAAAGGCTTCTCAACAATGCAAGGGACTTTAGAGACTTGGGCTTTAGTGGCAAGAGAGGTCAGGGCCCAAAGATTCCTAACCCTACTCCAAGTCGAAGACTAGGAGCAAGGCGCGTGCATGCCACAAGGACGACCACCTTCCATTTCTTGGCCATGAGGTAAGTAAGGTAAGTTTCAATTCGAATATATGTCTCTTTCTGTTTTGCAGGGTAGGATCTAGATTGTTTACATTTTTGAGTCAAAGACATTTTAGGAATAGGTCCTTTTTTTGTTATACACTTTTGTATATTTTTTCATTTGTGCACTTTTGTAAACTTTCCTTTTCTTTCTTTGAGTTGACCCTAGAAGGTCAAGCTGTTGAGCATATTAATAAGGCTCCTTCCAGCATTGTAGTTCAACAACTTTTTTGATATTAATAAAGTAGAACTTTCTTCCTACAAGCTTTCTCTCAAAAGAGACTTGTGCGCTTAGAACCTAGTTGAGACCAGCCCTCCTAGCTCTAAGTTTGTGATTTATCACGAGGTTCATCACCCCTCGTGTGTTTCACTTCACCCGTCCATCAAATACCAACCCAAAAGCCCCTATCCCAGAAGTCTAAGGACGAGTTTCTCACCTTACCTTCTCCAAACAGCCCAGGCGCATATAAGTCTTGAATCGAGGCTTGTATCATTTTGGTATCAGAGCTTGGAGCGCGTGGAGAGGCCTGTGAGATTCCAGGCCATCAGGCACGTGAGAGCTGAGGAAGACCGTGCTGAGGGTCCTGAGCACTTTAGGACACGTCACGAACAGGAGGAGCCCCAGCCAGATGGAGATGAGGACACATAACCTCATAACTATCACCATAGGCCGAGAGGACCTCCACGGCAACCAGAGGCAGAAGATGATGGCTTCGAGCCATATGGTCTTCACCAGAGACCAAGGATGCCTCCTAGACATCATGAGGATGGAGATGAACACGCCTACAACCGGGTAACTCATCATGATGTTAAGCTAACTCCTCCAAGTTTTGCAGGAAAAGTAGACCCCGAGGCTTACCTAGATTGGGAGAGAAGAATGGATCATATCTTCGATCATTACAACCAACCAGGGCCTAGGAGAATCTCAATGGCAGTAGCACAACTCACGGACAATGTGCTCATCTGGTGGGATTGTGAGGTATCTGACCGAAGGAGGAAAAGAATGAGGCCCGTAGACTCATGGGTCGACATGAAAGATATCATGCGCCAAAAGTTTGTTCCACCTTACTTTCATAGGAACTTGCAACGTCGTTTTCGTACTCTTAAGCAGGGTACCAGATCAGTAGAGGAGTACTATAAAGAGTTCGAAAAGCCAAGGAACAGGCTGGAGCTCAATGATGATGAAGAAGCTTTGATGGCACAATTCTTGGATGGACTTCAAAAAAGGATCAGCCGCAAGGTGGAAAGGCAAATCTACAATGACTTCAAGGACTTGTTCCACCTATCTGTCCAGGCTGAACAGCACATCAAACGTAAGAACCAAGACATCCGCAGCAAGCCTAAGACGCCTTGGGCACTAAGCAACATCCCCAAGCCCGTAGACAAAGACAAAGGCATAGAGATCGAGTCAAGGTTCAAGAGCAAGCCTCCTGAGCCAACCCGTGACCAGAGAGAGCCTAGTAAGTCCTCTAACCCTCAAAGATCACGTGACATCACTTGTTTCAAGTGTAGGGGACGTGGACACATCTCAAGGGAGTGCCCAAACAACCGGGTCATGCTGATTACGGAGGCTGGAAAGTATGAGTCCCAAGATGAAGAGGACTATGAACCAGAAGGAGAATACGGTAACATTGAGTACCCTGATGTGGGGGAAGTGCTGGTCACTAGACTCATCCTCAGTGCAATGGTGGATCCTTCAGAGACCATCCAAAGGGAGAACATCTTCCACAGCCGTTGCACCATCAAGGGCAAGTTATGTAACCTCATCATAGATGGTGGTTCTTGCACTAACGTTGCTAGTGCGTACATGGTTGATAAGCTAGGTCTAGAGAAGACAAGGCATCCTCGACCATATAGATTGAGATGGCTCGATGACAAAGTGGAGCTCAAGATCCACGAGCAAGTCACTGTACCATTCAATGTGGGCAAGTACCAAGACCAAGTCGTGTGCGACGTGGTGCCCATGCAAGCTGGCCATCTTCTGCTAGGAAGGCCATGGCAGTTTGACAAAGAGACTAGGCATGATGGCCGAACCAATCTCTACACTTTTGTGCATGACAAAAGAAAGGTCAGCTTGGCTCCTCTTACACCTGCCCAGGTACACGAGCTACAACTCCAAATGAGTAAGGAAAAGAAACTTATCAAGTCTAATTTTCTTATTCAACCAAGCCATGTCTGGAGAGCTTTAGCCTCGAAGGATTTAATGTTACTAATGGTCTTCAACGAAATTTTGAGTATAGAACAGGAACAGGTAGAGCTACCTCCTGAAGTAGCAACTCTCCTCAACAAGTTCCAGGATGTGTTTCCAGAGGAGATACCAGCAGGCTTGCCTCCTTTATGTGGCATAGAGCACCAGATCGACCTAGTGCCCGGAGCAGCCCTGCCCAACCGGCCAGCCTACCGGATGAGTCCAGAGGAGTCCAAGGAGCTTGAAAAGCAAGTCAAGGAGCTCCTAGAGAAAGGCCATGTTCGAGAGAGCCTCTGTCCATGTGCCGTGCCAGTGCTACTAGTGCCCAAGAAGGATGGGACTTGGTGAATGTGCGTGGACTGCCGAGCAATCAACAACATCACAGTCAAGTACCGGCATCCGATACCACGGCTGGATGACATGCTTGATGAGCTGAGTGGAGCCACGGTCTTCTCCAAGATAGACCTCAAAATTGGGTACCACCAGGTCAGGATGAAGGAAGGGGATGAATGGAAGACTGCTTTCAAGACAAAGCAAGGACTCTACGAGTGGACAGTCATGCCATTCGGCTTGACTAATGCCCCAAGCACCTTCATGCGTCTTATGAACCAAGTTCTTAGGGCGTACATTAGTAAGTTCGTTGTAGTTTATTTCGATGACATATTAGTTTATAGTAAATGCTTAAGGGATCACCTCACACATCTTGAATTGGTGCTTAAAACCCTTCGACAAGAAGAGCTTTATGTCAATCTCAAGAAGTGCATCTTTTGTACTGATAAACTTATCTTCTTAGGTTTTGTTGTAAGTTCACAGGACCTACAGGTTGATGAAGAGAAGATTCGAGCCATTCAAGAATGGCCAACACCAAGCAACATCAGCCAAGTGAGGAGCTTCCACAGACTGGCCAGCTTCTACAGGAGATTCGTGCCCAACTTCAGCAGTATTGCCTCACCATTGACGGCAGTAATGAAAAAGAACGTGAGATTCAGCTGGGGAGAAGCACATGAGAAGGCATTCCAGGCCTTGAAGGACAACCTTACACATGCACCAGTGCTAGTCCTGCCCGACTTCAACAAGACGTTTAAAGTGGAGTGTGATGCCTCTGGAATAGGGATAGGAGCAGTGCTAACCCAAGGAGGGAGACTAGTGGCATACTTCAGTGAGAAGCTAGGTGGTGCCTCACTAAACTACCCCACTTATGACAAGGAGCTTTATGCCCTTGTCCGAGCCTTGGAAACTTGGCAGCATTACTTGCTGTCCAAGGAGTTTGTGATCCACGCTGATCACGAGACTCTCAAACACCTCAGAGGGCAAACCAATCTCAAGAGGAGACATGCCAGGTGGATGGAGTTCATAGAGACCTTCCCGTACATCATCAAGTACAAGAAGGGCAAAGACAATGTGGTAGCCGATGCACTATCAAGGAGGTTTGCCTTGATATCCACCATGGAGGCAAATGTCCTAGGATTCGATCACATCAAGGACCTATACAAGGATGATCCTGACTTTGCTGAGAGCTACAAGGAGTGTGGCACAGGGAGTCATGGCAAGTTTTACATCCATGAGGGATTCTTGTTTCGAGAAAGAAGGCTGTGCATACCACAAGGATCATTACGAGAGTTTATCATCCAAGAAGCTCATGGAGGAGGACTCATGGGCCACTTTGGTGTCGACAAGACTCTAGCAGTGGTCAAGGAGCACTTCTACTGGCCACACATCAAAAGGTCAGTAGAAGCTCATTGTGCAAGGTGCATCACTTGCAAGAAGGTGAAGTCCCGAGTGCATCCTCACGGGTTGTATCTCCCACTGCCATACCCACACATCCGTGGGTAGACATCTCAATGGTCTTCGTTCTAGGTCTACCCAAGATCAACCACAAATATGCAATCTTTGTAGTGGTGGACAGATTCTCCAAGATGGCACATTTCATTCCATGTGCTAATGTCAATGATACTACGCAAACAGCCGAGCTGTTCTTTAGGGAGATAGTGCGGCTTCATAGAATGCCAAGAACCATCGTATCAGACAGGGACACCAAGTTCCTCAGCCATTTCTGGAGGACCCTTTGGAGGAAGCTAGGCACGAAGCTACTCTTCTCTACCACCTGCCATCCTCAAACCGATGGCCAAACTGAAGTTGTCAACCGAACACTATCAACTCTTCTCAGGACTATACTAGGGAAGAACCTCATGTAAGAATATTGAGATTATAGAGGAGAAATGTGAAGAATTGAATCTGAAAACTCAAAGAGAAGTATGAGAAAATGAGAAATGACTTAGACTTATGGAGAAGAATCTCCTAAGAGTATATTATACATTGAGTCTTTACAGCCCTTTTATAGAGGATTTACAATGTGAACACAAAAGAAAACGAATTCAAACTTGTGGATGAGTTTGAATAGAGGAGGAGCCTGTCAACAACCAATGAGAAGAGAGGAGACAGCATGGGCATGACTGTTTGGTGTGGTTGCCAAGACTGTGTGCAGCATGGGCATGACTGTTTGGTGTGGTTGCCAAGACTGTGTGCAGCATGGGCATGACTGTTTGGTGTGGTTTCCAAGACTGTGTGCAGCATGGGCATGACTTTTTCACCTTGATTCTTCTCCCAAGGTAGCTATTTAACCATTTCAACCATGTGGTTAATAATAACCCATCCTTTTTCATTTCCCTTGTTATTCAAACTGAATTTTCGTGCTCACACTTGCCTTGTAGGTCAAGATAGGTCTTATTTGATTTTCCTATGTCAATACTCCCCCTCAAGCTAAAGACTTTGGAATCACCCTAAAGTCTTAAGCTTGGGAACCCAAGGCAACACCTCATTAAAAACCTTATTAAGGAAAACCACTTGGGACAAAACCTTAATAAGGGAAAAAGAGTGTGTTGCTCTTGGATTAGGAGACCTTTGATCATGGGTGTGATAAATCAACAAGCCCAAGTTTGCTAAAGATGTTCTTGCAAACTTTGAGACTTGCTGCCTTTGTGAAGATGTCAGCTAGTTGGTCTTCACTCCTTGTATAACATGGCAGAATGGTTCCATCTTGAACTTTCTCCCTAACCTTATGGCAGTCGATCTCTATGTGCTTGGTCCTCTCGTGAAACACTGAGTTTGAAGCTATGTGAATGGCTGCCTGATTATCACAATGGAAGGTAATTGGCCCTGGTTGTGCAATACCGAAATCTTTCAAGAGTGCTTTGAGCCAAGTTACTTCATTTGTCAGCTTCCTCATAGCCCTATATTCTGCTTCAGCACTAGAACATGATACCACCTTCTGCTTCTTAGTCTTCCAAGTGACTAAGTTCCCACCAACGAAGGTGCAATACCCAGTGGTTGATTTCCTATCCACCCTATCACCAGCCCAATCCGCATCACAATACCCGACAATCTCAGTGTTCCCATTCTTGCCCATCCATATACCTTGACCAGGAGATCCTTTGATGTATCTAAGGATCCTTTCTACCATGCTCCAATGATATACAGTAGGCTTTTGCATATGTTGACTTACTTGATTCACAGCAAAACACAAGTCTGGTCGTGTGAGGGTGAGGTAGATCAGCTTCCCAACTAGTCTCCTATACTGAGAAACATCCTTAAATAACTCATCAGCTTTCTCCCCCTTTCCGTTGACCTTGTAGCCATCTTCAAGAGGAGTTTTGGCCGGTTTAGCCCCAAGCTTTCCCGTGTCTGTCAACAGATCAAGAGCATACTTTCTTTGGGATAGAAAGAGCCCTTCTTGAGACCGACACACTTCAATACCCAAGAAGTACTTCAACTCTCCAAGATCCTTGATGTCAAATGATCTGTTTAAGAAGGCCTTTGTGGACTGAATTCCTTCCTTATCATCTCCTGTGATGATAAGGTCATCCACATAAACCAAGACCGCCACGATTCCTTTGGAGTTTTGACGAGTGAACAAAGTATGATCTGAATGGGATTTCCTAAACCCATTATCAGTAAGTGTGGAGCTTAATTTGTGATACCAGGCCCTTGGTGACTGCTTCAACCCATATATTGCCTTCCTAAGTCTTAGAACCTGTCCCTCTTTGCAAAAATCTTCAAGGCCTGGTGGTGGAGTCATATACACTTCCTCTTCAAGTTCTCCTTGTAGGAATGCGTTCTTGACATCCATTTGCCATAAGTCCCAAGTCAGATTCGTAGCTAGTGAAAGAACAACCCTTACAGTGTGTAGCTTAGCCACCGGTGCAAATGTATCAGTATAGTCCTCTCCATATGTCTGAGTGAAACCTCTTGCAACTAGACGTGCCTTGTACCTTTCTATGTCCCCATTGCTCTTATACTTGATGGTGAACACCCACTTGGAACTCACAGCCTTCTTGCCTTTGGGAAGTTCTTGTATATCCCATGTATGATTCCTTTCCATAGCTCCCTTCTCATCTCTTACTGCATCTAACCATTCTTTCTTGCTCTCAGCTTCTTCATAAGTCCTTGGAATCTGACTTTGTTCAATCTTTCCAAGGAATGCTTGATGACTAGATGGCAAGAGGTCAAGGGAACAAACAGCTTGTATGGGATGAGCCACGGCCTGGTTGTTGTAGAATACCCTAGTGTTCCTAAGTCTAGTACTCCTCCTTAAATGCTGAACAGGTGGTGCAGCCTCCTCTACAACCGTTTCCTCTTCCATTTGGTGAATAGGTTCCTCTATACCCACTTCCAAGTCGTCTTGTTCTTGATTTTGGGCCATAGCTTCTTCTTGGATTGGAGTTGGTTCTTGAGTTACCACCCCTTGTTCATTCTCTTGGGTATCTTGTGAACTACTTAAGGTTCTTGTTTCTTCGTGTCTTGAATCCTTTGGCAGATCATTTCCCAAATGATTCAAGAGAAACCTCAAACTCGTAGCCAAATCAGAAGGTGACCTTGAGAGATCTTTCAATCCTTCCCAATCTTTCTGATCATAATAGCTTTGTTCTTCTATGAACTTGACATCTCTAGACACATATGTCCTGTTGTTGCTCGGATCATAGCACTTATAACCCTTTTGTGTTGTCGAATATCCAAGGAACATACACTTGATGCTCTTTGCCTCCAACTTGTTTCTTAGATCACCTGGAACATACACAAAGCACACACACCCAAATACACGTAAATGATCAATGGAAGGTTTAGTTTTATTGAGTACCTCAAATGGGGATATATCTTGCAAGACTTTGGTTGGAATCCGATTGATGAGGTAGCAAGCAACCAAGACTGCATCTCCCCAAAAACTTTTAGGAACATTGGTATGAAACATCATGGATCTTGCTACTTCCATTAAGTGTCGGTTCTTCCTTTCAGCAACTCCATTTTGTTGTGGTGTGTGTGGACAGCTAGTTTGATGTAGTATTCCATGTTTGTTTAGATGAGCTTTGAATCTTTGACTTGTGTATTCCCCTCCATTATCTGATCTTAACACTTTGATCTTGGCATTGAATTGATTAGTAACATAATTATGAAAGTTTATAAATGCCTCATAAACCCTATCTTTAGATGGAAGTAATGTAACCCATGTATATTTCGATTTCTCATCTATAAAGGTCACAAAGTATTTATTCCTATCTCTAGACATGTAAGGTGAGGTCCAAACATCGGAATGTACTAAATCAAAGCAATGCTCATAAATTGTAGACGATTTAGGGAAAACAACACGACAATGTTTGCCAAGGATACAAGCCTCACAAACTGAGTGATCATAAGCGACATTAGGAATTATTAAGCTTAAAGCACGAGCATGAGGATGTCCTAATCTAGCATGCCATAAGACATCTTTATTAGCAAAAACACAGGATTTGAAAGCTAAGGAATCCAAATTGCTTGGAGGGTATTCAAGAACATAGAGCTCATCTTGAGTTACACCACCTCCAAGTATCTTACCACTCTTAATATCCTGAAAGTAAACATTGTTAGGCCCAAATGTAACATTGCAATTGAGGTCCTTAGTAGCCTTTTTGACAGAAACTAGATTAGACTTAAATTTAGGTACAAAGAATGCATTAGTTTCTTTGTCAAATAGTCTTAATTTTCCAATTCCTTCAATTGGAATACCCTTACCATCAGCTATAGTTACTTGTCCTAGACATGGTTCAATGTTCTTTAACAACCTAGCATTGCTAATCATATGGTGAGAAGCACCTGAATCCACTACCAACTTATGATCTGGTTTATCAAGCGATTTATGGGAGTAGAGTGTGATACCGGAGAGTTTTGAGGCATAGGCCTTGATGAGATCCTCCAAGTCACTCTTCTTAACATACTCCATGGATACATTCATAGCTAGCTCCCCTCCTTGGTTGGATGAACTTGCCGGTTCAGTCGCAACCATTTGAGAGATGTTAGCCTTTGAATCCTTGAACCGGTTTGGCTTGAGATGAGGATGAAGTATCCAGCACTTGTCCTTGATGTGGCCATTCCTCTTACAATGCTCACACATCACACTCTTCCTATCCTCTTGCTTAAACACGCTTTTGTTGGCCATGACTAGTTCTCCTTTACCACCAAACAAACCAATGTTGCCTTGCACCCTTTGAATCCGTGAGCACACCTCTTCGAAATCAGGGAGTTTTGGCTCTCTCAGGATGGACTTAATCACATCCTTAAAGGCTGGATTTAGGTTGAGAAGGAGCCCAAATATCTTGTCTTGTTCCTTCCTTTCATTAAGCACCTTTGGATCCATAGAACTTGGTCTCAACATGTCAAGCTCGGACCATGTTGACTGGAACTTGCCCAGGAATTTTGTGAACTCCATATCCTCTTGGTGTAGATCATTGAGAGCCTTCTTAACCTCATACACACGGCTGAGGTTTGAAACATCCCCATACACCCTCTTGAGAGTGTCCCAAAGAGACTTGGCAGTTTCACAATGTGAATAAGCTTCAAGAATGGATGGGTCCAATGAATTTTGGAGGAATCCAAGGACTGATTGATCTTCTTGGAACCACCTAGCTTCTTCTTTTCTTGTTGCCTCATCCTTCTTCTCCTTTGGATCATCTATAGATGGAGTATTATCCTCCAAGATGTGATTCAAAAGTCCTTTGCCACAAATGGCTGTCTTGATGGTTCTTGACCATAATGTGTAGTTCAAGCCTTTGAGAACTACTGCTATCACCATAGGTTTCAGGCTGGAACTAATTTGAACTGTATCCTCCATTGTTAGGCTTTGAAGAGCTCAAAGGAAGCAGCTTTTATGGTTGAATGAAACCGTGAGTTTTTAGTCTAAAGACTGAGAGATTTTTGACAGAATTTTAGATTAGAAACTGAGAGATTTGAGTATAAAAGATAAGAGAATGATCTTATGCTCTGATACCATGTAAGAATATTGAGATTATAGAGGAGAAATGTGAAGAATTGAATCTGAAAACTCAAAGAGAAGTATGAGAAAATGAGAAATGACTTAGACTTATGGAGAAGAATCTCCTAAGAGTATATTATACATTGAGTCTTTACAGCCCTTTTATAGAGGATTTACAATGTGAACACAAAAGAAAACGAATTCAAACTTGTGGATGAGTTTGAATAGAGGAGGAGCCTGTCAACAACCAATGAGAAGAGAGGAGACAGCATGGGCATGACTGTTTGGTGTGGTTGCCAAGACTGTGTGCAGCATGGGCATGACTGTTTGGTGTGGTTGCCAAGACTGTGTGCAGCATGGGCATGACTGTTTGGTGTGGTGGCCAAGACTGTGTGCAGCATGGGCATGACTTTTTCACCTTGATTCTTCTCCCAAGGTAGCTATTTAACCATTTCAACCATGTGGTTAATAATAACCCATCCTTTTTCATTTCCCTTGTTATTCAAACTGAATTTTTGAGCTCACACTTGCCTTGTAGGTCAAGATAGGTCTTATTTGATTTTCCTATGTCAATACCTCAAGACTTGGGTGGAGTGTCAGCCATTCATAGAGTTTGCTTACAACCGAGCCGTGCACTCAACAACCAAGAAGACACCATTTGAAGTATTATACGGCTTCAACCCTCTCACCCCATTGGAGCAAACGCCACTGCCACCAGCAGAGATGACCAACCTCAATGGAGCATCCAAGGCAGAGTTCATAAGGAAGTTACACCAGAAGGTAGCAGAGAACTTGGAGAAGAGGACCGGGCAGTACGTGACTCATGCCAACAAGGAAAGAAAGGAGGTGATCTTTCAACCAGGCGATTGGGTGTGGCTACACCTATGGCAGGAGAGGTTCCCCAACCTAAGGAGTTCCAAGCTAGCACCAAGAGGAGATGGACCATTCAGAGTGTAAGAATATTGAGATTATAGAGGAGAAATGTGAAGAATTGAATCTGAAAACTCAAAGAGAAGTATGAGAAAATGAGAAATGACTTAGACTTATGGAGAAGAATCTCCTAAGAGTATCTTATACATTGAGTCTTTACAGCCCTTTTATAGAGGATTTACAATGTGAACACAAAAGAAAACGAATTCAAACTTGTGGATGAGTTTGAATAGAGGAGGAGCCTGTCAACAACCAATGAGAAGAGAGGAGACAGCATGGGCATGACTGTTTGGTGTGGTTGCCAAGACTGTGTGCAGCATGGGCATGACTGTTTGGTGTGGTTGCCAAGACTGTGTGCAGCATGGGCATGACTTTTCACCTTGATTCTTCTCCCAAGGTAGCTATTTAACCATTTCAACCATGTGGTTAATAATAACCCATCCTTTTTCATTTCCCTTGTTATTCAAACTGAATTTTCGTGCTCACACTTGCCTTGTAGGTCAAGATAGGTCTTATTTGATTTTCCTATGTCAATACTCCCCCTCAAGCTAAAGACTTTGGAATCACCCTAAAGTCTTAAGCTTGGGAACCCAAGGCAACACCTCATTAAAAACCTTATTAAGGAAAACCACTTGGGACAAAACCTTAATAAGGGAAAAAGAGTGTGTTGCTCTTGGATTAGGAGACCTTTGATCATGGGTGTGATAAATCAACAAGCCCAAGTTTGCTAAAGATGTTCTTGCAAACTTTGAGACTTGCTGCCTTTGTGAAGATGTCAGCTAGTTGGTCTTCACTCCTTGTATAACATGGCAGAATGGTTCCATCTTGAACTTTCTCCCTAACCTTATGGCAGTCGATCTCTATGTGCTTGGTCCTCTCGTGAAACACTGAGTTTGAAGCTATGTGAATGGCTGCCTGATTATCACAATGGAAGGTAATTGGCCCTGGTTGTGCAATACCGAAATCTTTCAAGAGTGCTTTGAGCCAAGTTACTTCATTTGTCAGCTTCCTCATAGCCCTATATTCTGCTTCAGCACTAGAACATGATACCACCTTCTGCTTCTTAGTCTTCCAAGTGACTAAGTTCCCACCAACGAAGGTGCAATACCCAGTGGTTGATTTCCTATCCACCCTATCACCAGCCCAATCCGCATCACAATACCCGACAATCTCAGTGTTCCCATTCTTGCCCATCCATATACCTTGACCAGGAGATCCTTTGATGTATCTAAGGATCCTTTCTACCATGCTCCAATGATATACAGTAGGCTTTTGCATATGTTGACTTACTTGATTCACAGCAAAACACAAGTCTGGTCGTGTGAGGGTGAGGTAGATCAGCTTCCCAACTAGTCTCCTATACTGAGAAACATCCTTAAATAACTCATCAGCTTTCTCCCCTTTCCGTTGACCTTGTAGCCATCTTCAAGAGGAGTTTTGGCCGGTTTAGCCCCAAGCTTTCCCGTGTCTGTCAACAGATCAAGAGCATACTTTCTTTGGGATAGAAAGAGCCCTTCTTGAGACCGACACACTTCAATACCCAAGAAGTACTTCAACTCTCCAAGATCCTTGATGTCAAATGATCTGTTTAAGAAGGCCTTTGTGGACTGAATTCCTTCCTTATCATCTCCTGTGATGATAAGGTCATCCACATAAACCAAGACCGCCACGATTCCTTTGGAGTTTTGACGAGTGAACAAAGTATGATCTGAATGGGATTTCCTAAACCCATTATCAGTAAGTGTGGAGCTTAATTTGTGATACCAGGCCCTTGGTGACTGCTTCAACCCATATATTGCCTTCCTAAGTCTTAGAACCTGTCCCTCTTTGCAAAAATCTTCAAGGCCTGGTGGTGGAGTCATATACACTTCCTCTTCAAGTTCTCCTTGTAGGAATGCGTTCTTGACATCCATTTGCCATAAGTCCCAAGTCAGATTCGTAGCTAGTGAAAGAACAACCCTTACAGTGTGTAGCTTAGCCACCGGTGCAAATGTATCAGTATAGTCCTCTCCATATGCCTGAGTGAAACCTCTTGCAACTAGACGTGCCTTGTACCTTTCTATGTCCCCATTGCTCTTATACTTGATGGTGAACACCCACTTGGAACTCACAGCCTTCTTGCCTTTGGGAAGTTCTTGTATATCCCATGTATGATTCCTTTCCATAGCTCCCTTCTCATCTCTTACTGCATCTAACCATTCTTTCTTGCTCTCAGCTTCTTCATAAGTCCTTGGAATCTGACTTTGTTCAATCTTTCCAAGGAATGCTTGATGACTAGATGGCAAGAGGTCAAGGGAACAAACAGCTTGTATGGGATGAGCCACGGCCTGGTTGTTGTAGAATACCCTAGTGTTCCTAAGTCTAGTACTCCTCCTTAAATGCTGAACAGGTGGTGCAGCCTCCTCTACAACCGTTTCCTCTTCCATTTGGTGAATAGGTTCCTCTATACCCACTTCCAAGTCGTCTTGTTCTTGATTTTGGGCCATAGCTTCTTCTTGGATTGGAGTTGGTTCTTGAGTTACCACCCCTTGTTCATTCTCTTGGGTATCTTGTGAACTACTTAAGGTTCTTGTTTCTTCGTGTCTTGAATCCTTTGGCAGATCATTTCCAAAATGATTCAAGAGAAACCTCAAACTCGTAGCCAAATCAGAAGGTGACCTTGAGAGATCTTTCAATCCTTCCCAATCTTTCTGATCATAATAGCTTTGTTCTTCTATGAACTTGACATCTCTAGACACATATGTCCTGTTGTTGCTCGGATCATAGCACTTATAACCCTTTTGTGTTGTCGAATATCCAAGGAACATACACTTGATGCTCTTTGCCTCCAACTTGTTTCTTAGATCACCTGGAACATACACAAAGCACACACACCCAAATACACGTAAATGATCAATGGAAGGTTTAGTTTTATTGAGTACCTCAAATGGGGATATATCTTGCAAGACTTTGGTTGGAATCCGATTGATGAGGTAGCAAGCAACCAAGACTGCATCTCCCCAAAAAATTTTAGGAACATTGGTATGAAACATCATGGATCTTGCTACTTCCATTAAGTGTCGGTTCTTCCTTTCAGCAACTCCATTTTGTTGTGGTGTGTGTGGACAGCTAGTTTGATGTAGTATTCCATGTTTGTTTAGATGAGCTTTGAATCTTTGACTTGTGTATTCCCTCCATTATCTGATCTTAACACTTTGATCTTGGCATTGAATTGATTAGTAACATAATTATGAAAGTTTATAAATGCCTCATAAACCCTATCTTTAGATGGAAGTAATGTAACCCATGTATATTTCGATTTCTCATCTATAAAGGTCACAAAGTATTTATTCCTATCTCTAGACATGTAAGGTGAGGTCCAAACATCGGAATGTACTAAATCAAAGCAATGCTCATAAATTGTAGACGATTTAGGAAAAACAACACGACAATGTTTGCCAAGGATACAAGCCTCACAAACTGAGTGATCATAAGCGACATTAGGAATTATTAAGCTTAAAGCACGAGCATGAGGATGTCCTAATCTAGCATGCCATAAGACTTCTTTATTAGCAAAAACACAGGATTTGAAAGCTAAGGAATCCAAATTGCTTGGAGGGTCTTCAAGAACATAGAGCTCATCTTGAGTTACACCACCTCCAAGTATCTTACCACTCTTAATATCCTGAAAGTAAACATTGTTAGGCCCAAATGTAACATTGCAATTGAGGTCTTTAGTAGCCTTTTGACAGAAACTAGATTAGACTTAAATTTAGGTACAAAGAATGCATTAGTTTCTTTGTCAAATAGTCTTAATTTTCCGGTTCCTTCAATTGGAATACCCTTACCATCAGCTATAGTTACTTGTCCTAGACATGGTTCAATGTTCTTTAACAACCTAGCATTGCTAATCATATGGTGAGAAGCACCTGAATCCACTACCAACTTATGATCTGGTTTATCAAGCGATTTATGGGAGTAGAGTGTGATACCGGAGAGTTTTGAGGCATAGGCCTTGATGAGATCCTCCAAGTCACTCTTCTTAACATACTCCATGGATACATTCATAGCTAGCTCCCCTCCTTGGTTGGATGAACTTGCCGGTTCAGTCGCAACCATTTGAGAGATGTTAGCCTTTGAATCCTTGAACCGGTTTGGCTTGAGATGAGGATGAAGTATCCAGCACTTGTCCTTGATGTGGCCATTCCTCTTACAATGCTCACACATCACACTCTTCCTATCCTCTTGCTTAAACACGCTTTTGTTGGCCATGACTAGTTCTCCTTTACCACCAAACAAACCAATGTTGCCTTGCTCCCTTTGAATCCGTGAGCACACCTCTTCGAAATCAGGGAGTTTTGGCTCTCTCAGGATGGACTTAATCACATCCTTAAAGGCTGGATTTAGGTTGAGAAGGAGCCCAAATATCTTGTCTTGTTCCTTCCTTTCATTAAGCACCTTTGGATCCATAGAACTTGGTCTCAACATGTCAAGCTCGGACCATGTTGACTGGAACTTGCCCAGGAATTTTGTGAACTCCATATCCTCTTGGTGTAGATCATTGAGAGCCTTCTTAACCTCATACACACGGCTGAGGTTTGAAACATCCCCATACACCCTCTTGAGAGTGTCCCAAAGAGACTTGGCAGTTTCACAATGTGAATAAGCTTCAAGAATGGATGGGTCCAATGAATTTTGGAGGAATCCAAGGACTGATTGATCTTCTTGGAACCACCTAGCTTCTTCTTTTCTTGTTGCCTCATCCTTCTTCTCCTTTGGATCATCTATAGATGGAGTATTATCCTCCAAGATGTGATTCCAAAGTCCTTTGCCACAAATGGCTGTCTTGATGGTTCTTGACCATAATGTGTAGTTCAAGCCTTTGAGAACTACTGCTATCACCGTAGGTTTCAGGCTGGAACTAATTTGAACTGTATCCTCCATTGTTAGGCTTTGAAGAGCTCAAAGGAAGCAGCTTTTATGGTTGAATGAAACCGTGAGTTTTTAGTCTAAAGACTGAGAGATTTTTGACAGAATTTTAGATTAGAAACTGAGAGATTTGAGTAGAAAAGATAAGAGAATGATCTTATGCTCTGATACCATGTAAGAATATTGAGATTATAGAGGAGAAATGTGAAGAATTGAATCTGAAAACTCAAAGAGAAGTATGAGAAAATGAGAAATGACTTAGACTTATGGAGAAGAATCTCCTAAGAGTATCTTATACATTGAGTCTTTACAGCCCTTTTATAGAGGATTTACAATGTGAACACAAAAGAAAACGAATTCAAACTTGTGGATGAGTTTGAATAGAGGAGGAGCCTGTCAACAACCAATGAGAAGAGAGGAGACAGCATGGGCATGACTGTTTGGTGTGGTTGCCAAGACTGTGTGCAGCATGGGCATGACTGTTTGGTGTGGTTGCCAAGACTGTGTGCAGCATGGGCATGACTTTTTCACCTTGATTCTTCTCCCAAGGTAGCTATTTAACCATTTCAACCATGTGGTTAATAATAACCCATCCTTTTTCATTTCCCTTGTTATTCAAACTGAATTTTCGTGCTCACACTTGCCTTGTAGGTCAAGATAGGTCTTATTTGATTTTCCTATGTCAATACAGAGTGCTGGAGAGGATCAATAACAACGCCTACCGGATTGAGTTCCCAAGTGAGTTTAATGTGTCCAACACGTTCAACGTAACTGACTTAGCCCCTTTCCATGCAGATGAACCAGTTTTGAGGTCAAAACCTACTGAAGAGGGAGGGGATGATGAGGACATCAGGTCGTATGTCCGGCCAGGAGATCAGACTGGCCGACCAAGAAGCTTGCATGAGACAGTCGGGCCATTTGGCATGTCTGCCGGCCCAAGCGGTACCCCCGGACCCTCGACCAACAGGACCGGACAGATCAGCATTGCCAGCGGAGAGGCCCAAGCCTCCGGCACAATTGGTGGCGACGTGGATGACACTGCCGGTCCCCTTGGTGACGCCGCCGACTCTGGGATCAACTTGGCTGGTCCAGAAGGCATTCCGGCCAGTACCTCGCACAGTCCAGCCGGTACAGCCGATCCAGCCGAGTACACGAGCATTTCAACTTCTACACAAGGAGACTCGGACCAGATAAGCTACCAGCTTCAGGACATGCACCTAGAGAAAGTCTCTACACCAGTAGTGCCACCAGGAGCAATGACAAGAAGCAGATCAAGAGCACTCTTCCACAAGTACAGCCTATGGGTCGACAAGCTCCTAGAGGAATATCGACTAAGGACAATGGGACAGAAGTGCAAAAAAGAGTCCAAAGGCTTCTCAACAATGCAAGGGACTTTAGAGACTTGGGCTTTAGTGGCAAGAGAGGTCAAGGCCCAAAGATTCCTAACCCTACTCCAAGTCGAAGACTAGGAGCAAGGCGCGTGCATGCCACAAGGACGGCCACCTTCCATTTCTTGGCCATGAGGTAAGTAAGGTAAGTTTCAATTCGAATATATGCCTCTTTTTGTTTTGCAGGGTAGGATCTAGATTGTTTATATTTTTGAGTCAAAGATATTTTAGGAATATGTCTTTTTTTGGTTATGCACTTTTGTATATTTTCCATTTGTGCACTTTTGTAAACTTTCCTTTTCTTTCTTTGAGTCAACCCTAGAAGGTCAAGCTGTCGAGCATATTAATAAGGCTCCTTCCAGCATTGTAGTTCGATAACCTTTTTGATAGTAATAAAGTAGAACTTTCTTCCTACAAGCTTTCTCTCAAAAGAGACTTGTGCGCTTAGAACCTAGTTGAGACCAGCCCTCCTAGCTCTAAGTTTGTGATTTATCACGAGGTTCATCACCCCTCGTGTGGTTCACTTCACCCTTCCATCAAATACCAACCCAAAAACCCCTATGCCATAAGTCTAAGATCGAGTTTCTCACCTAACCTTCTCCAAACAGCCCACGCGCATATAAGCCTTGAATCGAGGCTTGTATCACTTCATGAGCTTCAATCATACTGCACGACCTATGCACCATCCACCTGGATAATTCTTCGCTATTGCACCACCTGTGCAACAACCACCTCATTGTGCAGAGTCTTGTCTTGCACAACAGTCTTCACTGCTCATCAATCTGTGGCATGCCTCGCCACACTTCATGAGCTTAGTCTTCACTGGTCATCCATCTGTGGCATGCCTCACCACACTTTAAGATTGCACCACAATTGGAATGTCCACGTCTGGACAATTCTTCACAGTTGCACAAGCTGTGCAATCTTCATCGATGCACCTCTGTGCTGACAGATTATTGTTACTACTTAGAGATTATAGTTTGATTAGATGTTGTTCCAATCATAGCATGCTCTAAAATTAGAGACTCAAAGTCCTTTAGAAATCGCTCTCAATATTCCACACTCTAGTGGGTTAGAACTCTTAGTGAGAGCCGTTATGGATGGTGTGAATATTAGGTAAGAATCAGTATCGGGTGAAAATCCAAAAGGCGGCGACGAGCTGAGAATTATAACGTGCATGAAATCAAGGTAAGTTTGAGATAAAAGGTTTTCGTTGAACATGCTACTTGTGGTGACGCTTAGGATGTAACTCGAAGTAGGCTCTTCTGGATGAGCCATTGACTAGGAGACTTCACGGAGCTTGCGCTCGTTATCGTCTTGTTGGTTTCCTATGTTTTGGTCTGCTCCACTAAGAAGGCCATCATTTCTCGAATTTGAGCAACTTTGTTTTACTGTTTAAATGACGTGTTGGAAAACATGTGGGGATCAGACTTGGTAGTTGTTGGATCTTGACCGTGTGATTGTAGAGCAGGCGGGTCATCATTTCTGACCTAGGTGTGAGGGTTCATTCTTCCGTCCAAACGAACAATGGGGTTTTAGGAGGTTAAGCCCTAAGACCAAGGTTGTGAAGTGGTCTGATCATGATGTAGCTATTTCTATTACACCTTTAGATTGAGATCGTGAAGGATTGTGGGTGTTTGAGATTTGTGAGCGAGGGCTTGATTTTAGTGATATTGTAGTAAGATCTTTAACGTGGGTAAGAGAACTCTTCGTCGGCTCTCGGTGTTAGAAATTCTAATTGTCTTCTCCAAACGCCAAAATATGGTGAGTCAAATTTCACACTTGTTTAGCTAGGTTTAAATGGACTAATGAATGAATAATTGTATGTTATAAATCGAAACTTTTATTCACAAAAATAGAATCAATGTGCTTATAAACACGAATTAACCTCACTTCACTAGAGAATTTTGAAAGTAGAATGATTCTTCAGAACAGAATGAGATCACAAACAAAGAGAGATACAATGAGAAAAGAATTACAAATTTTGGTATTCTTTCCAAAATGATCTTCTTCATTTTTATGCTCTGTTTCTCACCGCCTTTCAACAGCAACATCTCCAACTTGGAGTATCTCCCAATGTATATCTGACACGTGTACTTATATTTGTGTTATAACGATTGCTATAACATTGTATTGATATCAAGTGAAAACAAACGAAAGAACTCAAGAAATTCGAATAAAAAGGTTTTAGCAAAAGAGATCCGATAGCTTTTCAGTGTTTTGTTCTCTTTTATATAATATTAGTGAAATATGATATGAATCCTGATTTTTCTTAGACGGGTGCAAGACCTCTAATTGATTCCATGAATCTCGCTTGCCGCCGAGTACATACTCCCTAGAACACCCGCTGTAACATCCGTTGCACTTACGTAGTCGAAACGGCAAGTTACAGATTATAAAACACAAAAATCTATCTCTTAAAACACCAAAATAAAATCCAACAGTTTCTTGTGAAACACGCTAACCATCACACACTAGAAAAGAGAAAAAATAAGGGTGAGTAACAAGTTACTCAATGAGGCGCTCACGCCTTTTCATGGATCCTAAATTAACAGCCACATCAACTAATAGTGAAGTTATACCTAATCTAAAAATAAACATGTATAATCAACGATGAAATAAACAATAAACCACAATATGACACCGTATGATCTACAGCTCACCACATACAACTATTTTTGATGTACACCAACACACCACTAATGCAGCCTCATTACCAACGTCAGGAAAAATCACTATTTATAGCTCACCAGTTACGGGCACTTTTACCATAGATTAATACACCACTAACGCAACCTCATTATCTACGTCAAGAAAATCAAGATAAACAGCTCACCAAACACAGCCACTTTTGTTGTAGACCAACACACAACTAATGCACCTCATTGCCTACGTCAGAAAACACAATCTACAACTCCCAGGCACAAGCATTTTTGTTGTATATTAACCACTAACACATCCTCATTGCTTACATCAGAAAAATCTCGATCTACAACTCACAATACACGGGCACTTTTGCTGTAGAACAATACATCACCAACATAGCCTTACTGCGTACGTTGGGAAAATTTAACAATTCTTTTTAATGTAAAATTAATCAAGTATTAAGTTACTATGTTACTATTAACATAATAAATATTTAATCACTCAAACAAATTTCTCAATTGCAAGAAGTTATTAACCACACGATGATCTAATTCTAGAACAAGCATAATTATTATAAAATTTGTTAATGCATCTACATTTAAAATACATAGATCACCCCTCATGTTAGCCACTGGTTTACAAAAACTACCAACTCTTCCTTGTCGGGCAGATTCATTGCCCTCACTTCGACAACGTACATTTGTTTGTTATTCATCATCAAATTGCTTCTATTTCTACAGAAAAAGTTAGATCTATGTATCTTGAATGTCCATGCAGAGATTCAGGTCAAATGGGTTTTGCTTGTATAATCAAAAGACACAACTTTACGGGCTGGTCGCAAAAACATTCTACACATATCAGACTCTATAAATCAATATTATCTTCCAATGGCTAAAAAACGGAATGATATTTTACAGATAATTAGATATATATATATATGTCATGGACTTACTCACCAATAGTCATATTGATCCGAATCCGTTTGGTTCACGGTTTTCTGCTTTTACCAAAATTGGTCGCATATATGCATTCGGTAGAACCTGTTCGGAAAATTATCTATAAGTTTCACAAGACAAATCGGAATGACAAGCCGCTTATAACAATAGCTAAATGGAATAGTCAATAACAGTCGTACCAAGTTTTAGATTATTTGGATTAGTTCTGCTTAGTTGTTTCTTCTTTCTACCAGAATTGGTGTAATCTCTCTTCTACCTTTTTTTAAGTGCTAGGGTGGCTTCTGCGTCGAGGTGGCTGATCGATGGTTGTTCTGCCGACAATCCGGCAGAGATTGGCCATTAGTAATCCTATGTCCATTTTCTATTTCGTGGCTCATCTTTATATTCAGATGAAGAAAATTATAGGTTTATTTGTACAATGACCGTTATGCTATTAATGAACAATTTTTGAATTTTTAGCATTGAATCTTAATTGTTTTTACTATAAGGCTACGAAAACAGATTCATAATATTCCATGATCCTTTTCAAATAAGTTTTATTTATCCCATCAGATTTTCTTATACGAATATCGAAGTTTTTGAAACACCGATAAATATCATTTGCAAGTTAGGTTTTTAAAACACCTAAAATTCAGAATGTTACACTCCCAATCTTATCTTAGGGGTGATCGTTCTATCTGAGCTAAAATCTATATTTTATGTTGGACTTGAAAAGAGGATATTGGTGGATCGAATAACGTGCACCAGATTTAGGATTCTAAATCTAACTCCAACACCACTGGTCATGAGCTCCAATAACTCAGGCTTTTGGAACATGACATGTGGGTTCGCTTAGACATGGCATTTCAAGATTTAGTTGATTTTAAATTGCCAAAGACACATTTTCTCGATACAGACTCTTTGATCGGTGAGAATAAAGCTCGAATTAATTAATTAGATCAAACTTTTAGTATTGAATGTTTATAATATCATTTAACCATGGTTGGATTAGCACGTTCGGCATGGTCGTTTTAGCTTTTTCTGGAACCACCCACTTTCAAAACTCTTGTTCATGTAGTTATATTTTCCGTTACATCTTTTATTGTTAAACCTGTAACAACTTTAAACAATATGAATACTTCCTGTATATAAAATCTGATTACATTACATAAACGAAACTTAATGCTAAGACTAAAATACATAAAATCATGAATATATCAATTGGTTTCTTAGAAAGAATAAAAATATATTGATATAAGATTAGAATCTACCATTAGAAATGATCATAAGGATTACGAACTGAACAAACTTAAAGGTGATTTGATCACAATGGGTAATGATTTTTTTTATAAAATCATGAATCAATCCTATATATGTGAATATATACAGTAGAATAATCTACAGTTATCAAAAAATCTAAAGATCTCACACCACGAGCTCTGATATCATTATGTTGGAAAAAACACAAAATACGTAAAAATGGCATAGCGGAATAAAATGCGTATGTTATAAATTGTAACGCACTTTTGCAACATTGATTGTCATGCCACAACTCCTCTTGCATATGTTATCAAGTAATTCAAAGTAGACTTTTAAGAATCAATTTCACCAGCCATATTCACAACTCCTCTTGCATATGTTATCAAGTAATTCAAAGTAGACTTTTAAGAATCAATATCACCAGCCATATCCACATCAGTATAAGTAACAATAAATGGCTTTATATCTACAAACTAGAAATCTTTCGAAGATATCTCAAAATCCACTTCACAGCATTCCAGTGTTTTTTTCTAGGATTTGAGAGAAAACGACTAATTGTACCAACATCATGAGCTATATCTAGTCATTTAAAAACCATAGCATACATCATGCTACAAACTGTAGAAGCATATGGAATCGTACCATAACTTCATTCTTTGAATTTTTACTCAGACTTTGTCGTCTGCTTAATCTAAAATATGTAGCAAAAATAGTGCTTACAACTTTAGATTTGTCCATATGAAACCTTTGAAGTACTTTCTCAATATACTTTTCGTGAGATAACTGAATCAACGTCTCACCTCTATCTCTAACAATTCTTATACCAAGAATCTGTTTCGCTGTACCCAAATCGTTCATGGCAAAAGACTTGCTAAGCTGATTTTTCAGCTCTTGAGTTATGCTCAAGTTCCTTCTCACAATCAACAAATCTTCGACATACAACAACAAGATGATAAATCATTTTCACCAAACATCTGCACAAACACACAATGATTAGAAGTACTCTTTGTATCCATCCTCCTCCATAACTGCCTTGTTCCACTGCCTTGGTACTTTTTTCAAGTACTTTTTGCTCAAGAGTACTAATTTAGCTCAAAAGTACCATGATTAGAAGTACTCTTTAAACTTCTTGTACAATTGCCTTGGTATTTTTTTCAATCCATAAAGATTTTTCTTCAAGTGGCAAATTAAATCCTCTTTGCCCTTTTTCACAAAGTCTTCCGGTTGTACCATTTAAATCTCTTCCTCCAAATCATTAGGAAAGAAAGCCATCTTTACATCCATTTGCTCTATCTAAATCAAGGCTCGCTGCCAAATCCAAGTACAACCTCAATGGATGACATCTTCACAACAGGAGAAAAGATTTCATCATAATCAATTATCTTCTTTTGGTTGAATCCTTTCACAACCAACCTAACCTTGTATCGAGGAAGCAAATTTTTTTCTTCATGATTAATCCTATACACCCACTTATTAAGCAACGCTATTTTACCTTTAGGCAATTTCACCAACTCAAACATGTGATTCTCATCAAAAGAATTTATCTCGTCTTTCATGGCATTAAACCATTTATCTTTGTGTTCATCCTCCAAAGCTTCACCAAAACTTTCAGGTTCTCCCCTATCAGTACGTAACGTACTCACTAGGATTATATCTTTTCGACGATCTTATATCTCTCTCAGATCTTCTAACAGTATGTAGATTCTCGGTAGTTGGTGTTTCACAATAATCGTCACCATGATCACCAATACCATCATCATAATGTGTGGGAGCATCTACACCAGATGTATCAACATGAACCTCACCCTCAACCTGACCATGTATCGATGTAGAAGAAGCAACCTCTAAATCAATCAAAGTCTCATAACGCTGAGTTGGTTTTCTAGGCTTTTCAATGTCAATTGTTTGATCGTCTATGAACACGACATCTTTACTCTTAATGAGCTTTATTTAAATGGGATCATAAAATATGTATCCAAACTCATCCTAACCATAACCAATGAATACACATTGTCGCGACTTCATCTCAAGCTTTGACCTTTCATCTCTAGGAATGTGCAAAAATGCTTGCACCCAAAGACTCTCAAATTACCATAAGAAACATCTTTACCAATCCAAATCCTCTATGGAGTATCACCCTCTAATACAACACTTGGTGATAAATTTAACACATGAACAACTGAGTTCCAAGCTTCACCCCAGAAAGTCATCGCAAATCCAGAATGTGAAATTAAACATCTAATCCTCTCAACAATCATCATGTTCATCTTTTCAACCAAACCATTCATTTGTGGAGTCTTAGATGGCTATGATGCCTAATACCATTCTCCATACAATAAGCATCAAATGGTCCATAATAATCTCCACCATTATCACTATGAATACATTTCAACTTCTTTCTCATTTGTTTCTCAACCAATGCCACAAAATGCTTGAAATATCCCAAAACCTGATTCGTAGTCTTCATAATGAAAATCCACAACTTTCTAGAATGATCATCAATTAATGTGACAAAATATGATGCACCCCACCAAGAAATATGGTCTTCATTTGGCCACACACATCTGAATGTACCAGAGCAAATATTTCAGATATCCTAGAAGATTCAAAGGACTTGAATGAGACTTTGTGTTATTTTCTTGCAAAAGAATGTGCACACTTCTACAAGTGCAAACCAGAGATACGTGTAATGGCTTCCTTCTTTGACAACACAGATAATCTCCTTCAATGGTATCATTATTCTCCACTGCATTAACAATATCTTTTGTAACCTTATCCTACAACCAATAGAAGGAGAAAGGCTTATCACTTTGAGCCGCAACCATAGAACCCCGTAAAAGTTTCCATTTATTCCCTCCAAATAAACTATAAAAACCTTCATCATCAAGCTTCCTTGTGGATATCAAGTTCAACTGAACATCTTGGATATGTTTCACTCCTTCAAGCACAAGTATAGTACCAATACTAGTCTCTAAGCCAATATTACTAATTCCAACAACCTGAGCAACACCATCATTACCCATTTCACAAAATCATAACTACCTCATGTATAGGTAGTGAACAAATCCCATTGTGATGTAGCAAGAGTAGGAGCTCCACTATCAACAACCCAACTAGTCTCTTGGCATGCAACATAAATGACATAATTCTCAAGGAGAGTAAGAAATTGATCGTTACCCGATCTTTACTTGTTGTCCTTTTTCAGCTTCCACCAATCATTTTTCATGTGTCTTTTCTTATGACAATAATGATAATCCATATTCACAAATCTTTTTAGATTTGCTCATGCTCTTGTTCTTGTCTTTCTTGGCTCTCCATAAGAACTCCTCTCCATTGACTCAGCAACCAATACATTTGAACGTGAGGAACTCGAATTTAACTGCATTCTTGTTTCCTCATTCAAAACACTATCTTCACTAAGTCCATCAAAATAACACCTCCTAACACGGAGTTACAAAGATACATCCTAAACACCTCCCAAAATTTTGGTAATCTACCAAGAAGTCATAAACAATGAATCTTCTCATCAAATTTGATTCTCATATCCGAGAGTTTGTTGAGCAATATTTGAAATTCATCCAAGTGATCTGTCGTCGGAGTTTTTGATATCTCAATTCAAGCAACTTCTTCATCATGTACATCTTATTCTCCCATTCTTCCGAGAAAATAATTGGTTCAGCTTCAATCACAAAGAACGAGTATTAGTCTCATTTTCAATATGATGCAACATATTATCATCTACCATTGTTTTATCAAACCACACACTTGATGATGTAGCAACTTCCATTGATCATCAGTTTTCTCATCAGGTTTCACATCCTAAAAACCGGAACATGAAATTCCTTCACAAAAAAAGATTTCCATCTTTCCTTTCCATAGATGATAACTAACACCACTCAAACTTATCATTCTGCCCATATTTTCCATCGTTTAAGTCATCAAGAAATTCAAAGATCTCAAACCATAAACTATGATACCACTTTGTTGGGGAAAAATACAAAACACGTAACAATGGCGCAGCGGAATAAAATTCTCTGAACTTGTGTGAACCTGTGAAAAAAATATAGAAACGATGACAACAATAACTCATAGCAGAAAAGTAAACGAGACCACAAAATTTTTACGTAAAAAACTTCCTCGGTGTGAGAAAAAAACCATGGGACCATAGTCCACTCAAAAATCCACTATATCAAATGAATATGAGTTACAACCACGTCCTCTCTGTTCTTTTTATAACATATCTAGAGAATAAAGCTCCAACGAGCAATCTCAACACAAGAGAAAACACCACAAGAGAGCAACACATTCACTAGGATTCCGGTCACCAAAAGATCCTACATTCACTAGGATTCTGGTCAGCAAATCATATCTCCACCGTAAAACTCCTAGATAAAAAAAGTCAAGAATACCTCTGCAAATTTTAAGCTCAAGCCAAGAAGTTTTCACCGTTAGATTTCCCAAACACTCAAGAAAGTATATGCTGAAATCTGAAATCGTTATTGCAGCAAGCAGCCACACTAAAACTCAATTTTCTACATAATTAACCATTGAAATGCAAATTCCACCATTGCATGTTTAGATCAATGAGTCATGAAACTCTCCTAAAAATTTCAGACAGTCGGAGCATGTTTGAGTCTCTAAACATTGTCTTGAAAAAACTATGACGGAACTGTTTTTCTCTCTTCTCAAATCCGAAAATTGTCTCTTTTTTTCTTATACAAAAATTAGGGTAAAAGTAGTTTATATCATAACTCTAAGTTCAGTAAAAATAAAATAAATCCAAAGTTGGTTCTCTTAACCAAACCTAATTGGTTTCTCCACTAAGAAAAACACCAACACCTATGATGCACGAGTACTACACTACGGTACCATCTCCCATCCCGGAAATGTCCTGGAGACAAGTACTCAATATGGGACGCCACTTTTTTTTAATTTCTTTAATACTCTATTATTATTTTATTAGATAAATACTTTATACGATATGCATGTGATATAAAAAAGAAACATCAACATTATTAGGTAAAATCTTTTTTCTTTTTCACATATATCTTACATAATACTTTATATAAAAATAGAAAAATACTCTTATATAAATTTATTTGCATCCCTAGTTTTCATTCTCACTTTTAAAAATCATACGATAATAGAGTACGTTTGATAAAAAAGGCACAATTCGATAAAAAAGTATGTGTTATACTAATTATGTTTTTTATATTACAATTTAAATTCTTACTATGAACTGTGCCATATATATATGAAATTTTTATTGTGCCATACAATTTAAATCCCTACTTTTAACATTAACTAGTTCAAAATCACAAGTTATATAATGTATGCATTTGTCAAGACAACAGTTAAATGATTATGCAAAAATCGTAGTAATTAAAAATAGTGGATTTACTGTTAACAATACAAAAATGTTAATATGCATATATTGTGTTGTATATTAATGTTAACAATACATTAATGTTAACACTACATAGTTAACAATACATTAATGTAAACAATACATAGTTAACAATACATTAATGTTAACACATATAGTACACATTGATGCATAAAATACGTTATACATATTATGTATGTCATAACTAATGCAAATGTAAAGAAAGAGTAACTGGTGTAGTGGTTGTACCACCTCTACATTCATCCTAAAGGTATGGAGTTCGACTTCATCTTCTATCGTATAGAAATTGCAAGAATATTTTATACGGCAGGTCTACCATTTAATCTTGCAAGAAATCCACATTACCATAGGTCTTGTTAGTTTGTTGCTACCAACAAAATTGATGGTTATGTACTTCCTAGTTATAATAAGCTCAGAACGACCTTACTAGAAAAATAAAAACCCATGTTGAGAGATTACTAGAACCGCTTAACATGGAAAAAAAGAGTAACAATTGTGAGTGACGGTTGGAGCGATCTTACAAGAAAGTCTCTCATTAATTTCATGGCTAATTCCGGAAATGGTCCTTTGTTTCTCAAAGCTGTTTTGGCGAAGTGAAAAATAAATTTTTCATTACTAATTTGATGAAAGAATTTATTAGTGAATTCGGTCATCAAAACATTGTGTAAATCATTACTGATAATGCAGCAAACTGTAAGGCAGCTGGAGAGCTTATTGAGAATATGTTTTCTAAAATCTTTTGAACACCATGTGTTATTCATACCCTTAATCTTGATTTGAAGAACATATGTGCAGCAAAAAATATAGAAAGGAATGAAACAACATATGAATTCGTGTGGATACACTTGCAATAAAACATTTCGTCATGAACCATAAGATGAAACTCGCAATTTTCAATAAGTTCTCTCCTCTTAAAAACTACTTTTGGTAGCCGATACTCAATTTTGCATCCATCATCGTGATGTTTAACATATTGAAGCTTATTAAAAGGGGTTTTCAAGCCATGGTCATAAGTGAGGAGTTGTCTACTTACACAGATAATGATATGGAGGAAACAAGTTTTGTTAAAAAAAAGATTGTGAATGATGATTGGTGGGAAAAGTATCATATATTATTGATTTTACGAGACCAATATATGATATGATTAGATTTTGTAATACCAATAAACCATGCCTTCATTTGGTATATGAAATGTGGGATTTCATGATTGAGAATGTGAAACTTGAAATCTACCGGAGAGAAAAACATACGCTGTCTGAGTTGGTCCAACATTACAATGGGTAATGAAATTTCTTTTCATAAAATCATCAATCAATCCTTTGTTAGTATATACAGTAGACTATAATTCACATTTGTGTATTTTAGGACGAATTCAAAAGCTAAAATAAACAAACAAAGCAAAACATAAACTACAAAGAGAGACTGAGTTCTCGGTTTTGTATTATTTATGTATACAAAGATGGAAAAAATATAACTTTGGGTTAAAATCACTTGATAATCTCCACAATGGGTACTAAAATTCCTTTTGATAAGATCATGAATCAGTCCTATGTGAATATATACAGTAGATTATTATTCACATGTGTATATTTTAGGATGAATTCAGAACTAAAATAAACAAACAAAGCAAAACATAAACTACAAAGAGAGAATGAGTTCTCGGTTTTGTATTATTTAAATTAAAAATATGTATACAAAGATGGAAAAATATAACAGTTCTGCTTAATTGTGCTTGGCAAAAAGGAAACTTGTAGGGGCTCTATAACAATCATATGGAGTGTCTTTATTATAAGTTTATAACCATCATATGTGTCTGGCCATTCCTCTATTCTTTATTCATCTTTGGCCCATGAGTTATGGTTGAGATTATCTCTTTGGATCCACTCATCTTATAGGCATATTCACAAGGGTCTTCTTCATCCTAAACATCATACCCCATTGTTGTCACCTCTGCTTTCGAGTGTAGCTTGCAAAAGAAAAAATTTAAGTTCAAACAATGAAAGAAACGTTGGGGTTAAAACAAATTAGGTAAGGATATTATTTCGTTTTGATTTTCTTGTATGTGATGAAAAATAAAATGGAAACAAAAAATTTTTTCTTCTATGTTTTCATATTTATGATGAAATACTTCAGAGATGTTAATTTATGAAACACAACAAAATAATGGAAATTTGGTTTATACCTTTGTGAGATTTAAAATAAGGCACTTTGCCAAAAACAATGAAAAAATAAGTTATTTTGGAATCTATAGTTAAATATCATTTCTGTTAGAAACTATTATATAGAACCAAATATCCCTCAAACTAAAATCACGTTTTTTATATTTTTTGTAGAAAAGTTACAAACTTATTTTTTCTTGATTAGAAAGATAGATAATTGATTTATCTTTCGTGTTAAAGTTCAAAACCATAATACACATCAATAATAAACCAATTTGAACCACGATGATGTGTATTATGGTTTCAAATTTTAACACAGAGGTAAATAAGTTTTGAACTTCTTAATCATTAGAAAAGCGTAACTTTTCTGACAATAATATAAAGAATCTAACATTAGTTTGAACAATAATATCTAGTACTATACGATAGTTTTCATAGGAAAATAGATCGTCCATTGTTCGTATAATTATATCCTTCAACAAAGCAACTAAACGAGGTAGAAAAAGTAAACAAAGAGAAATTTATTTAATAACAAATTGATCGACCGTGACAAAAAAAAACAAATTGATCGACCATTGATGGATAAATATAAACGAATGTGTGAGTTAGGATGCAAGCAAATAAATAAAAGAGAGTAAGTGTATCATTATATAAGTTTTTAAATTCAAATATATTCTAGAGTAATACCCTAAAATAGTATATTTTAAAGTTTTTCTTCCAAATTTAGCATCGTAAAATTAAATTCCCAAAAATAGCATAAATATTTATGTGAAAATACTTATTTATTCTAAATAAATTATACATAAACTTAAAGTATTGTGTTTGGGTTCATTATTTCCAATTTAGTGTTTAATTTTTTCTATTAAAATATAGTTTTAATGTATTTTAATCTTAAATTTGTGCTATTATTGGAAATTTAAACTAATGATGCTATTTTTGGAACAAAAACTTAGAAATGTGCTATTTTAGACATTTGCCCTATATTTTATTACTATTCACCTTTTCCATTTGTTTTGTTTGCTTATCTTCAATTTTTTAAAACAAAATCAATCAATTTTTTACATTATTAATTAGGGCAATTGACTAAAATAGCACCATTTCAAGTTTTTGTTCTAAATATAGCACTAGTCATTTAAATTTCCAAAAATAGCATAAATTTAATACTAAAATAATTGAAAACTTATTCCTAATGAAAAAAATTTAAATCCTAAATTGGAAAAAGTGAACCCAAATATTATGTTTTAATTTTATATATTTTTTATTTAAGGTAAATAATTATTTTTACATAATAATTTATGCTATTTTGGGAATTTTAGTTTTAATATGCTAAATTTGGAAGATAAACTTAAAATAGTGCTATTTTAGGGTATTCAATTGACTAAAATAGCACCATTTCAAGTTTTTGTTCTAAATATAGCACTAGTCATTTAAATTTCCAAAAATAGCATAAATTTAATACTAAAATAATTGAAAACTTATTCCTAATGAAAAAAATTTAAATCCTAAATTGGAAAAAGTGAACCCAAATATTATGTTTTAATTTTATATTTTTTTATTTAAGGTAAATAATTATTTTTACATAATAATTTATGCTATTTTGGGAATTTTAGTTTTAGTGTGCTAAATTTGGAAGATAAACTTAAAATAGTGCTATTTTAGGGTATTACTCTATTAATTACATTATTTTTCTATCCAACTTAATATGAGAACCGAACGAAAAGATATGTAAAAAATGTATTTTATAGAGAATATATTTTATAGAGAATATATTTCATAGAGAATGTATTTCATAGAGAATGTATTTCATGGAGAATGTATGTAAACAACTCTTTAATATGATTTATGATTTTAAAGTTTATGTAAATCATCTCTATTTCTCGGAGAATGTTTTTATAAATTTTTAGAAAAAAGTATTTTAGCAAATATTTAATTATTAAAAACAATGTAACAAAAAACAGAAAAAAAAATTAAATGAGTTTTTCTTTTAATTGAAGATTTTTAAAATTTATAAAAACAACTCTTGTGACATTTACATTTTCACGATTGGCTCATTTTATTTTACATTATAATTTAAAATCTAATTTTATAATGAAATTATATTTAAAAATTTTAATCATTATTTGGATGAGACAATGTTTGATTGTCTTGTGTCTATTGACCGTATATTTTAATTTGCTTTCTGAGCTGCACGTTGGGTTCAATTTTTAATCATACAAACTTTGTGACGATCAAATAACAAAGAGATGCCACATGTTAATCTGTATAGATTGTCTTATTCCTATGACAAAAATAAATTGTCATATTCCTTTATCAATTTCTGTCTCCAAGTAAATATTGTATACGTAGACATAATTTTATAATCTCTCTCTCAACAAAAACTAATGTTTAATTTTATTTTCTTTGCTGAATCTATTAATATTTGATTCTGTCGATCTACACTGTCATATATTTGTATTTAACCGAATGAGTAATTTGGGCCTTTCTAACCGGATATAATTAGTCAAATCAAATTTAAATTGGGGATAACCATCTATCTTTTCATCAAAATTATCATATATCATCACATATTCACCAAATTAATGATATAAGTAAAATTTCAAATCTATTTTTCATTTAGAGAAAAGTTCGAAATCTAATTATTTACCGACACGGGTTATTCAACAATTATAAACAATGTATCTATCAATATGAAGTATATTTAGATTTGTAATTTTTAAATGAATGAGAAATAGATTTTATATTTTTATTTCATAATGAAAAAAGTTTCAATATTTTATATTAGAGAATAAATATATCCGTGATTTTAATTTGGTAGACATCTAATGTTATATAATAGTTTCGATAGAAAAATATATCTTTATTTTAATATTTAAACATACATTTTAATAGTTACAATCCATATTTGTTTTATTCTTACACACCAAAATAAAAATAAAATTAATTTTCTTCAATTTACTTATCTAGTTTCATCTTATTTGTTCCCTACTTTTTTTTTAAAACGAAATCAACTCATCATTTAAATAAAACTTATTATATTTTTCTTTTTCATATATTAAATATAACTGATAACACTAAATATTCGTTACTAAAAAATAGTTCATATCATTTGAGTAAAAAATGATATATTTGTCAGTTCTATTCAATCTCAATTATTTTAACATTACTACATAAGTCAGGCCTACATAGAGCACTAATCCTGCACTAAACATGTTGTGCAATTAACAAAATAACATTTTTTTTAATATTTAGTCTAAATATGACATAATTAATTTAATTTTTCAAAATACTATAAATTTAATATTAAAATATTTTAAAACTTTTTTAAATAAAAAAAATAAACTCTAAATTAGAAAAAATTTAAGTATAATATTTTAATTATGTTTATAATTTAATTATGGTAAATATATATTTTTAAAAAATAATTTGAATTATTTTTAGAATTAAATTTAAAATACTAAATTTGAAAAAAAAATTAAAAAAAAATTTTTTTAATATTTTTTTAATATTTTTTATTTAAATATAAAATAAAAATAATATAATACATGTGAAAAAGTTGGACCAAAATTGACGGAGAGAGAACCAAGAGAGGGACAAAAAGTGGAAATTTGCTCCGACATTAAAGTTAATATAAAATCAAGTATTATTAAATAATTTTAACTAAATAAATGAATAGGGAGATACTGGAGAAGTTGTGGTATAACCTTAAACGCATAGAGTTTGTTTAGTTCAGGTTTTGGGTTTAGTTCATATGCTCAACCCTAACTCAAACAAATAAAACATAGATTTGCAATTCATTTTTTTTAGTTTACGGTATTTTAAACCAATTTATTTTTATAAAAATATTCGATAGTTTCCATAACTATTAACTTAAATCAAATTAGTAATTTAAAAAGTTTAATTATTGAAGAAAAAAGAAGAGAGCTTCCCAAACAAAGAAGGCGTCCTTATATAAAGCCACCCACACCTCCATAGTTTCTCTCACCCTCATCATCACTTCTCTTTCTCTCTTTCTCACTAAACTCAGCCATTAATGGCAATTTCTTCATCTCCATGGGCTCTAATGGCTCTGTTTCTGATGGTTTCTTCTACTGTGATGGCAATTCCTCCACGAAAGGCCATTGATGTGCCCTTCGGCCGTAACTACGTCCCAACTTGGGCTTTTGACCACCAGAAGCAACTCAATGGCGGTTCTGAACTTCAGCTTATCCTCGACAAATACACTGGTTACATTTATTTTTACCAAATATGTGTCTAATGAATTAAATAAGACAATTTTTGTTAGGCTTTGTGATATTATATGAATTTATTTCAAAACATTATTCGCTATATAAGCATTTTATAGTGTTAATTTTCTTGAAATTTTAAACTCCATTTCATAGATTAAGAAAATCATGTTTATCATTTCTGATATTTTACAAAAGAATACTAAATTTTGCACCAAACACATTTTATATACGAAAATATATAAAATATCTAATTTTTAATTGGAAAATTCTCAAAGTGCCAGTTTTTTTTTTAAATATCATCATTAAAATAAAAAATGACCAAAAATTATTTTAATGATAGAAATCTAAAATCTAAATGAAAAGAAATCAAACACAATGGTTTAATTATTTTATAATTTTCTTGAAGTAAAATCTTTAGATTTATGCTATTTTAAAATAAATAAAAACGAAGCTATTGATTTTAATTTTAGAATAAAAACTTAATTTTTGAATATTTCTATCTTATTTACTCTGTTAAGTGAAATAAAAACAGGGACAGGGTTTCAATCAAAAGGCTCATATTTGTTTGGACATTTTAGTATGCACATAAAGCTTCCGGCTGGTGACACTGCCGGAGTCGTCACAGCTTTCTACGTGAGTAAACATTAATAAATTACTACAGATCTCAAATTTTTTAACAATTATAAAACGATATAGAAACCTAATAATAATTGAAAAATCATATGAATATGTGAAGCTGTCTTCGACGAACAACGAGCATGACGAAATAGACTTTGAGTTTCTTGGGAACAGAACAGGACAACCAGTGATATTACAGACCAATGTGTTCACAGGAGGTAAAGGTAACAGAGAACAACGAATCTATCTCTGGTTCGATCCTTCAAAGGCTTATCACACTTACTCCATTCTTTGGAATCTTTACCAGATTGTGTAAGATTCTATCCTTACTTCTTATTTTATAATTATTTATGTAAATATTATATGATGAAAGTTGTCAGAATTAACATGGTTCTTGTTTCAATATTATTGTCTTTAATAGTACAAATTAGCCTTGGAGATTGTGGCCCAATCTTGATCTTATAAAAAGGAGTGGGGTCTTGTAAGATTTCTTCACAGAGACAATTGAGTCAAAAAGTCAAAAAATAAAGATAAAGCTTTTTGAAAATTTTCTAATGTGTATATAGTTTAGTGAGACACTCACTATTCTATTCTCTATTGAGAGTAATGTGGTTTTAGATTTTAAATTAAACCGACATGGTTCACTAAAACCGTTTAATTTGATTTTTCTTGATCAGATTCTTTGTTGATAACATACCAATCCGTGTGTTCAAGAACTCTAAGGATCTAGGAGTTCGTTTCCCATTTAACCAGCCGATGAAGCTTTACTCAAGCCTTTGGAACGCAGATGATTGGGCGACACGTGGTGGTTTAGAGAAAACCAATTGGGCCAATGCACCTTTCATTGCATCTTATAGAGGATTTCATATTGATGGTTGTCAAGCTTCTGTAGAGGCTAAGTACTGTGCGACCCAAGGCCGTATGTGGTGGGACCAAAATGAGTTCCGCGACCTTGACAGTGAGCAATGGCGTCGTCTCAAATGGGTCCGTATGAAATGGACCATATACAACTATTGCACCGACCGGACTAGGTTCCCTGTTATGCCAGCGGAATGTAAAAGAGACAGAGACGTTTAAGTGCAGATTCAATGGTTTGGATTATTGTGTCATTATGGTTATGTTTAAATGTTTGATATACGTATGTGTTGGCTCATTATATTACTGCTTTGTTTGGTTCTAATATTTACATGTTATTTATTGATATATCTATTGTTTTAGCTATGTTTATTATAACAAAGAGTTATGCTTTTATATGATTTATGTGACCATTTATAAATGTCTTATTCTCTAACGTGAATAATGTGCATTTGGTATAACAGTCATGATTAATATTTACCCAATGAAACTTGAACGGCCGCCTTATTGTAATTTCTATGTGAGACGACCAAAAACATGTACATGAGCAGAAAATGGCCCACTCTCACATGCGTATTGTTTTGCCAGACTTTTTAAGTAATACTAAACTTATTTAAAATTTGCAGATATTTTAAACTATAAATATGATTTAATTATTTATTTACATAAATAAAACAGTTAATCATTAGCTAGAAAAAACAACTGAAATTACTGGTGGCACGAAAGAAAAGGTTTTTCCTTAAAAACATTGTTGGCACCAAATCCGAAGTATATTATTAGATGGAAATGACTCAGAAGTCCAAGAATTTAGTTCGGGTTGGGATTCTAAATCTAACCTGTAAAAGAGAAGCGTACGGTTAAATCGCGGAATAACGTCAAAATGGATAAATACGAATCGAGTTATGGCACCAATTCAATAATTAATGTAAACTTGTCAGTTACAGACTTTTAATTTAAATAGATAGAAAAAGGCTTTTGGAAAAAAAATTTTAAACTGGAGAGACTTCTAATAAAAACGAGAAAGAAAATGAAACTTATAATTTTTTTAATGATGATTCGACTTTTAGAATTCGGTTCTTACAAGCATCAAAATAATTAAAAAAGTTACTAAAATATTTTTAAAAATATCTCAGACATTAAAAATTATTTTTAAAATTTTTATAGTTTAAATATTTTAGTTTCGGTTTAATATCGTAGATTTTAGTATTTAAGATATAGTTTTTAAAATTTTAAAATTAAATTAATTTTAATTTTGTATTGTAATAAATATTTAATGATATTTTTAAAAATATAACAAAAAAAAATTTGTGGTAATTTTAAGAATTGACCTCAGCTTCAGTGGATGACATTGTGTCCGATTCGAACCGTTCATGTAGTAACAAGGTTCCTCCGCATTTGGTCAACTTTTGTGGCCCACAACGAGTTAGACCACACTCGATTGGCCCCACTAGCTCAATTAACTCCATGATAATTGACACTTTGTTTGGATCGAACCGACTTGGTGATTGAGAAGCAGATATGTTAATCAGTCTCCTGAATGCTCAAAGGGCATAAGACAATACTGAGTTCATAGTTAAGGTTTCCAATTTTATAATTTTACATTATGCTAGATTAACAAATCATTTTTACTTTTTTGAAAATTGACGAAAACACATGAACGTAATTTTCTAAACAGCAAGAATATTTAACTAAGATTAGTTAGAGAGTCTTAATTTGTACATTAAACAATATTTATCACAAAAGAGATTAGGAAAAATGTTTTTCTTGTATTGCTGAGGTCATTGAGTTCTATATATACATCTCTATATACACGTTTATTAAGGATAAGTACAAAAGAATATTAACATAAATCTATAACTAAAAATAAATGTAAAATATCTTAAATTATCTCAACATCTCCCCTCAAGTTGGAGCATATAGATTGGAGATGCCCAACTTGATTAAAAATGCATCAAACTCATTCTCACCTAATGCTTTCGTAAGAATATCGGTAACCTGTTCATTAGTAGAAACATGAAAGGGTTTGATTAACCCACGTAGAATATCATCTCGAACAAAATAACAATCCAATTCAATATACTTAGTACGTTCATGGAAAACCATTAGCACTAATATGAATAGTCGGTTTACTATCGCAAAAGATCGACATAGGCTCAGAGGGATCCATACCCAATTCTCCCAATAAATCTTTGATCCAACGAAGCTCCGAAGTAACTTCTGCCATTGCCCGATATTCAGCTTCTGCCGATGAACGAGAAACTATATCTTGCTTCTTCGTTTTCCACACAATGGGAGAAGTACCAAACTGGACAATATAACCCGTAAGAGATCGTCTTGACAATGGACATGACGCCCAATACGAGTCACACCAACTATTGACATGAAAGTTTGATTCAACTCGTAATAGAATACCTTGACCAAGTGTGCCCTTAAGATAGCGAACAACCTTCTGTGCCGCAAGCCAATGTTCTTGTTGCGGTTTATGCATAAAACTAGAGAGAACATGAATAGCATATGTAATATCAGGCCGAGTAGCTGCTAGATAAATAAGACGCCCCACTAAACGTCTATAACGTTCAGGATCAACTAGGAACGGTCCGACAGCGAGGCTCAACTTGTGATTCTGGTCAATAGGAGAACCGGCTGGTTTACACCCGAGAAGACCCATTTCTTTAACAATATCAGTTGCATACTTTCTCTGACAAAGATAGATCCCCGATGGACTACGAGCAACCTCTAACCGAAGAAAATATTTTACCATTCCAAGATCCTTCATGCGAAAACAAAGCGACAAATAAGCTTTAAAACCAGCGATATCCCGAGGAGAATTACCAGATATAATTAAATCATCAACATACACCAAAATATGCAGAGAAATATCATTCTTCGAATAAATGAAAAGAGAATAATCTGATCGAGCCTGCATAAAACCATAAGTGATAAGAGCATTTGCAAGTTTTGCAAACCAACACCTAGGAGCTTGTTTTAAACCATACAAGGATTTTTGAAGTCGACAAACCCGTGTTTCACTGGTGGGAAAAAAACCAGGCGGTAGCTTCATATAAACCTCATCATGTAAATCGCCATGTAGAAAAGCATTATGGACATCCATCTGGTGAACTTCATGATTCTTCTTGGCTGCAAAATCAAGAAACAATCGAACCGTCTTCATCATAGCTATTGGAGCAAATGTCTCATCACAATCAAAACCTTCTTTCTGGTGATTTCCAAGAACAACAAGTCGAGCTTTATGTCGCTCAATGGTGCCATCAGACCGATATTTAGTTGTAAAAACCCTAGCGCTTTCTTATTCGGAGGAAGTTCTTCAAGTCTCCATGTGTGTAAGTCCTCAAGAGATTTATATTCAGAATGACTAGCTTGTTCCCAATGTTTATATCGCAGGGCTTCACTAAAAGATCGTGGCTCCACATCCACCGCCAGTGCCATCAAAAACTGTTGAAAATTAGGAGAACAACGATCACTTGAGACGTAATTAGAGATTGGATATAACAAACCTGAGGATAGCTGTGGAGCGGAAGTTGATAAGTCGAGAGAGAGAGAAGTGTTGTTTCCAGAAATAGTTTCGACAACATAATCTTGAAGCTGGACATTTTTGGTTTTTGTACGATGGCCTCTTCCAAGAGAGATCGTAGATGAAGTGTTGGGTTGATCATTAACCGGTTTAGTGGTATCGTTTTGGTCTTCATCAATACTGGGATCAGTGTCGTTGGTTTGTTCTTTGGTAGACCTTGGTTCAACCGGAACGGAATTCTGATCAGAGGAAGATGGAGTAGCGGAAGCAAAATCATCAGCAGAAGATAGGACAGGTGGAGTGATGGGTGGTGATTCCAAAACCGCAATCGACTGGTTACTATTGAATGGAAATTCCAACTCATTAAACTCGACATCACACGATACAAAAACCATTTTCCATTCCAAATCATAGAGTTTCCAGCCTTTTTTCCCATAAGGGTAACCCAAAAATACATAGCGTCTACTCCGGGATGTGAATTTTTCACCATTATTGATACAAGCCTTGATTCAAGGATGTATGCGCGTGGGCTGTTTGTAGAAGATTAGGTGAGAAACTCAACCTTAGGCTTCTGGATAGGGGTTTTCTGGTTGGTAAACGATGGAGGGGTGAAGTGAACCACACGAGGGGTGATGAACCTCGTGATAAATCACAAACTTAGAGCTAGGAGGGCTGGTCTCAACTAGGTTCTAAGCGCACAAGTCTCTTTTGAGAGAAAGCTTGTAGGAAGAAAGTTCTACTTTATTACTATCAAAAAGGTTATCGAACTACAATGCTGGAAGGAGCCTTATTAATATGCTCGACAGCTTGACCTTCTAGGGTTGACTCAAAGAAAGAAAAGGAAAGTTTACAAAAGTGCACAAATGGAAAATATACAAAAGTGCATAACCAAAAAAAGACATATTCCTAAAATATCTTTGACTCAAAAATATAAACAATCTAGATCCTACCCTGCAAAACAAAAAGAGGCATATATTCGAATTGAAACTTACCTTACTTACCTCATGGCCAAGAAATGGAAGGTGGCCGTCCTTGTGGCATGCACGCGCCTTGCTCCTAGTCTTCGACTTGGAGTAGGGTTAAATATCTTTGGGCCTTGACCTCTCTTGCCACTAAAGCCCAAGTCTCTGATGTTCCTTGTGTTGTTGAGAAGCCTTTGGACTCTAATTTGCTCTTCTGGCCCATTGTCCTTAGCTGCTCTTCCTCTAGAAGCTTGTCGACCCATAAGCTGAATTTATGGAAGAGTGCTCTTGATCTGCTTCTTGTCATTGCTCCTGGAGGTACCACTGGTGTAGATACTTCCTCTAAGTGCATGTCCTGGAGCTGGTAGCTCATTTGGTCCGAGTCCTCTTGTGTAGAAGTGGAAGTGTGCGTGTACTCGGCTGGATGGCCTATACCGGCTGGATTGTGCGTGGTACTGGCCGGAATGACTTCAGGACCGGCCAAGTTGATCCCGGAGTCGGCGGTGTCATCAGGGGGACCGGCGGTGTCATTCACGTCCCCACCAAGTGTGCCGGAAGCTTGGGCCTCTCCGCCGGCGATGTTGACCGGTCTGGTCCTATAGGTCGAAGGTCCGGCGGTACTGTCTGGTCCGGCAGGCGCGCCAGATGGTCCTGCTGTCTCGGGCAAGCTTCCTGGTCGGCCAGTCTGGTCTCCTGGCTGGATGTACGACCTGATGTCCTCATCATTCCCTCCCTCTTCAGTAGGTTTTGTCCTCAAAACTGGATCATCTGCATGGAAAGGGGCCAAGTCAGTAACATTGAACGTATTGGACACATTAAACTCACCTGGAAGCTCGATCCGGTAGGCGTTGTTGTTGATCCTCTCGAGCACTCTGAATGGTCCATCTCCTCTTGGTGCTAGCTTGGAACTCCTTAGGTTTGGGAACCTCTCCTGCCGTAGGTGTAGCCACACCCAATCGCCTGGTTGAAAGATCACCTCCTTTCTTCCTTTGTTGGCATGAGTCACGTACTGTCCGGTCCTCTTCTCCAAGTTTTCTGCTACCTTCTGGTGTAACCTCCTTATGAACTCTGCTTTGGATGCTCCGTTGAGGTTGGTCATCTCAGCTGGTGGCAGTGGTGTTTGCTCCAATGGGGTGAGAGGGTTGAAGCCGTATACCACTTCAAATGGTGTCTTCTTGGTTGCTGAGTGCACGGCTCGGTTGTAGGCGAACTCAATGAATGGCAGGCACTCCACCCAAGTCTTTAGGTTCTTCCCTAGTGTAGTTCTGAGAAGGGTTGATAGTGTCCTATTGACAACTTCAGTTTGGCCATCGGTTTGAGGATGGCAAGTGGTTGAGAAGAGTAGCTTCGTGCCTAGCTTTCTCCAAAGGGTCCTCCAGAAATGGCTGAGGAACTTGGTGTCCCTATCTGATACGATGGTCCTTGGCACTCCATGAAGCCGTACTATCTCTCTGAAGAACAGCTCAGCTGTTTGTGGCATCATTGACATTGGCACATGGGATGAAGTGTGCCATCTTGGAGAATCTGTCCACCACTACAAAGATTGCATCTTTGTGGTTGATCTTGGGCAGACCTAGAACAAAATCCATCGAGATGTCCACCCATGGATGTGTTGGTATGGGCAGTGGGAGATACAACCCGTGAGGTTGCACTCGGGACTTTGCCTTCTTGCAAGTGATGCATCTTGCACAATGTGCTTCTACTGTCCTCTTGATGTGTGGCCAGTAGAAGTGCTCCTTGACCACTGCTAGAGTCTTGTCGACACCAAAGTGGCCCATGAGTCCTCCTCCATGAGCTTCTCGGATGATAAGCTCCCTTAGTGATCCTTGTGGTATGCACAGCCTTCTTTCTCGGAACAAGAATCCCTCATGGATGTAGAATTTGCCATGACTCCCTGTGCTGCACTCCTTGTAGCTCTCAGCAAGGTCAGGATCATCCTTGTATAGATCCTTGATGTGCTCGAATCCTAGGACCTTTGCCTCCATGGTTGATATCAAGGCAAACCTCCTTGATAGTGCATCGGCTACCACATTGTCTTTGCCCTTCTTGTACTTGATGATGTACGGGAAGGTCTCTATGAACTCCATCCACCTGGCATGTCTCCTCTTGAGATTGGTTTGCCCTCTGAGGTGTTTGAGAGTCTCGTGATCAGTGTGGATCACAAACTCCTTGGACAGCAAGTAATGCTGCCAAGTCTCCAATGCTCGGACAAGGGCATAGAGCTCCTTGTCATAAGTGGGGTAGTTCAGTGAGGCACCACCTAGCTTCTCACTGAAGTATGCCACTGGTCTCCCTCCTTGGGTTAGCACTGCTCCTATGCCTATTCCAGAGGCATCACACTCCACTTCAAACGTCTTGTTGAAGTCGGGAAGGACTAGCACTGGTGCGTGTGTAAGGCTGTCCTTCAAGGCCTGGAATGCCTTCTCCTGAGCTTCTCCCCAGCTGAATCCCACGTTCTTCTTCACTACTGCCGTCAGTGGTGAGGCAATACTGCTGAAGTTGGGCATGAATCTCCTATAGAAGCTGGCCAGTCCGTGGAAGCTCCTTACTTGGCTGATGTTTCCTGGTGTTGGCCATTCTTGTATGGCTCGAATCTTCTCCTCATCAACCTGTAGACCCTGTGAACTCACAACAAAACCTAAAAAGACAAGCTTATCATTACAAAAGGTGCACTTCTTGAGATTGGCATAAAGCTCTTCTTGTCGAAGGGTTTTAAGGACAATCTCAAGATGTGTGAGGTGTTCCCGTAGGCACTTACTATAAACAAGTATGTCATCAAAATAAACTACCACAAACTTACTGATGTATGCCCTAAGAACTTGGTTCATAAGGCGCATGAAGGTGCTTGGGGCATTAGTCAAGCCGAATGGCATGACTGTCCACTCGTAGAGTCCTTGCTTTGTCTTGAAAGCAGTCTTCCACTCATCACCTTCCTTCATTCTTACCTGGTGGTATCCACTTTTGAGGTCTATCTTGGAGAAGACCGTGGCTCCACTCAGCTCATCTAGCATGTCATCCAGTCGTGGTATTGGATGCCTATACCTGACTGTGATGTTGTTGATGGCTCGGCAGTCCACACACATGCGCCAAGTCCCATCCTTCTTGGGCACTAGCAGCACTGGTACAGCACATGGACTGAGGCTCTCTCGAACATATCCTTTCTCCAGGAGCTCCTTGACTTGCTTCTCAAGCTCTTTGGACTCCTCTGGACTCATCCGGTAGGCTGGCCGGTTGGGCAGGGCTGCTCCGGGCACTAGATCAATCTGGTGTTCTATGCCACGTAAGGAGGCAAGCCTGCTGGTATCTCCTCTGGAAATACATCCTGGAATTTGTTGAGGAGTGTTGCTACTTCATGAGGTAGCTCTACCTGTCCCTGTTCTATACTCAACACTTCCTTGAAAACCATTAGTAACATTAAGTCCTTCGAGGCTAAAGCTCTCCGGACATGACTAGGTTGAATAAGAAAGTTAGACTTGACAAGTTTCTTTTCCTTACTCATTTGGAGTTGTAGCTCATGTACTTGGGCAGGTGTAAGAGGAGCTAGGCTGACCTTTCTCTTGTCATGCACGAAGGTGTAGAGATTGGTTCTGCCATCATGCCTGGTCTCTTTGTCAAACTGCCATGGTCTTCCTAGCAGAAGATGGCCAGCTTGCATGGGCACCACGTCGCACACGACCTGGTCTTGGTACTTGCCCACACTGAATGGCACAGTGACTTGCTCATGAATCTTGAGCTCCACTTTGTCATCAAGCCATCTCAGTCTATATGGTCGAGGATGCCGTGTCCTCTCTAGACCTAGCTTATCAACCATATACGCACTAGCAACGTTAGTGCAAGAACCACCAGCTATGATGAGGTTACATACCTTCCCCTTGATGGTGCAACGGCTGTGGAAGATGTTCTCCCTTTGGATGGTCTCTGAAGGATCCACCATTGCACTGAGGATACGTCTAGTGACCAGCACTTCCCCCACATCAGGGTACTCAATGTCACCATATTCTCCTTCTGGTTCATAGTCCTCTTCATCTTGGGACTCATATTCTCCTGCCTCTGTGATCAGCATGACTCGGTTGTTTGGGCACTCCCTTGAGATGTGTCCACGTCCCCTGCACTTGAAACAAGTTATGTCATGTGATCTTTGAGGGTTAGAAGACTTACCAGGCTCTCTCTGGTCACGGGTGGGTTCAGGAGGCTTGCTCTTGAACCTTGACTCGATCTCTATGCTCTTGCCTTTGTCTACGGGCTTGGGCATGTTGCTTGGTGCCCAAGGTGTCTTAGGCTTGCTGCGGATGTCTTGGCTCTAACGTTTGATGTGCTGTTCAGCTTGCACAGATAGGTGAAACAAGTCCTTGAAGTCGTTGTAGATTTGCCTTTCCACCTTGCAGCTGATCCTTTCTTGGAGTCCATCCAAGAATTGTGCCATCAATGCTTCTTCATCATCATTGAGCTCCAATCTGTTCCTTAACCTCTCGAACTCTTCATAGTACTCCTCTACTGATCTGGTACCCTGCTTAAGAGTACGAAAACGTCGTTGCAAATCCCTATGAAAGTAAGGTGGAACATACCTTTGTCGCATGAGGTCTTTCATGTCGACCCATGAGTCTACGGGCCTCATTCTCTTCCTCCTTCTGTCAGATACCTCACGATCCCACCAGATGAGGGCATTGTCCGTGAGTTGTGCTACTGCCATTGAGACTCTCCTAGGTCCTGGTTGGTTGTAGTGATCAAAGATATGATCCATTCGCTTCTCCCAATCTAGGTAAGCCTCGGGGTCTACTTTTCCTGCAAAAGTTGGAGGAGTTAGTTTAACATCAGGATGAATTACCCGGTTATAGGTGTGTTCATCTCCATCCTCATGACGTCTAGGAGGCATTCTTGGTCTCTGGTGAAGACCATATGGCTCAAAGCCATCATCTTCTGCCTCTGGTTGCCGTGGAGGTCCTCTCGGCCTATGGTGATAGTTATGAGGTTGCGTGTCCTCATCTCCATCTGGCTGGGGTTCCTCCTGTTCGTGCCGTGTCCTAAGGTACTCAGGACCCTCAGGACGATCTGGCTCAGCTCTCACGTGCCTTATGGCCTGGAATCTTACTGGTCTCTCCACGCGCTCCAACCTCTCGCCTATGGATGCGAGTTGTGTTTGGAGTGTGGTGAACATGGCCATCATGGCTTCAGCTGCGTCTCTATTCTCTTCTCCCATGTGTGCTACAAAGAAAGAAGATAATTAGGGTGCTCCTAAATTATTAGGAGAGTTTCTTTTTATATGGGATTCGAAAATAATGCAAAAAGGAAAATCCTAAGGAAAGGAAATTTGAAAAAAAGGAAACTTCCTAGACAACTTGTGCTAGCTGTCCAATTCGAATTCCTTTAGTATTCTTTCTATTTTCTTTTTATTTTCTTTTTAATTTAACTTAAAATTAAAGGAAATATGATTTAAACAAAAAGGAAAACGTGCAAGACAATGCAAAAGTGAATCTAAACCCTAGTGATACACGTAGGAGGCTAGATGCACTCGGTTTGGAGTTTGGTGTTGTTTTTTTTGATTTTTCTTGAATACGACTTAAACTAATGCAAGAACTAGAAATAAGACAAGCAAAAGGATAGAAACAACCTGGTTTAGGAGCTTTAAGCTCTGATACCAAAATGATACAAGCCTTGATTCAAGGATGTATGCGCGTGGGCTGTTTGTAGAAGATTAGGTGAGAAACTCAACCTTAGGCTTCTGGATAGGGGTTTTCTGGTTGGTAAACGATGGAAGGGTGAAGTGAACCACACGAGGGGTGATGAACCTCGTGATAAATCACAAACTTAGAGCTAGGAGGGCTGGTCTCAACTAGGTTCTAAGCGCACAAGATTCTTAGAGAGAAAACTTGTAGGAAAAAGTTCTACTTTATTAATAATCAAAAGGTTGTCGAACTACAATGCTGGAAGGAGCCTTATTAATATGCTCGACAGCTTGACCTTCTAGGGTCGACCCAAATAAGAAAAGGAAAACTTACAAAAGTGCACAAAGGAAAAGATACAAAAGTGTATAATCGAAAAAGGACCTATTCCTAAAATGTTCTTGACTCAAAAATGTAAAGCAACTAGATCCTACCCTGCAAAACAGAAAGAGGCATATATTCGAATGTAAACTTACCTTAACTCACCTCACGGCCAAGAAATGGAAGGTGGCCGTCCTTGTGGCATGCACGCGCTTGCTCCTAGTCTTCGACTTGGAGTAGGGTTAAATATCTTTGGGCCTTGACCTCTCTTGCCACTAAAGCCCAAGTCTCTGATGTTCCTTGTGTTGTTGAGAAGCCTTTGGACTCTAATTTGCTCTTCTGGCCCATTGTCCTTAGCTGCTCTTCCTCTAGAAGCTTGTCGACCCATAAGCTGAATTTGTGGAAGAGTGCTCTTGATCTGCTTCTTGTCATTGCTCCTGGAGGTACCACTGGTGTAGATACTTCCTCTAAGTGCATGTCCTGGAGCTGGTAGCTCATTTGGTCCGAGTCCTCTTGTGTAGAAGTGGAAGTGTGCGTGTACTCGGCTGGATGGCCTGTACCGGCTGGATTGTGCGCGGTACTGGCCGGAATGACTTCAGGACCGGCCAAGTTGATCCCGGAGTCGGCGGTGTCATCAGGGGGACCGGCGGTGTCATTCACGTCCCCACCAAGTGTGCCGGAAGCTTGGGCCTCTCCGCCGGCGATGTTGACCGGTCTGGTCCTATAGGTCGAAGGTCCGGCGGTACTGTCTGGTCCGGCAGGCGCGCCAGATGGTCCTGCTGTCTCGGGCAAGCTTCCTGGTCGGCCAATCTGGTCTCCTGGCTGGATGTACGACCTGATGTCCTCATCAATTATGGTCAAAATTGTGAGCATATGCAAGACACCCAAAAACTCGTAAATGTTTATAGCCCGGGGGGTGTTCATAAAGTCTCTCAAACGGCGTTTGATTTTGAAGCAAAACTGATGGTGTCCGATTTATGAGATAACAAGCCGTAAGAATGTATTCACCCTAATATTCAATAGGAAGATTTGCTTGAAACCGAAGAGCCCTAGCAACATTCAAAATATGGCGATTTTCCTTTCAACTCGGCCATTTTGTTGCGGTGTATGAACACAAGAAGTCTCATGTAAGATACCTTGCTCTCTAAAAAATCGTGTGAGACACATAAATTCTGTACCATTATCACTCCGAATTTTTTTGACTTTCTTGTTAAATTGACATTCAATCATAGCTATAAAATCTTGGATTTGTTGTGAAACCAATATTTTATCTGTGAGAAGGTAAAGCCAAACTGCTCTAGAATAATTGTCAACAATAGTACAAAAATATCGTGAACCGCAGAATGCTGTTGTATGATATGGACCCCATAAATCAACATGTATTAAATCAAAAACTGTGTTTGCATTAGTCAAACTATCGGGAAAACTGTGGCGATTTTTTTTTGCTCTAAGGCACACATCACAATGCTTAAGTAAAAATTCAGTACTACTAGAAGGACCAATAATTGTCGGAACATTCCCAGTAATTCGAGGCGACGGATGACCCAAACGATTATGCCACAAAACAACATCAGAACTCGTAGTTGCTTGAAGCGCCGAAACCATTTTTATTCCTCGAAACCGGTACAGTCCCTCTCCCTCTCTTTCACCCGCTCCAATCAGCATCCTCGTATTGCGTTCTTGTAGAATCATGAGCTTATCGGTGTACTGCCCAACAAGAAAATTATCAGTGACAAGTTGACCAAGAGAAATCAAATTCGTATGAAACCCATCAATAAAGAAAACATTCTTCAAAGATAAATGAGAGGTAAGATGGACCGTTTCCAATTTTGATGCATGGGCATTGGTTTTAGCGGATAAAATAATCGATAGTAGAGAGATTTCTCTTGTATTATCCAGAAATTCTAGAAAACCTGTCATGTGATGTGTAGCTCCAGTATCTAATATCCAAACATCATTCTTACCACCAGAGTGTGCAGAAGATTTGCCATAATTGATGAGACGTTGGACCGCAGTCCACTGTTCATCAGAGAGGCCAACTACGCCATTTCGATCAGCATCTGTAATCATAGAAGAAGAGACCATATTCGCTGAATGAGCTGTTGGTATTTGGGTGAAGTTGGCGCGTGGAGATGCACCTCGACCACGACCAGCTAAAATCGGAGAAGACCCACAACCTAAACCGCGTCCGCGAGACTTATCAGGTCACCACTCAGGGTATCCAATTACCTTAAAACATGATGCTGCTTCGTGACCCATTCTACCGCAGACCGTACAACTCCTAGAGGGATGACGATTCAGAGGAACTGTGCGATAGCTATCCATCGTACTTGTTCCAGATTTTTGGATATCACAACTCCATATTTGAGACGATTGGCGAGAGCCAGACGGAGCATGTGCCATGAATCCAATGATTGCCACCTCTGATGTTGTATTTTGTTTAATGGTTTCATTTTGAACAACAATCTGGTACATGCTATCAAGATTAGGAAGAGGGGTCATAGCACATAATTGAGATTGAACAACACCATGAGTTGCGTCGTCCAGGCCAGCCAAAAAATAATGAACTCAAAGAAGATCTTTTTCTTTATCAAACGATGTATTAAGATCGCAGGTACAACGTCCACAGTGGCATCGTTTAGGGGGAAAACATTCTTCTATCGCATCCCAAATCTTAGAAAGATGTCCAAAATAATCATCAATAGTGCTACCTTGTTGTTTATAAGTAGCCAGAGAGTTTCTCAATTGCTGAATACGAGCCCCACTTTTGACAGAAAATCTTTTCTTTATCGTATCCCATTAGTCCTTTGCTATTTCTCGAGTTGAGATCGAAGATCGGAATTTTGGCTCAATTGTGAGTTTAATCCATCCTATTAGAAGATGATTGTTGGCAGTCCAATCTGCAAGAATTGCATCACCATCTGTAGGTCTCGGAATCGTGCCACCGAGAAATCCAAACTTTTTTCGAGAACTGAGCGCAATCTGTAAGTTTAGTGCCCATTCGTCATAATTCGAACCATTGAGAAGTGACTGAGATATGACAGCTCCAGGATTATTGTTTGATGTGAGATCAAACGGTGATATTGTTTTGTAATTAAGAGTCATGGGAGGATTAACCATCGTGAATCAACCAAAAAGATGAGAAAAGAAAAACAAAGTTTTTTTTTAAGAATAAAATAGAAGGTGATTCGTAAGAAGAAAACACCAAAAAAAAATCAAAGTATCGTTTCTGTTTTGTAGAGACAAACAGAGAAATAAAATAAAACAAAATTGAACTTTGAAAAATCTGAAAGAAGACAAATAAAAGAAAAACCAGAGAAACAAATGAAGGTTTGTTAGAGGAAGCTGAATTGGGAAAAATTAGGGTTTTTTAAGTCATTGGCTCTGATAGCATGACAAAAGAGATTAAGAAAAATGTTTTTCTTATATTGCCTTAGGTTATTGACCTCTATATATACATCTTCATATACACATTTATTTAGGATAAGTACAAAAGAATATTAACATAAATCTATAAGTAAAGATAAATGTAAAATATCTTAAATTATCTCAACAATTTATTAATGATATCACCAAAGTAACAATTAAATCACATTCCCAAAACTCATGCATAGTCGATTAGTATAGAAGATCGATTAGTGGTTAACATGTGAATTAGTTGGAGCTGATTGGTTTGCGTTTTACCAGTCTTGTTTTAAAAAAGGGGAAAAGTGAAATTGTTGCATACACTTGAAGCACGTGAAAGGAAACAAGAAAGCTAAAAGAGAAGAGAGAAGAATGACTAGAGAAAGTTTTTTTTATATTTTTCTTTTAGAAATATGGAAATTAGAACTAATGAAAGTGGCACTTATGGAAAGTTAAAGGAAAAGGGAAAAGATAGATGACTGAAAAGGAACATTTTCAAAATGCAAAGAACTGCAAAAATAGAAAATCACATCATGGCGTTTTATAGAGAGTGTTTAAAGAGGATACAAAGGACCTGTTGTCTTCTAGAGCTTTAGAGGTGAAAACCCACGAAACAGAGAGTTGGTGAGAGCCTAGTGAGTGAAAAACGAGTGTAACACAATTGTTGTTGTGTCAGTGAGTTTTTGGATAGATTTAAGAATTTAGCAGTTACAAGAGAATGTATATCTTGTGTTATTCTGATTAAACATAAATATAAAAGTTTGTTTAAGTGATTCCAGTCCAATGTGTTATTCTGATTAAACATAAATATAAAAGTTTGTTTAAGTGATTCCAGTCCAAGGTGAGTGAAAAACGAGTGTAACACAACTATTGCCGTGGCAGTGAGTTTTTGGGTAGATTTATGAATTGGTGAGTTGCAGCAGAGTGTTTATCTTATGTCATTATGATTAAACATAACTCTAAAAGTTTGTTTAAGTGATTTCTAACTGAATAAAGTATCATTTTGTGAAAACTATTAATGCTTGGTTTTTGATTTCATTAGAAATCTGCTTTTTCATTTGGTATGAGAGAATGTCACCTCAATTAGATTTAATAATCTATAGCACATGTTGAGGTCTCGAACTAACCATAGATACTATGAAAGAATTCATTGCTGTTCAAAAACCAGTTGTGTTGAATGAAGAGAATTTTAGTCATTGGAAATCATGGATGAGACGAGGATGCATGGACAACAACCATCAATGGATGGGAAGAACCGTACATGATATCTGATGACAAGCAAAAAATTCCTAAACCCAAGAAGAGATGGACAAATGCAGAGAAGGCATCATCAAGATTTAACTCACTAGCGATTATGGTAATTTTTCCAGCTGTAGATCTTAATCAATTTAAATTGATACAAGGATGTTCGTCAGCTAAAGAGGCATGGGACGCCTTGGTGAATCACTTTGAAGGAAACACAAGCATCAGACGAACTCGGGTGGATCATGTAACATCTCGGGTTGAAAAAATTAAGAATGGAAAAGATGAATCAATTGCAAGTTTCACTTCTAAGCTGAGCTCTTTTGCGAATGAGGCAAGTGTTTTCGATAAAAAATACAAAAGAAAAGAAACTTGTCAAAAAGTTGCTTTGCTGTTTACCACCAAAATTTGCACCACACAAAGCAATACTAAAGATAGCTATGAACACAGATGAAATGAAGTTTGATGAGCTTGCAGGTATGTTGAAAGCTAAGGAAATGGAGGCAACATCTAGTGATATAGTTCATCCCAAAGGAATAACATTCACTCCGAATCATGAAGAGGAAAGAGTAAAAAATTTGAGGAAAACATAAGCCTTATGGCCAAAAATTTCAACAGGATGCTGAAAGAGGTTCAAAAGGGACATAATCACACCCTCAATCGATTCCAGAAGGCTGAAATGGACAGAACAGGGAGCAAGCCATATAGGTTTGATAGTAACAAGTTCGGGAGAAAGAAAGAATTACAATACCATAAGTGCGAGGGTTTTGGTCATTTCAGAAATGAATGTCCTCTCACTAAGATAAAAGAGCTTCGGTGCTCTAAATGTAAGGGGTTTGGACATTCTAGAAATGAATTTCCAAGTGATCATAAGCGCAAGGAAAAATCTTTCTTGGTGTTCGGTGATGATGAATATGAAAGTGAGGAGGATGAACCATTAATGCTGAATTTTTGTGGCATTTACTTTAGTAGAGGAGAATGTTTCTGAGGGTGCTGAATCAATGCAAAACAGTGATTTTGAAGATGAAGTCGAATTTGATGCTCAGGCTGAATACAAGAAACTGTATGATAATTGGGTCAACTTAAGTACCAAAAATCTTATAAAGGATAAAGCTCTTCTAAAAGCCAAACTGAACATTTTTGAATTGGATGTGAGAAACCAAAGGAATAAGAGCAGGTTGTGGTAAAAATGAAGAGTAGAAACTGCTAAATCTAAGTGAGTGGAAAGTCAACTTAATGGCAACTATAGGAAGATCCGGATGCTTAATTCAGGATCAAAAGATCTTAAGAAAATTCTGTCATTGGAAAAACCACCAAAGGCGAACTAGGGATTAGGATATCTTGGGAATACGCAATCGATGACTCCAGATGATGGGAAATGATTTCCATTTGTTCCAGAAAGTACACCAACTAGAGAATGCTTACAGGAAAAGTCTGTTAGAATCGTAGTCCAACCAGAATTGGGAATTCGCTCAAGCAAACAGAAAGGATGTTATCACTGTGGTCGACTGGGTCATAAAAAGAGATTCTGTCGAGCATTTCGTACCAAAATCAGACATGTTTAGAGTAAGTCAGAAGTCTATTCAGAACCCTACAAATACGGAAATGTATGGATTGTTAAAGATTATCCAAGAGAAAGGTCTGTGTTACACCTGAAAAGGTTTGTGTTACACCTGAATGATAATGTGGTGAATTAAGATCAAACAAACTGTAATATTTCATATACATCTTCTGAAGGAGTCTGCTCAAACATGTGGTATTTTGACAGTGGGTGTTCGCGACATATGACTGGAAATCAAGGCGCCTTGAAAGTTTATTCAGCTGTGAAAGGTGGTAGAGTAACTTTGGTGATGGTGGACAAGGAAAAATTGGAGGAGTTGGAAATATAGAGGAACAAAACCAACCCCAATTGATGAATGTTTACTATGTTGAATGTTTGAAACCCAATCTGATTAGTATAAGCCAACTTTGTGATGGTGGGATGAAAGTTGTTTTCAATCAAACCAATTTTCATGTACTCGACAAATCCGGTAACAAAGTGCTTATGGGAATCAGGTCCGTAAAAAATTGCTATATATGGAGTGCACTGAATCAATGTATGTATGCAAGAAAATCACAATTGGATCTGTGGCATCGAAAACTTGGTCACATGAACATGTATGGTCTCAGTAGGATTGTGAGTGCTGAAGTAGTTCAAGGGGACCCAAAGCTAGAAGAAATAACAACAAAAATATGTGAAGCTTGTAAGGGAAAACAAATAAAGGTTCAACACAAATTAGTTGGTGAAATTATACTAAACAAATCTTGGAGCTTGTGCACATGGATTTGATGGGACCTGTGCAAACAGAGAGTATTGCTGTATGCAAGTATGTATTTGTACTTGTTGATGATTATTTAAGATATACATAGGTCAAGTTTCTGCGTGAAAAGTCAAAAATTGCATAGAGTTTCAAAATTTGGGCACTTCAACTCAAGACTGAAAAAGGAGGAATAGTGCAGATACATAGTGATCATGGAGGAGAAATTCATAATGAGGCACTGGAAACCTTTTGTAAGAATCAGGGAAATAGACATAAATACTCTGCTCCAAGAACAACTCAACAAAATGGTGTTGTGGAACGTAAGAATCGAACTTTGCAGAGAATAGCTCGAGCAATGATACATGGAAACAATGTCTCCCTAAGATTTTGGGTTGTAGCTGTCATCACCACGTGTTACTTCATAAATTGTGTGTATGTGAAACCTGGAACCAAAACCACACCATACTAAATCTAGAAAGGTAGAACTCCTAATCTTAGTTACTTTCATGTGTTTGGTTATGTATGTTACATTCTCAGAGATCAGGAGTACCTTGGAAAATTCGACTCAAAGAGCGATGTGGGTGTGTTTCTTGGTTATGTTACTAACATTATTGCTTTTTGGTGCTATAACAGTCAAAGCAAGACTGTTGTGGACTGTATAATTTTTGTCATTGATGATAAAACGAGTTTCAACAGCGAAGATATCATTCGTAAAGATGTGTCCTTGGAGATAGATTCTCCTCCCTGTGTTACACAGACCCATGCAGATGAGGAAATGGATGGCAGGTTCAACAATGACGGCAAAAATTTCGTTGATCTATGTACTAAGAAGGTACAAGTCCATCGTAATCACTCTCCTAGTGATATTATAAAAGATGTGTTCGACCCAAGACAAACGAGCCACAAAGTGATAAATTTTAAAGAAATGGTTAAACTAGCATGTTTCATATCGCATGTTGAACCAAAAGATGTTCCAGAAGCACTTCAGGATGAATTTTGGGTCGAGGCTATGCATGAGGGATTGGAAAAGTTTGATCATCTTGATGTGTGGGATCTAGTCCAACGACCAGCTAGTGTACATCCAAATGGAAGGGATCGACTTTGATGAAACGTTTGCTCATGTTGCTCATCTTGAATCTATACGTTTGCTTATTGGTATAGCGTGTCAGTTGGATATCAAGTTCTTTCAGATGGATATCAAGAGTGCTTTCCTCAATGGACTTCTGCAGGAAGAGGTGCATGTCACTCAACCTAAAGGTTTTCTAGCTTCTTGATTCTGTGTTATACAAAACCTCTTGCTGGTAAGTCTTTTCAGAGAAAGAGCTGCTTTTCATATCTTTCCAAATGAATATCGAGTTATTCTGTACCTCACGAGAATGATACAAGTTGCCTTAGGACGCACCACATTTTAATCTGATCTTGATCACAATCAGGATGGGCTTACTCAGCTATGGTAGGTGCTTGTTCTCACTTGATTGGTGAACATGCTGTGTTGTGTTACTCACGAAATAAAAGGATAGGAAATACCATCACAAAAAGGGGAAGTGACGAGCAGTGTTATTTGAAAAAACAAAAAAGGGGGGATGTGAAAGTTGTGATTAAATCGAGTAATTTCAGCAAGATAACCAAAATGACGGATACTTGTTCTGGACTAAGTTGCTACCACACCTTAGGCTGGTTTTGATCACTGTTCCGATTGGGCAAAGGTAGATCATGTTTTCCAATGTGTTTGGAATGCGGTTGCAAACACAATCCTTGATAAACAAACATGGGTCATGTGTCACCTTTGTTACTGTGCGGTATCGTCAATCAAGAGTGAGGATAAATATTTACCATGGAAGGGGCAAATGACCAAAAGACTTGAGGAAAGGCATGAAAATGCATAGACTACTCCGAGTGGATCATGATGTGTGAAAGTTCCTCGTCTGAGAAATAGCTACCATCATGTGGTGGTGAGTTGATATTTTTCCTTCTCTTTGTATTCGATCCGAGTGGATCATGATGTGTGAAAGTTCCTCGTCTGAGAAATAGCTACCATCATGTGGTGGTGAGTTGATATTTTTCCTTTTCTTTGTATTCGATTAGTGTGGAGGATTTTGAGGCCAAAATCTTGAGGTGCATACGTTTCTCTGTGAATGTCAATCATGTCTTTGTGGGTAACTGTTAATGTGTTACATGTGCGTCTGTTCTGTGTAGATAAGACTGTGTAACACACTTGATTTCATTGTGCCACACACTAGATAAGAATATCTTTATGTTTATCTGAATGTTCATACAAGCAGGGGGAGAATATGGCACCACAAATGTTGGACAAGGTGAATCATCTATCAGTGATGAGAAAATATGAGAAGAAAAACTGTTTAGACGAAAAATTCTTTTCTTTTGTTGATGTTGTTCTTAAACAGTTGGAAACTGTTTAATTATTATTTTTCGGTTTTTGATTCTTTGGATCTTATCTATGCAATATTGTTTGTTTCGTTTGATTCTTATGTGTTCCGTATTTGCAAAATTGTTGTGATATCACATTTAGATAAATAGGGGAATATTGTAGAAGTATGGAAATTGGAACTAAGACAAAAAAGAAAGTGGAGCTTATGGAAGGTTAAAGGAAATGGGAAAAGATGACTGGAAGATTTTCAAGATGCAAAGATCTGCAAAAATGGAAAATCGACATTATGACATTTTATAGAAAGTATTTAAAGAGGGTAGAGAGGACTTGTTGTCCTCTAGGGATTTAGAAGTGAAAAACCACAAAATAGAGAGCTGGTGAGTGAAAAACGAGTGTAACACAGGTGTTGCTGTGTCAGTGAGTTTTTGGGTACATTAAGGAATTGGTCAGTTGCAAGAGAGTGTTTATCTTGTGTCATTTTTATTAAACAAAATTTTAAAAGTTTGTTTAAATGATTTCTAACTGAATAAAGTATTGTTTTGGGAAAATTCTTATTACTCGGTTTTTGATTTTATTAATATTCTGGTTTTTCAACTTTTAGTTAAGATCTCTATTGCACATCTTTTAATAGAAAAACTCTCAGTTTAAGTACATTTTCTTGTGCCTTCAAGCTCCAAATGTGGGAATTTCATTTGAGTCTTGAAATTGTTAAAATCGAATTGTATTCTTTCTCTTGCTCGTTCATGTGATGTTCTCTTCTTCAATAAACGTAGATATTGTGGTGCTGTGTTTTTGGTGATTTACATAAACAAAGGATTGTACAGTGTTTTTCCAGTATGTAATCGGTGATTAAAGAGATTTAAATTTTAACAAGAGTGTTAGGGAATCCGTGATACACAAATCAATGGCGAATGCAATAATAGAAGTAGAAATATTTGATGGGCAAGGAGATTTCTCGCTTTGAAAAAAAATTATACTAGCACATCTCTGAGTCCTTGGCTTAAAGGATATGTTAATCGAATTTTCATCTTCAACTTTGGCATTTCAGACTGAGATAAAGAAAGACGAATACGAATAAGGTTTTAAGCAAAGCTTTCCTCGAGAAGAAGTAGATAAACTTGATCGATCCGAGAAGGTGACGAATCAGATCATTCTCAATGTTGGAGATCACATTTTGAAGAAAATTTATTCATGTACAATAGCTGCTTCCACTTGTTCGACATTAAAGAGGTTATATTTCTAAGTGTCTTCCAAATCTAATTCATTTTCAACACTAATCCAAATCAATGAGTGTTTTGCAAGTTGAAAACATAGATTGATAAAAACTTTAACATCCCGAATTTTTGGTATTTTTAAATCCTAAGTTGTAATAAAGCAACGTCTGAGAAACTTCCGTATTTGAGTAAAAGAAAGTTCACATGAGAAATAATACTCATATACAAGAATCGTATAATATTCTGGACTTTTTCCATGATCCAAAAAGAAAAAGATGAACCCCAAATTAATCATTAAAGGTAAGATAGTCTTTATGCAACAATTACACCTAAGGTTCTCATTCTCCTCTATATAAGAAGAAACCAAGAAATAGATATGGGGCAGAGGGTTTTGAGCGGTGAAACCTGCCGTAGAGTCACCGGATAAGTCATCAATCCACCACATTAAAGGAAAAGGCATTGTAGTTACCTAGAAGGACGTAAGAGTCGCATTAGACCACTTCTAAAAGAAGGGAAAAAAATAGGGAGAACATGTCCAAACGATGTGAAAATAAGAATTTTCTTAACTTTATAATTTAGCTACTGCCGTATTCGGTTTGTCATTTCAATTTGTTTTTAATGAAAGTTATAGATGTTTTGCAGAATACATTCTACAGAATGTGGATTTGCGACCAGTCTTAGTACAAACAAAAGAAGAATCAAACGGATTTGGATCGATATGAAATTTGGTAAAAAGTATATGTGACAATTATATATGGTTTTCCTTTAAAAGATCGTATTATTATATCTAGCCGTTGTTTTACCGAGAATGTTTGATATAGAATACTTCCCCAACCAGTTTATGGAGTTGTGTCTTTTAGTTGGGAAAAAGAAGTCCGTTGAACCTGAAACTTTGCAGGGATAGTCACGACACACAGAACTAACTTTGCAGAATAGTCACGACACATAGAACTAACTTTGCAAGGATAGTCACGACACATAGAACTAACTTTTGTTTAAAGAAAATCGATTTGAGAAGGAGGAGCATACAAAAATACGTTTTCAAAGTGGAATAAACGAATTTGTCCAAGATGAAAGGTTTGGTGTTCTTCATCAACCTATTGTAAAGGTGAGGAAGGACTTCGTATTACACGTATATATATGATTAACATTTATTTTATCATTAAGTCGTGCATCTCTATATGTTATATACTTCATAAATAAAATGTATTTGAATACTGATTGTATATGAATGAATCGTTTACCATCAACCAAATTACTCTTATATACATTTGATTACTCAGACAATGGACATCCTTTACTCATATATACATTTGATTACTCTGACAATGGACATCCTTTCGAACAAGAGGGTGTTGGAAGTACATTTTTTGACAAGAAGAATAATCCATCACCATGCGGATAGATGGTAAATAGGAAAATCGTGGAAGTCAACGGAAAAATACTCACTACCATGATGGAGAGTTTACTAGAGACATTAAACAATGAACTCATTAAGTATGGTGAACAACAAGTTCATTAAGGATGGTAGACGACAAGTTCACTAAGGATGGTGAACAAATGAATTCACCAAGGATAGTGAAAATTAAGAACTCACTAATAATAGTGAAAAAACATCAGCGAAAATGATTTTGCAAAGGAATGTGAGTACACATTATTCACATATGGAGATCTATATAATGTTGAACTTTCCCAGAGTTATGAGAAAGTACCTCTGATACAAGCCTTGATTCAAGGATGTATGCGCGTGGGCTGTTTGTAGAAGATTAGGTGAGAAACTCAACCTTAGGCTTCTGGATAGGGGTTTTCTGGTTGGTAAACGATGGAAGGGTGAAGTGAACCACACGAGGGGTGATGAACCTCGTGATAAATCACAAACTTAGAGCTAGGAGGGCTGGTCTCAACTAGGTTCTAAGCGCACAAGATTCTTAGAGAGAAAACTTGTAGGGAAAAAGTTCTACTTTATTAATAATCAAAAAGGTTGTCGAACTACAATGCTGGAAGGAGCCTTATTAATATGCTCGACAGCTTGACCTACTAGGGTCGACTCAAATAAGAAAAGGAAAACTTACAAAAGTGCACAAAGGAAAAGATACAAAAGTGTATAACCGAAAAAGGACCTATTCCTAAAATGTTCTTGACTCAAAAATGTAAAGCAACTAGATCCTACCCTGCAAAACAGAAAGAGGCATATATTCGAATGTAAACTTACCTTAACTCACCTCACGGCCAAGAAATGGAAGGTGGCCGTCCTTGTGGCATGCACGCGCCTTGCTCCTAGTCTTCGACTTGGAGTAGGGTTAAATATCTTTGGGCCCTGACCTCTCTTGCCACTAAAGCCCAAGTCTCTGATGTTCCTTGTGTTGTTGAGAAGCCTTTGGACTCTAATTTGCTCTTCTGGCCCATTGTCCTTAGCTGCTCTTCCTCTAGAAGCTTGTCGACCCATAAGCTGAATTTATGGAAGAGTGCTCTTGATCTGCTTCTTGTCATTGCTCCTGGAGGTACCACTGGTGTAGATACTTCCTCTAAGTGTATGTCCTGGAGCTGGTAGCTCATTTGGTCCGAGTCCTCTTGTGTAGAAGTGGAAGTGTGCGTGTACTCGGCTGGATGGCCTATACCGGCTGGATTGTGCGCGGTACTGGCCGGAATGACTTCAGGACCGGCCAAGTTGATCCCGGAGTCGGCGGTGTCATCAGGGGGACCGGCGGTGTCATTCACGTCCCCACCAAGTGTGCCGGAAGCTTGGGCCTCTCCGCCGGCGATGTTGACCGGTCTGGTCCTATAGGTCGAAGGTCCGGCGGTACTGTCTGGTCCGGCAGGCGCGCCAGATGGTCCTGCTGTCTCGGGCAAGCTTCCTGGTCGGCCAGTCTGGTCTCCTGGCTGGATGTACGACCTGATGTCCTCATCATTCCCTCCCTCTTCAGTAGGTTTTGTCCTCAAAACTGGATCATCTGCATGGAAAGGGGCCAAGTCAGTAACATTGAACGTATTGGACACATTAAACTCACCTGGAAGCTCGATCCGGTAGGCGTTGTTGTTGATCCTCTCGAGCACTCTGAATGGTCCATCTCCTCTTGGTGCTAGCTTGGAACTCCTTAGGTTTGGGAACCTCTCCTGCCGTAGGTGTAGCCACACCCAATCGCCTGGTTGAAAGATCACCTCCTTTCTTCCTTTGTTGGCATGAGTCACGTACTGTCCGGTCCTCTTCTCCAAGTTTTCTGCTACCTTCTGGTGTAACCTCCTTATGAACTCTGCTTTGGATGCTCCGTTGAGGTTGGTCATCTCAGCTGGTGGCAGTGGTGTTTGCTCCAATGGGGTGAGAGGGTTGAAGCCGTATACCACTTCAAATGGTGTCTTCTTGGTTGCTGAGTGCACGGCTCGGTTGTAGGCGAACTCAATGAATGGCAGGCACTCCACCCAAGTCTTTAGGTTCTTCCCTAGTGTAGTTCTGAGAAGGGTTGATAGTGTCCTATTGACAACTTCAGTTTGGCCATCGGTTTGAGGATGGCAAGTGGTTGAGAAGAGTAGCTTCCTGCCTAGCTTTCTCCAAAGGGTCCTCTAGAAATGGCTGAGGAACTTGGTGTCCCTGTCTGATACGATGGTCCTTGGCACTCCATGAAGCCGTACTATCTCCCTGAAGAACAGCTCAGCTGTTTGCGTGGCATCATTGACATTGGCACATGGGATGAAATGTGCCATCTTGGAGAATCTGTCCACCACTACAAAGATTGCATCTTTGTGGTTGATCTTGGGCAGACCTAGAACAAAATCCATCGAGATGTCCACCCATGGATGTGTTGGTATGGGCAGTGGGAGATACAACCCGTGAGGTTGCACTCGGGACTTTGCCTTCTTGCAAGTAATGCATCTTGCATAATGTGCTTCTACTGTCCTCTTGATGTGTGGCCAGTAGAAGTGCTCCTTTACCACTGCTAGAGTCTTGTCGACACCAAAGTGGCCCATGAGTCCTCCTCCATGAGCTTCTCGGATGATAAGCTCCCTTAGTGATCCTTGTGGTATGCACAGCCTTCTTTCTCGGAACAAGAATCCCTCATGGATGTAGAATTTTCCATGACTCCCTGTACTACACTCCTTGTAGCTCTCAGCAAGGTCAGGATCATCCTTGTATAGATCCTTGATGTCCTCGAATCCTAGGACCTTTGCCTCCATGGTTGATATCAAGGCAAACCTCCTTGATAGTGCATCTGCTACCACATTGTCTTTGCCCTTCTTGTACTTGATGATGTACGGGAAGGTCTCTATGAACTCCATCCACCTGGCATGTCTCCTCTTGAGATTGGTTTGCCCTCTGAGGTGTTTGAGAGTCTCGTGATCAGTGTGGATCACAAACTCCTTGGACAGCAAGTAATGCTGCCAAGTCTCCAATGCTCGGACAAGGGCATAGAGCTCCTTGTCATAAGTGGGGTAGTTCAGTGAGGCACCACCTAGCTTCTCACTGAAGTATGCCACTGGTCTCCCTCCTTGGGTTAGCACTGCTCCTATGCCTATTCCAGAGGCATCACACTCCACTTCAAACGTCTTGTTGAAGTCGGGAAGGACTAGCACTGGTGCGTGTGTAAGGCTGTCCTTCAAGGCCTGGAATGCCTTCTCCTGAGCTTCTCCCCAGCTGAATCCCACGTTCTTCTTCACTACTGCCGTCAGTGGTGAGGCAATACTGCTGAAGTTGGGCATGAATCTCCTATAGAAGCTGGCCAGTCCGTGGAAGCTCCTTACTTGGCTGATGTTTCCTGGTGTTGGCCATTCTTGTATGGCTCGAATCTTCTCCTCATCAACCTGTAGACCCTGTGAACTCACAACAAAACCTAAAAAGACAAGCTTATCATTACAAAAGGTGCACTTCTTGAGATTGGCATAAAGCTCTTCTTGTCGAAGGGTTTTAAGGACAATCTCAAGATGTGTGAGGTGTTCCCGTAGGCACTTACTATAAACAAGTATGTCATCAAAATAAACTACCACAAACTTACTGATGTATGCCCTAAGAACTTGGTTCATAAGGCGCATGAAGGTGCTTGGGGCATTAGTCAAGCCGAATGGCATGACTGTCCACTCGTAGAGTCCTTGCTTTGTCTTGAAAGCAGTCTTCCACTCATCACCTTCCTTCATTCTTACCTGGTGGTATCCACTTTTGAGGTCTATCTTGGAGAAGACCGTGGCTCCACTCAGCTCATCTAGCATGTCATCCAGTCGTGGTATTGGATGCCTATACCTGACTGTGATGTTGTTGATGGCTCGGCAGTCCACACACATGCGCCAAGTCCCATCCTTCTTGGGCACTAGCAGCACTGGTACAGCACATGGACTGAGGCTCTCTCGAACATATCCTTTCTCCAGGAGCTCCTTGACTTGCTTCTCAAGCTCTTTGGACTCCTCTGGACTCATCCGGTAGGCTGGCCGGTTGGGCAGGGCTGCTCCGGGCACTAGATCAATCTGGTGTTCTATGCCACGTAAAGGAGGCAAGCCTGCTGGTATCTCCTCTGGAAATACATCCTGGAATTTGTTGAGGAGTGTTGCTACTTCATGAGGTAGCTCTACCTGTCCCTGTTCTATACTCAACACTTCCTTGAAAACCATTAGTAACATTAAGTCCTTCGAGGCTAAAGCTCTCCGGACATGACTAGGTTGAATAAGAAAGTTAGACTTGACAAGTTTCTTTTCCTTACTCATTTGGAGTTGTAGCTCATGTACTTGGGCAGGTGTAAGAGGAGCTAGGCTGACCTTTCTCTTGTCATGCACGAAGGTGTAGAGATTGGTTCTGCCATCATGCCTGGTCTCTTTGTCAAACTGCCATGGTCTTCCTAGCAGAAGATGGCCAGCTTGCATGGGCACCACGTCGCACACGACCTGGTCTTGGTACTTGCCCACACTGAATGGCACAGTGACTTGCTCATGAATCTTGAGCTCCACTTTGTCATCAAGCCATCTCAGTCTATATGGTCGAGGATGCCGTGTCCTCTCTAGACCTAGCTTATCAACCATATACGCACTAGCAACGTTAGTGCAAGAACCACCAGCTATGATGAGGTTACATACCTTCCCCTTGATGGTGCAACGGCTGTGGAAGATGTTCTCCCTTTGGATGGTCTCTGAAGGATCCACCATTGCACTGAGGATACGTCTAGTGACCAGCACTTCCCCCACATCAGGGTACTCAATGTCACCATATTCTCCTTCTGGTTCATAGTCCTCTTCATCTTGGGACTCATATTCTCCTGCCTCCGTGATCAGCATGACTCGGTTGTTTGGGCACTCCCTTGAGATGTGTCCACGTCCCCTGCACTTGAAACAAGTTATGTCATGTGATCTTTGAGGGTTAGAAGACTTACCAGGCTCTCTCTGGTCACGGGTGGGTTCAGGAGGCTTGCTCTTGAACCTTGACTCGATCTCTATGCTTTTGCCTTTGTCCACTGTCTTAGGCATGTTGCTTGGTGCCCAAGGTGTCTTAGGCTTGCTGCGGATGTCTTGGCTCTTACGTTTGATGTGCTGTTCAGCTTGCACAGATAGGTGAAACAAGTCCTTGAAGTCGTTGTAGATTTGCCTTTCCACCTTGCAGCTGATCCTTTCTTGGAGTCCATCCAAGAATTGTGCCATCAATGCTTCTTCATCATCATTGAGCTCCAATCTGTTCCTTAACCTCTCGAACTCTTCATAGTACTCCTCTACTGATCTGGTACCCTGCTTAAGAGTACGAAAACGTCGTTGCAAATCCCTATGAAAGTAAGGTGGAACATACCTTTGTCGCATGAGGTCTTTCATGTCGACCCAAGAGTCTACGGGTCTCATTCTCTTCCTCTTTCTGTTAGATACCTCACGATCCCACCAGATGAGGGCATTGTCCGTGAGTTGTGCTACTGCCATTGAGACTCTCCTAGGTCCTGGTTGGTTGTAGTGATCAAAGATATGATCCATCCGCTTCTCCCAATCTAGGTAAGCCTCGGGGTCTACTTTTCCTGCAAAAGTTGGAGGAGTTAGTTTAACATCAGGATGAATTACCCGGTTATAGGTGTGTTCATCTCCATCCTCATGACGTCTAGGAGGTATTCTTGGTCTCTGGTGAAGACCATATGGCTCAAAGCCATCATCTTCTGCCTCTGGTTGCCGTGGAGGTCCTCTCGGCCTATGGTGATAGTTATGAGGTTGCGTGTCCTCATCTCCATCTGGCTGGGGTTCCTCCTGTTCGTGCCGTGTCCTAAGGTACTCAGGACCCTCAGGACGATCTGGCTCAGCTCTCACGTGCCTTATGGCCTGGAATCTTACTGGTCTCTCCACGCGCTCCAACCTCTCGCCTATGGATGCGAGTTGTGTTTGGAGTGTGGTGAACATGGCCATCATGGCTTCAGCTGCGTCTCTATTCTCTTCTCCCATGGTGTGCTACAAAGAAAGAAGATAATTAGGGTGCTCCTAAATTATTAGGAGAGTTTCTTTTATATGGGATTTGAAAAAAATGCAAAAAGGAAAATCCTAAGGAAAGGAAATTCGAAAAAAAGGAAACTTCCTAGACAACTTGTGCTAGCTGTCCAATTCGAATTCTTTTGTGTATTTTCCTATTTTCTTTTCTTTTCTTTTTGTTTTCTTTTTAATTTAACTTAAAACTAATGGAAATATGAATTAAACAAAAAGGAAAACGTGTATGCAATGCAAAAAGTGAATCTAAACCCTAGTGATACACGTAGGAGGCTAGATGCACTCGGTTTGGAGTTTGAGGTTATTTTTTTTTATTTTTCTTGAATGCGACTTAAACTAATGCAAGAACACAAAACAAAACAAGCAAAAGGATAGAAACAACCTGGTTTAGGAGCTTTAAGCTCTGATACCAAAATGATACAAGCCTTGATTCAAGGATGTATGCGCGTGGGCTGTTTGTAGAAGATTAGGTGAGAAACTCAACCTTAGGCTTCTGGATAGGGGTTTTCTGGTTGGTAAACGATGGAAGGGTGAAGTGAACCACACGAGGGGTGATGAACCTCGTGATAAATCACAAACTTAGAGCTAGGAGGGCTGGTCTCAACTAGGTTCTAAGCGCACAAGATTCTTAGAGAGAAAACTTGTAGGGAAAAGTTCTACTTTATTAATAATCAAAAAGGTTGTCGAACTACAATGCTGGAAGGAGCCTTATTAATATGCTCGACAGCTTGACCTTCTAGGGTCGACACAAATAAAGAAAAGGAAAGTTTACAAAAGTGCTCAAAAGGAAAAAATACAAAAGTGTATAACCGAAAAAGGACCTATTCCTAAAATGTTCTTGACTCAAAAATGTAAAGCAACTAGATCCTACCCTGCAAAACAGAAAGAGGCATATATTCGAATGTAAACTTACCTTAACTCACCTCACGGCCAAGAAATGGAAGGTGGCCGTCCTTGTGGCATGCACGCGCCTTGCTCCTAGTCTTCGACTTGGAGTAGGGTTACAAATCTTTGGGCCCTGACCTCTCTTGCCACTAAAGCCCAAGTCTCTGATGTTCCTTGTGTTGTTGAGAAGCCTTTGGACTCTAATTTGCTCTTCTGGCCCATTGTCCTTAGCTGCTCTTCCTCTAGAAGCTTGTCGACCCATAAGCTGAATTTATGGAAGAGTGCTCTTGATCTGCTTCTTGTCATTGCTCCTGGAGGTACCACTGGTGTAGATACTTCCTCTAAGTGTATGTCCTGGAGCTGGTAGCTCATTTGGTCCGAGTCCTCTTGTGTAGAAGTGGAAGTGTGCGTGTACTCGGCTGGATGGCCTATACCGGCTGGATTGTGCGTGGTACTGGCCGGAATGACTTCAGGACCGGCCAAGTTGATCCCGGAGTCGGCGGTGTCATCAGGGGGACCGGCGGTGTCATTCACGTCCCCACCAAGTGTGCCGGAAGCTTGGGCCTCTCCGCCGGCGATGTTGACCGGTATGGTCCTATAGGTCGAGGGTCCGGCGGTACTGTCTGGTCCGGCAGGCGCGCCAGATGGTCCTGCTGTCTCGGGCAAGCTTCCTGGTCGGCCAGTCTGGTCTCCTGGCTGGATGTACGACCTGATGTCCTCATCAACGGGCCTCATTCTCTTCCTCCTTCTGTCAGATATCTCACGATCCCACCAGATGAGGGCATTGTCCGTGAGTTGTGCTACTGCCATTGAGACTCTCCTAGGTCCTGGTTGGTTGTAGTGATCAAAGATATGATCCATTCGCTTCTCCCAATCTAGGTAAGCCTCGGGGTCTACTTTTCCTGCAAAAGTTTGAGGAGTTAGTTTAACATCAGGATGAATTACCCGGTTATAGGTGTGTTCATCTCCATCCTCATGACGTCTAGGAGGTATTCTTGGTCTCTGGTGAAGACCATATGGCTCAAAGCCATCATCTTCTGCCTCTGGTTGCCGTGGAGGTCCTCTCGGCCTATGGTGATAGTTATGAGGTTGCGTGTCCTCATCTCCATCTGGCTGGGGTTCCTCCTGTTCGTGCTGTGTCCTAAGGTACTCAGGACCCTCAGGACGATCTATCTCAGCTCTTACGTGCCTCATGGCCTGGAATCTTACTGGTCTCTCCACGCGCTCCAACCTCTCGCCTATGGATGCGAGTTGTGTTTGGAGGGTGGTGAACATGGCCATCATGGCTTCAGCTGCGTCTCTATTCTCTTCTCCCATGTGTGCTACAAAGAAAGAAGATAATTAGGGTGCTCCTAAATTATTAGGAGAGTTTCTTTTTATATGGGATTTGAAAAAAATGCAAAAAGGAAAATCCTAAGGAAAGGAAATTCGAAAAAAAGGAAACTTCCTAGACAACTTGTGCTAGCTGTCCAATTCGAATCCTTTTGTGTATTTTCCTATTTTCTTTTCTTTTCTTTTTGTTTTCTTTTTAATTTAACTTAAAACTAATGGAAATATGAATTAAACAAAAAGGAAAACGTGAATGCAATGCAAAAAAGTGAATCTAAACCCTAGTGATACACGTAGGAGGCTAGATGCACTCGGTTTGGAGTTTGAGGTTGTTTTTTTGATTTTTCTTGAATGCGACTTAAACTAATGCAAGAATACAAAACAAAACAAGCAAAAGGATAGAAACAACCTGGTTTAGGAGCTTTAAGCTCTGATACCAAAAATGATACAAGCCTTGATTCAAGGATGTATGCGCGTGGGCTGTTTGTAGAAGATTAGGTGAGAAACTCAACCTTAGGCTTCTGGTTAGGGATTTTCTGGTTGGTAAACGATGGAAAGGTGAAGTGAACCACACGAGGGGTGATGAACCTCGTGATAAATCACAAACTTAGAGCTAGGAGGGCTGGTCTCAACTAGGTTCTAAGCGCACAAGTCTCTCTTGAGAGAAAGCTCGAAGGAAAAAAGTTCTACTTTATTAATAATCAAAAAGGTTGTCGAACTACAATGCTGGAAGGAGCCTTATTAATATGCTCGACAGCTTGACCTACTAGGGTCGACTCAAATAAGAAAAGGAAAACTTACAAAAGTGCACAAAGGAAAAGATACAAAAGTGTATAACCGAAAAAGGACCTATTCCTAAAATGTTCTTGACTCAAAAATGTAAAGCATCTAGATCCTACCCTGCAAAACAGAAAGAGGCATATATTTGAATTGAAACTTACCTTAACTTACCTCACGGCCAAGAAATGGAAGGTGGCCATCCTTGTGGCATGCACGCGCCTTGCTCCTAGTCTTCGACTTGGAGTAGGGTTAAATATCTTTGGGCCCTGACCTCTCTTGCCACTAAAGCCCAAGTCTCTGATGTTCCTTGTGTTGTTGAGAAGCCTTTGGACTCTAATTTGCTCTTCTGGCCCATTGTCCTTAGCTGCTCTTCCTCTAGAAGCTTGTCGACCCATAAGCTGAATTTGTGGAAGAGTGCTCTTGATCTGCTTCTTGTCATTGCTCCTGGAGGTACCACTGGTGTAGATACTTCCTCTAAGTGCATGTCCTGGAGCTGGTAGCTCATTTGGTCCGAGTCCTCTTGTGTGGAAATGGAAATGCGCGTGTACTCGGCTGGATCGGCTGTACCGGCTGGATTGTGCGCGGTACTGGCCGGGATGCCTTCAGGACGGGCGGTATCATCCACGCCCCCACCAAGTGTGCCGGAAGCTTGGGCCTCTCCACCGGCGATGCTGACCGGTCTGGTCCTATAGGTCGAGGGTCCGGCGGTACTGTCTGGTCCGGTAGACGTGCCAGATGGTCCTGCTGTCTCGGGCAAGCTTCCTGGTCGGCCAGTCTGGTCTCCTGGCTGGATGTATGACCTGATGTCCTCATCATGTGTCCACGACCCCTACACTTGAAACAAGTGATGTCATGTGATCTTTGAGGGTTAGAAGACTTACCAGGTTCTCTCTGGTCACGGGTGGGTTCAGGAGGCTTGCTCTTGAACCTTGACTCGATCTCTATGCTTTTGCCTTTGTCCACTGTCTTAGGCATGTTGCTTGGTGCCCAAGGTGTCTTAGGCTTGCTGCGGATGTCTTGGCTCTTACGTTTGATGTGCTGCTCAGCCTGGACAGATAGGTGGAACAAGTCTTTGAAGTCATTGTAGATTTGCCTTTCCACCTTGCGGCTGATCCTTTCTTGGAGTCCATCCAAGAATTGTGCCATCAATGCTTCTTCATCATCATTGAGCTCCAATCTGTTCCTTAACCTCTCGAACTCTTCATAGTACTCCTCTACTGATCTGGTACCCTGCTTAAGAGTACGAAAACGTCGTTGCAAATCCCTATGAAAGTAAGGTGGAACATACCTTTGTCGCATGAGGTCTTTCATGTCGACCCAAGAGTCTACGGGTCTCATTCTCTTCCTCTTTCTGTTAGATACCTCACGATCCCACCAGATGAGGGCATTGTCCGTGAGTTGTGCTACTGCCATTGAGACTCTCCTAGGTCCTGGTTGGTTGTAATGATCAAAGATATGATCCATTCTTCTCTCCCAATCTAGGTAAGCCTCGGGGTCTACTTTTCCTGCAAAACTTGGAGGAGTTAGCTTAACATCAGGATGAGTTACCCGGTTATAGACATGTTCATCTCCATCCTCATGATGTCTAGGAGGCATTCTTGGTCTCTGGTGAAGACCATATGGCTCAAAGCCATCATCTTCTGCCTCTGGTTGCCGTGGAGGTCCTCTCGGCCTATGGTGATAGTTATGAGGTCGTGTGTCCTCATCTCCATCTGGCTGGGGTTCCTCCTGTTCGTGCCGTGTCCTAAGGTGCTCAGGACCTTCAGGACGGTCTTGCTCAGCTCTCACGTGCCTTATGGCCTGGAATCTCACTAGTCTTTCCACGCGCTCCAACCTCTCGCCTATGGATGCGAGTTGTGTTTGGAGTGTGGTGAACATGGCCATCATGGCTTCGGTTGCTTCTCTGTTTTTTTCTGCCATTGTGTGCTACAAATAAAGAAGACAAGTTAGGATGCTCCTAAATTATTAGGAGGATTTTCTTTTTATAAGGATTTGAAAATTTGCAAAAAGGAAAAAAATCTGGGAATTGGAAATTCAAAAATGTGAAGATTTGAGAAAAAGGAAACTTTCTTGACAACTTGTGCTAGCTGTCCAATTCGAATTCCTTTAGTATTCTTTCTATTTTCTTTTTCTTTTCTTTTTAATTTAACTTAAAAATAAAGGAAATATGATTTAAACAAAAAGGAAAACGTGAATGCCAATGCAAAAGTGAATCTAAACCCTAGTGATATACGTAGAAGGCTAGATGCACTCGGTTTGGAGTTTGATGTTATTTTTTGATTTTTCTTGAATGCGACTTAAACTAATGCAAGAACTAAAAACAAAACAAGCAAAAGGATAGAAACAACCTGGTTTAGGAGCTTTAAGCTCTGATACCAAAATGATACAAGCCTCGATTCAAGGCTTGGATGCGCGTGGGCTGTTTGTAGAAGATTAGGTGAAAAACTCAACCTTAGGCTTCTGGATGGGGGTTTTCTGGTTGGTAAAAGATGGAAGGGTGAAGTCAACCACATGAGGGGTGATGAACCTCGTGATAAATCACAAACATAGAGCTAGGAGGGCTGGTCTCAACTAGATTCTAAGCGCACAAGATTCTTGAGAGAAAACTTGTTGGGGAAAAAGTTCTATCTTTATTAATATCAAAAAGGTTGTCGAACTACAATGTTGGAAGGAGCCTTATTAATATGCTCGACAGCTTGACCTTCTAGGGTCGACCCAAATAAGAAAAGAAAAACTTACAAAAGTGCACAAAGGAAAAGATATAAAAGTGTATAATAAAAAAAGGACCTATTCCTAAAATGTCTTTGACTCAATAAAGTAAATATTCTAGATCCTACCCTGCAAAACAGAAAGAGGCATATATTCGAATTGGAACTTACCTTAACTTACCTCATGGCCAAGAAATGGAAGGTGGCCGTCCTTGTGGCATGCACACGCCTTGCTCCTAGTCTTCGACTTGGAGTAGGGTTAAGAATCTTTGGGTCCTGACCTCTCTTGCCACTAAATCCCAAGTCTCTGATGTCCCTTGTGTTGTTGAGAAGCCATTGGACTCTACTTTGCTCTTCTGGCCCATTGTCCTTAGCTGATCTTCCTCTAGGAGCTTGTCCACCCATAAGCTGAATTTGTGGAAGAGTGCCCTTGATCTGCTTCTTATCATTGCTCCTGGTGGCACTACTGGTGTGGATACTTCCTCTAGATGCATGTCTTGAAGCTGGTAGCTTATCTGGTCCGAGTTTCCTTGTGTGGAAGTTGAATTGCTTGTGCACTCGGCTGGGTCGGCTGTACCGGCTGGACTGTGCGAGGTACTGGCCGGAATGCCTTCAGGAGCGGCCAAGTTGATCCCGGAGTTGGTGGTATCACCAAGGGGACCGACAGTGTCATCCACGTCCCCACCAAGTGTGCCGGAAGCTTGGGCCTCTCCGCCGGCAATGCTGGTTGCTCTGGTCCTATTGGTCGAGGGTCCGGCGGTACTGCTTGGACCGGCAGGCGTGCCAGATGGCCCGGCTGTCTCGGGCAAGCTTCCTGGTCGGCCAGTCTGGTCTCCTGGCTGGATGTACGACCTGATGTCCTCATCACAGAGTTCATAAGGAAGTTACATCAGAAGGTAGCAGAAAACTTGGAGAAAAGGACCGGGCAGTACGTGACTCATGCCAACAAGGGAAGAAAGGAGGTGATCTTTCAACCAGACGATTGGGTGTGGCTACACCTACGACAGGAGAGGTTCCCCAACCTAAGGAGTTCCAAGCTAGCATCAAGAGGAGATGGACCATTCAGAGTGCTAGAGAGGATCAACAACAACGCCTACCGGATCGAGCTCCCAGGTGAGTTTAATGTGTCCAACACATTCAACGTAACTGACTTAGCCCCTTTCCATGCAGATGAACCAGTTTTGATGTCAAAACCTACTGAAGAGGGAGGGGATGATGAGGACATCAGGTCGTATGTCCAGCCAGGAGATCAGACTGGCCGACCAGGAAGCTTGCCCGAGACAGCTGGGCCATCTGGCACGCCTGCCAGCCCAAGCAGTACCGCCGGACCCTCGACCAATAGGACCAGACCAACCAGCATTGCCGGCGGAGAGGCCCAAGCTTCCGGCACACTTGGTGGCAACGTGGATGACACCGCCGGTCCCCTTGGTGATGCCGCCGACTCCGGGATCAACTTGGCTGGTCCTGAAGGCATTCCGGCCAGTACCTCGCACATTCCAGCCGGTACAGCCGATCCAGCCGATCCAGCCGAGTGCACGAGCATTTCAACTTCTACACAAGGAAACTCGGACCAGATAAGCTACCAGCTTCAGGACATGCATCTAGAGGAAGTATCCACACCAGTAGTACCACCAGGAGCAATGACAAGGAGTAGATCAAGAGCACTCTTCCACAAGTTCAACTTATGGGTGAACAAGCTCCTAGAGGAAGATCGACTAAGGACAACGGGCCAGAAGTGCAAAGAAGAGTCCAAAGGCTTCTCAACAACACAAGGGATATCAGAGACTTGGGCTTTAGTGGCAAGAGAGGTCAGGGCCCAAAGATTCCTAACCCTACTCCAAGTTGAAGACTAGAAGCAAGGCGCGTGCATGCCACAAGGACGGCCACCTTCCATTTCTTGGCCGTGAGGTAAGTAAGGTAAGTTTTCAATAAGAATATTTGCCTCTTTCTGTTTTGCAGGGTAGGATTTAGAATGTTTACATTTATTGAGTCAAAGACATTTTAGGAATAGGTCCTTTTTCGATTATACACTTTTATATCTTTTCCTTTTGTGCACTTTTGTAAATTTTCATTTTCTTATTTGAGTCGACCCTAGAAGGTCAAGCTGTCGAGCATATTAATAAGGCTCCTGCCAGCATTGTAGTTCGACAACTTTTTTGATATTATTAAACTAGAACTTTTCTTCCAATAAGTTTTCTCTCAAGAATCTTGTGCGCTTAGAATCTAGTTGAGACCAGCCCTCCTAGCTCTAAGTTTGTGATTTATCACGAGGTTCATCATCCCTCGTGTGGTTCACTTCACCTTTCCATCGAATACCAACCCAAAAACCCCTATCCAAGAAGTCTAAGGTCGAGTTTCTCACCTAACCTTCTCCGAACAGACCACACGCATATAAGCCTTGAATCGAGGCTTGTATCACTTCCATTCATCGCCCTCCTTCATTCTGACTGGGTGGTATCCACCTTTGAGGTCTATTTTTGAGAATATTGTGGCTCCACTTACGTAATCTAGAATGTCATCCAATAGGGATATGGGGTGCCGGTACTTGACTGTGATGTTGTTGATGGCCCGGCAGTCCACACACATGCGCCATATTCCATCTTTCTTTGAAACCAACAACACTGGCATGACACATGGGCTGAGACTCTCTCAAACATGCCCTTTCTCCAGGACCTCCTTTACCTATCTCTCAAGCTCCTTCGTCTCCTCTGAGCTCATTCTGTATGCTGGCCGGTTGGGAAAGGCTGCTCCGGGCACGAGATCAATTTGATGCTCAATGCCGCGTAATGGAGGTATGTTGGCTGGTATTTCCTTAGGAAACACATCTTTGAACCGGTTTAGTAAGTTGGACACTTCAGGAGGTACCTCTATCTCTTCTTTTCCTGCAATCAAAACCTCCTTAAAGACCATTAGAAGCATCAACTCCTAAGATGCCAAAGCTCTTCGAACATGAATTGGTTGGATAAGAAAGTTGGATTTAATCAAGTCTTCTCCTTACTCATTTGTAGTAGGAGTTCATGTACTTGGGAAGGAGTAAGAGGAGTTAGGCTGACCTTCCTTTTGTCATGTACAAACGTGTACAAGTTGGTCTAGCCATTATGCTTTGTTTCCCGATCAAACTACCATGGCCTTCCTAAAAGAAGGTGGCCGGCTTGCATCGGTACCACATCGCAGATGACTTGGTCTTGATAAGGATCCACGCTGAATGGTACCATCACACGCTCATGGATTTTGAGTTCAACCTTGTCGTCTAGCCATCTTAGCCAGTATAGCGAGGGGTGCTTAGTCTTCTCAAGACCTAGCTTATCAACCATGTATGTACTGTCCACATTAATGTAAGAGACACCATCTATTATGAGGTTACATTCCTTTTCTTTGATGGTGCATCGACTGTGAAATATGTTATCTCTTTGAATGGTCTCAGATGGGTCGACCAATGCACTTAAGATGCGCCGTGTTACCTACACTTTTCCCATGTCTAAGTACTGCTACACCTACACTTAAGTACTGCTAATAATGGTTTTTAGATCAAGCCAGTTTCATGGGCTACCTTCTGAACACTCCATGGATTATATCGAGAGTTTTGAGAAAATTTACAGTACAATCAAAGCAAATGGAGTGCCAGCTGACTATCTGATGTGCACTCTATTCAAATTTTCTCTAGCAGACAAGGCGATTCGTTGCTTGAAGCAGTTAGCTCCAGGTCTTTGACCACTTTTGTAACCAAATCTATGTTATTTAACCATTTCTTAACCAAGTCTAGGTCCAACCTTATGAGAAACAAGATTTCAAACTTTCAGAAAATTGGTGCATAATCCTTTTATGAAGCACAAGAGAGATTCAGTGAGATTATAAGGGATTGTCCCCATCATGGATTCAGTGAGCCAAATCTCTTTAGCACCTTCTACCGCAATATCGAAGGAAATTTTTAGATGGCCTTAGAAACTGCCAGCAATGAAGAATTTATGCCAGACATATTGATGAGGCCTATGCAATAACCAACTTAGCAGCTAGTAACAGCAATAATTGCCCAAAATTTGATAGAAGGCAGATGAATTTCATGAGCTTGGAATCACAGAGGACTGATGAGTTTAATGCAAAAATGGACATGATTTTGAAGGGAGCACCTGAAATCAGTTAGTTTTTGTGACGAGGTTGAAGAGATGAATCATTCTTCAGGAAATATGGGGAGTGATATCAATGATCAAGTTGATGTAAACTACCTTGGAAGAGGGCAGCGGTTTCAGGGCAATTCATTCAGCATAAACTACAGAAATCATCCGAGCTTGTAAGAGCACTAATGTTTATAATCCTCAAAATCAATTCTACCATCATAATAGGTCTTTCCAACCCAAGGAGATTTTTCAAAGTAAATTGAAACATCAATTCCAGAATATAAGGCAAGGTAGCAATTTTGACAGAGATTTTCAGAAAATTTATCAAACACCAGTTGCTGCCCCAACTTCCGCCCTAGCTCCTCCCAACAACAAAATTGAGTTGATTTTCCAACAACTATTGGAAGGACAACAGAATAATGATCATGACATCAATTCTAAGGTTGATAGTATGTACAAGGATCTGAATGACAAGTTTGAGGTCTTGTATGCGCATGTGAAAAAGTTTGATTTTCAGGTAGCTCAAGTCTCATCAGTTGTTAAGACAACACCAAGAGCTCCCTCAGGAACAACTAATGCAAATCCGAAGAATCGGTGTAGTGTAATGACGATCCTCAACAATATTAGAAATTCAGTTGATGGAGTTGATTTAGAAGAAGAGAGGAATTTAGATGCAGATTTGCCGAGATCAATCGACCTAACAACAAGATTGATGGATCCTTAACAACTACAAAATGTGCAAGTTGTTTCCCAACCCCAAGGTAACCAATTTGGGAAACAATCTACAATGTGCACGCTTTGAGGACGTCTAAAAGCCCCAAGCACTATTTCCTATTCCACCTAGAAAATTTTCGCCACCCATTAGTGCAGAAAATTTGGCTGGTTTCAACAAGATGGCAAGAAGGCTCCCTCTTGGTATGTCACTTGAGAATGCATGTACTCGTCTATTTCGTCAGTTCTTCATGTTCTGCAGAGAAAAGGATGATGAGATAGGGGACCTCTATAACAAGGCAAGGAACCCAAGGACAACACTTAAGAAACTACCTAAGTTAAGTGATCCAGGAAAGTTTCGGTTTACATGTTCTATTGTTGGGGTTGATTTTGATGATTTTTTATGCGACTTTGGTTTGTGTGTGAACATAACATCGACAAATCTTGCAACAAATCTAAAAATTCTTGGTAACACCTTCTAGCAAGCCAATAGAGTTTGGTAACTCCTCATTCCAAACTCCACAAGGTTCGATCCTCGATCTACTATTTCGAGTAGGAAATTGTCTTATTCCTACTAATTTTGAGGTTTTAGAGATGAGTGAGGGGTCTACAATGACACTGATATTTGGACGATCATTTTGAGCCACAATGGGAGCTGTTGTTGATATGCCAAATAAGAGAGTTTGTTTCACCAACATCGACAACAAGGTCTTCTATAAAGTTGTACCTAAGGCAAGGTCTTCACATTCTGTCTGTTTGACTACCATCTTCCCCAAATATCTGTTGAATGCATAAGCAAAAGTCCACTTTGTAGACAAAATGCCTGATGAAAGAAGTTCTAAATGAAGATTATGCTATCACAATAGCTAACATTGTTCACAAGGCAAAGGTGAAAAACAAAAAGCCATGAGAAAATGGATCAAGGGCGACCCTCATATCACCTTAGTATCTCAAAAATGTGTTGGAAATAGTATCGAGTACAAGATCAAATGTAAGAGGACTTTGAAATATTTTGCTAAGGCTTAAAATTTGGTTATTATTGTGTTGAAATTTTCTTCCACCATAGCACTAATTTTTTGATGCTAACTTTTGTGAACATTCTAACACCGTTTGACTGTAGACTTGCATGAATGGAAACTCGTAAGTAAATCAAGTTACTGAGGTGACCATACCACTTGAGAATTTAAATAATCCAACACTAACTCCAATCCAGATGAATTTAATTTTCTCATCATGGGGTTTGCTATACATTGAGCTAGATTCACCCTTTTATGTTGTAATATATGGTTTTCCCCTCTCTTTCCTTCAAATTTGTAGACCCTAATGTTGAATTAGATGTGATTTAAGTCGAAATGAATCTGGAGCAAGGCGTAAAACTGCATCCTTTATATCTCATGGAAAGTTTTCTCATAGAATGATCTATAAAAAATGATACCCTAGAAAAGTAGGAAGACGTCGATCATCAGGGGAATTATTCAATAAAAAGTACAATGATATCCTAGAAAATTAGGAGGAAATTGATCCTAACGAAGTGAGAAAAGAGAGGAGAAAAGAACCAAAAGTTGAAAAAAGTAAAATAAAAGGAACACAATTAAGAGGGATGAGTGTTTAAGGTTCTTTGATGGATATTCTCTCGATGAGGCTGCATGCTATAGTTTGTTAGGAGTTAGCATAGTGATTTTAGATTTCTCATAGTAGTTGTGGATTTTATTTAGTATAGTTGTTGAGCTTATGGTGAAATACATGGAAGTGTTTGTCTAAGGTTGATGTTGCTTAATGTGAATTACATAGTTGGAATTGATGCATCGTTCTAAAGGTTATGTGGGTTTTGGCACTTCTAACTTCCTTTTTGTAATTAGAATATATGTCTTGTTTGAGGACAAACAAAGATCTAAGTCTCGGAGAGTTGATGTGTTGTGATGTTGACATATTTTAACCATTTTTGCAGGTGGCTTTGAGTTTTTATCTAGTATTTTTAGTCTTTTATGAGTCTTTACAGATTTTAGGTCATACTCGATGAAAACAAGTAATTTTGGAGAAATTAGACTATATAACTAAGTTGAAACATCTGAAATTTGGCATTCTTTGAAAGCTTTCCTACCGTTGGATCGAGCTCAAACTTTGTCACAAGAGAGAGGAACACGTTAGATTTCAGTTGCAAGTGGGTTGAAGTCAATCCAACGGTTTGATCAAAATTTATACCAGTTTCATAAAAATAGTCGAGTGTTTTTCCGTGAAAAAATGGTTTGGGCCCAGATTGGGTCCAATCCGTCTCCAATTTGACCTTATTCGACTTTGCAACTATTTAAACATTTTTAGTCACTTTTAGGGATATGCTTTAGTTTCTTTAGGTTTTCTTTTGGCACTTGTAAGCACTTTTGGAGAAGAAAATATAATCCACATCTTATTGAGAACATTCTAGACCTTTAAACTCTTTATTTATGTAGTTCTATTATTTGATTGTTATTTGTTCATCATTATTCATGTCTGAATAGATCCCTCGTTAGGTTTTAGGATTTTCAAATGGGTTTTAGACATTGCTAGATTAGGGTGCTCGAATTAGGAATTTTCATTTGGATCTTCATTTAGGTTGTTCTTATTGTTTAGTCTAACATGATCAATTAGACTGCGATATTAAATGAATGTATCAAAAGTGTTGTTAGGTTTTTTGAAAAGAACCTAGATGAGCAAATTGTCATTAACTAACGAAAGCTGATGTTAACGCGATTTGTGAATATATTAGAACTTGAACAATTAATGCATGTTTAGGAATATGAATTCAAAAGATAGTTTAGAACGATAGATTATTAGAGATATTAGTTTAGTGCAACAACAATTGGCTAGCTAGATAGTTATGTTCTAAGTTCTAGACGGCATTTAATCAAATCCCCAATAGAAATATAATTAGCAATACTGATTTCCTCCAAATTTCTGTAAGCTTAGCGCTTTTAATATGATAAGTTTATATCAATAGAAACTATTTCTATTTGGATTATTTACCCATAAAACACTTATATTTTTCATTTTCACCAAAAATTTTATTCTAAGAGTTATAATGTAACGATTGGTCCATATGGATCCCATCCCTAAGTACTACTGCATTTGCCTGTGCATTTGCAGCAAATTTCTTTGGGTTAAAACCTAAGAGGTTAGAAAGGTATAAATGCAAAATCTATTGATACACACAACTGCGTCAAAGAGTGAGATAGCAGATTTTTTCAACACGTGTATACTATTAGAAATTTTTTAAACACACTTACAAGTCACACCGAAAACAATCTTTAAAAAAAATCAATACATCTCTTAACTTGTTAATCACAATCCAATCTTGGAACCTCTAAGAAAAACCCTTTTATCCTATGTTTTGCTTTTTTACAAGAAAATCCAAAACCTTTTTGTTAAAAGCGCTCTCTTTCTTTCTTTCTCTCTCTCTCGTATTCAGAAATTATAATGCTAAATAAACCTATTTATACTTAATATATTATGGTTAACCCTAGCCAAAATTCTCATTTTGGAGGTATAAATAAATCTTCACTCAAAAGTAAGATTTTCTTATTTTCTCCTAAGAATAAAAAAAAACTCTACAAAACTCCTATATTCCTTTTATGATGATGCTCCAGCTCAGATATAGTCTCTTGGATCGTTCAAGTTAGTTGTGACAACACACCAGTTCTTTACTCTAGATTCATGTCACCAAACACCTATTTACGTTTTCTTATACCAGTTCTTCTACTACTTTTCGACTCATAAAAAAAAAATTTAAATAGCTATTGTAGTTTTAAAACTCACTAACAACTGTACTTTCAATCTATCCCTTTGTTATTGAGTTTTAAAACTCAAGAACTCCCTCTGAATCTCCAAACTCTCCCCCTTCTTTAGTGGTAAAACGTACTAAAAACTCAATGGATGTCTCCTTTGTCTCCAATCCGCATATCTCACATGCCCAAAAAACATTGTGGCCACCTCCCATGCCTCGAATAGTCACACTTGCACGATATTAGACTTCCTAAAGTGTTAAAAAAATGAATTATGTCTGGTATCACCATAACGATCAGATTTCTTCATCCAAATCCATATATTTTCACAGTTTTTAATCAATTTTATTGATCCTCCTCATTTGATTGACACTCCCTAAGAACTTGTAGCAATTAGCCTTGCTATGATCAAATTTTCCATAATAATAACATTCTCTAGAATGATGCCAATATGATCTTGTTTGCTGTCTTTTTCCTCTATTCTTGTTGCATCATGATTTACGTCAACAAGCTTTGTTCCCTCTTGGCTATGTGCATAAGATTCCCCATTCTTCTTGTCATGTTTTCTTAGTGTAAAAACTGTTACAACAGCTGTAAATAAACTTATCCCAGTTCGTGAACAAGTCTTTGTTTTAGGTTTTTTCTCAAAATATGCTCCATCAGTACTAACTTCGTTTTTCAATCCTTTTACCAACCTTTGCTCCAACAATCGTTTTAGCTGTTGCATAAACAAAAACTTTTTGTTTTTTTAGATTGTTCTCTTCGTAACCTAAACCCCAACAAGTTATAGCTTATGAGTCTCACTTTTCTGCATTTGAATACTTTTATTCTTTTCTTCCAATTTGTTTTCAAAAGCCATTGAATGCTTTTTCTCAAAACCAAGTTCTTCAAGTTTCTTGAATCTGATATTTAACCACATATTCTCTTTTAGTAGAGCCACAGTTTCTCTTTTGATTTTCATGAAATAATGACAAACATGTCGAAAATCAGCCTTAAACTCATCTTTTGCACAATATGAGCCATTGTCTGTGTTACTTTCTATGACGCCCGAATTTTCAGACAATGATACAACATCTTTGCTTTCGAGTTTTATTGATCCATAAAGAGACACGAAATTCGGCAAATCATCTTCCTTTTTTCATCTGGTTTTGTATCATTATGAATTTTACAAACATTTTATTTTTCTTGCCTATTGTTAGGCAGTTTTGATATGTCCAAAACCATGACGCCCATAACATTGAATTTCATGAATGATTTGTACAACTTTTGCGTTATGCAGAATTTCTTCAACCTTTTTTGTTCCATCAAAGTGTGTCTATAAAATATCACATGCCTTCTTCGCAGCTTCACACCCTTGAATTTGTTCAAATGATAATGCTAATGGAATATTAAATCGAAATCGGAAGCAAAATCGAAATACAATATAGAATAATTTAGATAACGCAAATTTTGATGTGAAATAAATAAAATACAATTTTGTTTTTACTATTCATATAACAACATGAAAATCCAAAATGATATTTGGTAATCTCGTTTCGATTATAAAAAAAATAGAAGGCAAGAATATCTTAATAAATGTTTGTTCTTACTTTTTACTACTTAGGCTAAAAAAAATGAGATATAGCATTTCCATAAACTAATACATTATAAATTTCAGATAAGCAGTTATGAAAAATAATGAAAATTGGATTCGCCCAAGTTCGAAGCAGAGACCTTTAGTGCGTTAAACTAACGTGATAACCAAATACACCACGAAACCTTCTGTTGTACCTTTTTTATTTATGATTTGCTACTATCCCCAGAAATGAGCGGTAAGTATTAAATCATCGATTCAACGGTGACCTTGGTTTCACATTAATTAGTTGGTATCGTACGAGTTCTCATCATTACGTTTCTCTTGCATGCATAAAACATTGTACAATCTCTTTTGTGACTTGTGTAATCGGCATTGGCAATAGTTAGGGCTCTTAATCTCGGGTTTTAAACCCATCCTAAATTAATCCGACCCTAAATAAGCTCTAAGAAGATTTATATCCACGCCTTGCATAGAAAAAAATATTTGTAAACTATATTATATTGTTTAGGGTTTACTTCCATCAACTATACGAATTTATACGAATAAACTTATTTCCACCCATACTTTTTGGGTCTTTTATAAGTTAAATAAATTGTATTTTTCTTCCGTAAACTACATAAACTTCATAAATTATTCCAATTACAGAAATTTCGTTAATGTTTACACGTTAAATTGTTATTAAACCTTGTTTTACTTGGAAAATCTGGTTTTAATTTCAAAATAAACCCAAATTAAAACTAAATTTTTGAATTAAAACCAGATTTAGTAGCTATTTAACACATAAACATTAATAGAATTGTTTATTAATGTTTATTAATAAATATAAATTAGATCTTTATATAATTTTAACTCTTACTAAAATTATTTTTAATATTAATTTTTGTATATGTAAATTTAAGAAATAAAAATAATTATTTTTAAAAAAATATAATAGTACTTTTTACGCAAAAGTAGTAAATGAAAAAGTTTTGGATCGGAAATTTCTTGGATCTTCGAAAAGGAAACTTTCTAAGCTTCCTACCCAAATTGATAACAATGGAATATATTGTAATTATTCTAGTAATTTAAACTCATTTATATATTTATTTGAAACTCATTGTAGTGATAACACGTCACCATGGTATTTCTATTAATAACACGTTAGGGTAAGGTTATTTTCTTAAAATGTTCCCCAAATAAAATATTAGGGATCCTATTTTAGCAACACAAAATTTAAGAAATAGGGTTAAAACACATTTCAAACCAATCAATTTTTCATCCTTTTATATATATGTTTATGATAGAACATAATTATTTTTATATTCAAATTATATATATATATATATATATATATATATATCTTGTACAAATATCATTTTGCGATTTTGACGAGAATACACTATTTTGCGATTTTTTCGAAAAATGTTACTTTACACTTTGAAAAAAATATCATTAAGCAGATTTGGCGAAAACGATGTTTTATAGTTTAAACGAGAAAACATTATTTTGGAATTTTAAAAATAATAAGTTATTTTACGTTTTTGACAGAAAAATACTCTTTTATAGTTTTGAGAAAAATGATATTTTGTACTTTTGTTGAGAAATTCTATTTTGCGTTTTTTGCAAAATAAATATTATTTTTGAATTTATTGAGAAAATGCTCTTTTGCGGTTTTGGTTGAAACACGTTATTTGCAGTTGTGGCGAAAAATACTATTTTCGATATTGATGAAAAATATTATTTTTGATGTTGATGAAAATATATTATTATACATTTTTGATAAAAAAATACTAACCCTAAACTTTAAACCTAATTTAGCGTTTGTCTCTAGCAATATTATGAGTTTTGGTTTTCTTCTCTTTATAATAAGCTACGCAGGTAATTTTCTATTATTTTTCTGGTTTATTCTTGTTTTATTTATCATTTTCTTTTGGAGAAATTTTCTTTTTTGGTTTGTTTGAAATGTTATGCGACATGTATTTATGTGAAAAAATTAACATTTAGGATAGGAAAAAGTTAAATCAACCAATGACTTCAATAGAATATATTGTTTTTTTTGTAATAGTTCTATGAGTTTCTTCCATTATTTACTAGAATTGGTTAGTTCTTCTCTGAATACTTTTTAGTGTGTTTGAAACAATAAACAAAAACCTAAAATTGTTTAATATTGGTTGGTCATCAAACTCCAAATATATAAGAATCTGATTCGAGTCTGGAACTTATTAAAATCTCATTTTGTTTTTTTCTATTGAACATAGACATTATGTTGCTATTTTCTTGGTGATTTATTGAAGATTATATTGACTTTTTTAGAATTTTCTTGGTGATTTATTGAAGATTATATTTGAGTTTTTTTTAGAATTTTTCTAGTGATCGAAGGGTTTAAAGTTCAAGAATTCTATTTTTAAGTTTTATTATTCAAATACCATTTATATTCTCCAAAATTTTGATTTTCTAAATTCCAAGCAATTCAACGTGTTCATCTACCTTTTTTTAAGTTTATCATATCAAAAATAGAAAAACCTTAAATTACGCAAACTTTGTAATATTTGCTAATACACAAACTATTTTGACTCCCATTTTAAATAATGAACTATAAACATTGTCTAAAAATACATGAACTTTCTAATTTTGTGTCCAACGGGATAACAAGCGTTAGAGATGTTAACAAAGTATAATAAACAGTGTTAAATTTATTAATGCCATTTTAAAGTTAACTATTTTGACTGACCTATATCGTTTGATCAATCAAAGGAAAAAAGTGGTCGGAGTGTGAAAAAAAAACTTTTTGGATGATAACCAGCTACATAACCAGCTGCTTGACCGCCCATAAACTGAAGACCATTGCCAAATCCACAGAGAAATACAGCCAAGAAATACAGAGATTGAGTGTTAAGTGTTAGAGCAATATCAAATGCATAGATTGAGAAGTAGAAGAAAGCGGTATACACATTGAGTTTTGGAACTCCATGTTTCAATGCATGCCATTGATCTTTTGCCGATAAAGTGAATGCGGGTGAGATTAGAGAGATATAGATGCCGGAAAAGAAAGATATCACCAGTCCGATCATTGTGCTTTCCCCAGAGACCTGTCAATGCAAATTTTTACAGATTTGACTCCATTTGGCTCTTTGTTTCTCAAGCTGTATAAGAAATGATGTAGTTCCTTCTTTTGCTTTCCCTTTTGCTAACCTGTTTGCAGGATTTGACTCCATTTGGAAGGAAGAAGTAATCTCTAAACTGAAACAACATCAAGATTAGTTTAGAAACCAATCCAAAGTAAACCAAAACAAAAACTTTTCTTTGTAAAAAAACCTTTTGAAAATCTTGGAGTTTGGATTTGTTATCAGCTTCATTTGATTTGTTTACAGCTGAGCCAAAACAAACAGCGATTAAGAAATAAGCAATTCCCGACAAAAGGATTTCAGCTCCGTTGATTCAGCTCCATTGATTCATCTCCGTTGATTATTAGAAACTTACATTAGGGTTTTTAGATTTAGGGGAAGAAGAATTGTGTTTAAGGAAGAATAAGTGAAATTTCGAGACATACATTAAGTTTAAAACAGCGTTAATAATTTAACACCGTTTATTATACTCTGTTAACATCCCTAACGTTTGTTATTCTGTCGTTGTCGAAATCATGAAATTAGAAAGTTCGTATATTTTTGGAACAATATTTATAATTTATGATTTAAATGAAAGTCAAAATAGTTTGTATATTTTTGTAGCAAATGTTACAAAATTTATGTATTTTTAAGGTTTTTTCCTATCTAAAACCTCGAGAACTAGCACATTAAAAACTCATGAACATAGAATACTATTTGTCAAAATATTCAAAAGTGAACAAGAACATAAAAAGAGAAATTAACAATAGGGATAGAGATCAAGTGGTGTTGAATCAAAAATATAAGTTATGTTTGTTTGTCAGCCGCAGTTTTATGTGGCTGTAACTATGGCAGTTTGTTATTTATTTACCTAGCTCAAATAGCTATGGTCAATTGCAACGGTTAGACATTCTATTATGCGTCGTAATTTTTTATTGCTAACTAAAACACTGGTGTGATTAAAAATCTGCTTGCAATCGTAACCGTCTGTGACAGATAAATAAATAATATATATTGTAGTCCCATCCGTAGTGTTAACCACAGCTGTCAAAGATGGGCAAACGATCCAGACCATACCAAAAATTTTGATTTTGAAAACTAAAATGAGTTTTTAAATATAAAAACTTTAAGAACATTCTTGAATGCTCTTGATTAGATAAAAGATTTATTCGCTTTCTTGAGGTAGTGGTCGCTCAATTAGGTGCCTGTTAATATTTTTTTGTTTATTGGAAATTTAATGTGGTGAAAGTTGAGCATGACTTTTGCTTGGTTCCTTGATAGACGCCTTGGTCGACCATTCCCCAATTTTTGATTTTGATTTTGATTTTTTTTCTATTGTTTCTATTCATTCTTTACAAGCTAAATTCATATCCAACTCCCAAAACTAAGACTAGTAAAGATATAATTAAATCTCAAATAGCCTTGTTTATTTGTTCGTCGTTAGCGATTGCGACTGTAGTTAACATTGTGGGTGTAACATATATTATCCGTTTGTATGCCACAAGTGATTGTAGTTACGGCTGATTGTAGGATTTTAATCACACCGCTGTTTTAATCAATGTTCAAAAATTTGTGTCGGAGAACGCAGTGTCTGACTGCTGCGATTAACCGCATGTAATTACGATAGATAAATAAACAACAATCTATCGCAGCCGTAACCATAGGAAAATACAGCTTGCAAACGAACATGACAAATATAAATTAGAGGATGAAATGAGATTGCCTCCAAAATGCATTTGTTTTACGTCTCTATCTTTTTAGAAACAACTATGGAAAATAAATAAAATCCATCTATAAGAATCCATTTATATTTTTCTAATTCTGTTTATCATTTGCTTTCTCAATTTTATAGAGTTTACTTTTTTATTATTTCAATTTGTTGTGCTACTTTATAATCTGCTTAAATTCCTAAAAAAATAGAATCAAATAAATAGTAATAAAAATATTTAAAGCATACACTACTTAAAAAAAGTGAATATTTGTAGTGTAACTTGTTGATCGATCATAAACAAATTCCGGTTAAACTAATTCTAGATTTTATTTTTTCAAATTCTTTTTAATAAAACTCTACAAAAAGTAGCAAATTTTTGTTTGTTAACTCATTTTGACAATCAATTGTGAACAATTCAAAATAATAACATATTAAGTAATATTCACAAATTTTTACAAAAATTAGTTCACAAACTTTGAATCTCCATAAAAAAATAGTATTTGGAACTCCAATGTAGACAAAAAAACTTATTTAAAATACAAGTCATCAACCTTAACTTGCATCAGCTATATTGTGACAATGTATAAAATGTATCAATTTATAGAATCGATCAACCATAACCACGATAGAAATTTTTTTCTTTAAGTTTTAGCAATTTAATGATGAAATCCAAAATAACGTCATCAAACGTCTATATAAAAATTAGTACAAAAAAATATAAAGTCCACATTGAAAATAAATTGTTATCTTTTGAAAAGTTGCAAATTTTTCCAATATATTCTCTCTGTTTTTTTATTAATAAATTTTCTAGAAAAGAAATTGTTTCAAAATGATAGATGTTTTCATTTTTCTATGCATACTTTATATTTCCTATTATGTCCTTATATATTTATATATTTGTGTAACATTAAATTTTTTAATGATTGCAAAGGAAGGGCTATGGTTGTAATAGTAAAAGTTTTTTTTTAATATGTGTGAAAACCTTAAAAAATCTATTAATAAGGAAGAGAGGGAATAGTATAAAAATCTCTTGGAAACTTGGGCCATAACAATTATTCTTCCAACACGTCCATATTTTATTAATTATCATATAAGCTTCCACCATATGTTTCACAAAACAATAATTTTCTTATAGGTTTTTATCGAACATACAATATGTTATTTTTAAAAAGAAATCCATCGTTCAACTAGCATTGATTTGAAACTTCCTTCTTGATTTTATTATTGATTTGTGAAAAGTCCATATTTTCCTTAGATAATTCACTCATTATCTCAAAATTTATAATTTAAGCACGTTGTAACTGCATGCCATGGTCCGGCCAACATATAATATTAGCGTTTTGATCATAGCTTGATTTTTGATATTACTAGAGGATTTCCGAAACTCTTTGTGGCAATCCTCAAGCCATTCTCAGTTTTGTCAACGTTAATTTCTTTTTTATCATTTAAATTGGTGGATTCCAATTTTATATCAAAAATAAAGTTGGATGTTTGATATATACTATGGTTTGCACAAGAAATAAATTGGCTCAAGATATTAGTCAAATCAGCAAGTATATGTTTAGTCTTGGAAAAAACACTAGAAAGATTTTAAGTAGATTCTTAGGTATTTAATTCAAAGGTAATAATAATATGGAATTTATGTTTGGTGGACAAGAGTGTAGTTCAGTTGTTAGATACATTGATTCGATTATACAGGATCTTGACAACAGAAAGTCTACTACACTATATGTATTTCCTCTTTCAAAAGATCGAATATGTTGGAGATTTGTAATACATTCCATTGTATAAATGTCTACCATATAAGCTGAGTATATGACTAGGAAAGCAGTAAAAAAGCATTGTGGCTAAAGAATCTGTAATAGAGTTGGGTGTTGATCAAGGTTAAATTCAGCAACAATGTAGTAGTCGGAGTGTATGGTTTCTAGCTAACAATCAAATGTATCAGGTAGGACAAAATCACATTGATGCAAAATTTCACAAGATTCGGAGTTGGCAACTTCAAATGGAAATTGTACTGAAAAAATACATACCTTAGATAATATAGTTGATATATTGACCAAGCCAGTGCATATGGAAAATTTGAAGCATTATTTGTATTTTCTCCAAATTTTATATTGATAAAGAAAGGTGAAATCTCCAAAAAAATTAAAAAGTAACATGAAAATGATGGTACATGAAATTTTACATATTGATGAAACATGAAATTTTACGTAGTGATGGTACATGAAATTTTACGTCAAAGTGGATTTTGTTACTTTTTTTGATTTAAAAATCTATACTATCATGGCCAGACTATGATTTACATATGAGGTGCATAGTCTCATAATATAGTATTTAATTAGGATTTTATTTTTACTTTGCTTTAAGTAAAACAAAAATCTTATGAGGAGATCAAAAAAATTTCGTCCTACTAAGAATAATGTTTTTATAGGACAATATAAATATGGGGTATACGGATTTGTAATTATTAAATCACACGTTAATAAAAATTTGCCTTTTCTAAATTTGGTTTGTCTTCTTCATTATTTTTTCTTTAGTCGATTTCACCATAACTTTGTTTGTGTCTTTTTAATCCATGATGATTTAATGGTAGCAAATGAATCTTTGAATAATGAATATGTATCTTGTATGTGCATGATGATAGAAGTTCTTGCTTTCCTCGTGGCTATGTTCTGCAAAACATAAAATACGTTCATTTTCTTACAACAGTTAGTTGCGGCTTGTGTCATGCCACGCAACGGTTGGATGCAAAACGTTGTTGATGAGGTTATCGGCCCAAACCCCGGCCAACTGCCAGGCCCGGCCGGTCCAAGGAACACAAAGGCGGTCAAATATGCGCAAAAGGATACATGGGTGTATCTTCATGAATCCAAGCCTAACAAAGAAGCGACAAGCCAAAAAAAACCTGGCCTATAATCCTGACTCACAGAGGACGTGCGGCGATATGGAGCTCACCCCAAACTAGGCCAGATCAATTCATGCACCATACATCAAGTTGGATTTTTTGAAACTTACCATATTTGGAACTTTCCTTATATGAAAGTCTCCAAACGTTTCTTTGGCGACCATGAGACTTTTTGGTAGTTCTAGGAGCTCCCATAAGTACTTCTAGAAGTGCAAATACGCATTGGAACAGGCGGGTCCATCCATGCCCTCAAATGAACCGATTGGAGCCCTTTATGGTAAGTGAGATGGCCAACTGGTTTAATCACTTGCAAACCAAAACATGGTGTCCAGGAGATATTATTAAGATCCTAAGGAAGCCTAAAATAAACCTACTATGCACCAGCCACCATAGGATCAGACGAATCTCTTTCCTCCAAGACTTTCCATATATGGACCGAATTACACTTAATGTGTTCAGATTGCAATATCTCTATTCCTTGCAACTTGGACACGTATCGAAGACTTTCCAAAGCATCCAGGATGTACCTAGACACCTTACATTCGCCCCAAAGCTCTCAAGATACAAGCATATACACTTTCCTTGTTGGTCCAACTAGACATTAATGGCCAACAACCATATATTTTTAAATGTATAATTTCCTTTTCTCTTTTTTAGGTTTACACCATTGCTATGAGCACTATATAAGTTCATCACAACCTCATTGTAAAGATAGATCCCCATTGAAATAAAAAGTTGAATACAAAGTATTTTCTTTAAAGCCTTATCTTTGAATCTTGTTCTTGTTCTTTAGAAACTAAGTGTGTGATTCACTTCCTTTCTATTGAAGCCACGACCAGGTTAGTTTGAGAGATTCAAACTCCCTTGGTTAACCTTTGATCGTCTGATTCGATCAAAACCCCCTCCTTTTAGTTCCCTTTCCCGCTTAAGCCAAGAGAGATTCTAGGCCTTGCGAGTCACGGCTGTACCGCTTGTGAGATTGATACTCAATCTTACATCATTTGGTATCAGAGCTAAAAGCTCATATCCCAGGTTGTGTTCATCCAACCTTTATCCTTTATCTTTTATGATTTTGTTTTGCATCTTATCAAAAAAAACCAAAAAAATAATATTTGTTCTTATTCTTCATTTGCATTGTTTCTTGTTGATTCTTGTTGTTTCTTTTTGTCACCTCTCATATAAATCGAAAACCAACTCAAAAAAATTGTATTTCATGTTTACTTAATTTCGTTCATCATTAAAAAAAATCCAAAATATAAGCATCACTCATTTTGTTATTTTCGAATTTAGTTACTAGTAAAGTTAAAAAAAAAGAGAGATTAATAGAATATTGTTTTTTCGTCCAAAATTAAATTAAAATATCAAAAACCAAAAAAAAAATATTGTGTTTTAGATTGCTTTAAAGTTAGTTTCCAAAAAAACAAAAAAAAACAAAAACCTCAAAATATTTACTTGTATCGATTTTCCTTGTACTACTACTTATTTGTTAATATCATATATTCACTAAAATATAGTTTCCTTATTTATTGATTTGGCCCTGATATCTCTTCTTATTGTCGTGCAAAGTAGAAAATTTAATGATGGAGCACTATGATGAAGAAGAAGACACCATGACCATACCACAAACAGATTGTAGTCTAGACAACGACTATGATCAATGCCTAAGCACCAACGAGTGTGACTATGCAGAAGAGTCATGGAATCAAGACTATTTGGAGACTGATTTTAGGGAAGAATCAGATGGAGAAAACCTTGAACCGTAACCACGGAACTATGACCAAGACTTATCCGATGTAGATGATTCCTATGGATATGAGACATGGCATGAAGACTACTCAAAATATGATTTTGACAATGAAACAGAAGTTGAAGGACTCGAACCAGAGCCACCAGATTACTATTCCA